>CM076581.1:169922939-170303921 GCA_034641835.2 Pinus albicaulis | reverse complement strand
TCTTCCTTTCCCCTGCGATTACGCGAAATAGAATTCGATGGTGCGGTTTCCTCAGGAAACATAAAAGTCTTTGAATATCCATCATTTTTTGTTGAAATTAGCAGGTCACTTTGAATATATTAAGTCTTTGAAAATCCATCCATTTTTTTGTTGTTGTTGAAATCAGCAGGTCACTTTGACAATAATCATCCGATCGGACCCTGGACATCCATTTCGCCAATTTAGACATGTTGCAGAGATTGTAAGTATTTCTTACAAACATAAGCCCTCTCTTTGCGATTCTTATTCTTGATCCACATTGATGATCATTCTCAAAGAAAACTCCTACTATTTGATTTGTTGTTTACTGTGCAGAAATCTACAAAACAACTTCTCAAGTGCTAGTCTTCCGGGCTCTGCCTATCTGAAATCAAAAACCTTAAAGAGTTGTATGTTCAAATCTTTCTTCTTACTACCGTCAGTTAATAATCCTTTTTACCATCCTCACAGGTTTATACAGAACAATAACCAGAGGAAAATATTATATCTTATATTTTAGTCTTTGTATTCATTACAAATTCCCATTGTCATACGTTGAATTTGTGATTTTACTTTACTATGTTCTTACCAGCATAGAAAGGAACGGCACATACAACAGTAATACCTATACGGTTGAAACTTTATAAAATCGTACAGCAGGAGGTTCACGAAATCATTGAAAAGATCTTCATTCGTTGGGTTGCAGATCTTCATTTTGGGGATCGTTAACTCTGCATGTATAAGGGTGGGGATTGTATTCAGGAAACCAGAAATAATTCAAGAAAGAACAGAGTATGTTACTCTCGGAATAAGGGTTTAATAATGGCTTTAGCTTTGATGGTGAGTATTACTACACATTGGAAGAAATTTAGGGCAAAAACAACCCTTCAGTGACGATCAGGGACTTGAATTCAGGGAAAGACAGCTACTCGATAAAGGTAGGGAACTTGATTTTTATTAAAAGTATACGGTCAAACTCCGATATGAAGCTATGAAATTATTTAAATATTTTTTTTTAGTTTTGATGGGTAATCTAGTTAGGTGGAAGTTTTTGGCCAAGTCTTTGCCCTTCTTTTATGAGGTTGTGGATTCAATTTTCCTTCAATCCATCACGGTGGATCGCGGCATGAAGTTGTGGATTCAATTCTCCTTTGATTCACCTCCTATACTTGAGTTGATTTGGCACACCCCTTAGGGCTGAGTATGCCAGAGAGGCTGAGTATGCTTGGACCATCATTAGAGAAAAATAGAAAAAGAAGAAGCTATGCCAGAGGGCACTTTCATACTTTGTAAATTTACAAGGATTGCAGAAGAGTCGATGGTTCTTACTCTAGAACAGATGATGGAAGCCACGCATAATTTTAGTCGGAAACTTTGCACAAGTACCTTTGAACCGGTGTTCTTTGGCAAGCTGCCAGACGGAAAAGAGATCGCAGTAAAAGTGCTCTCATCGAATAGCGAACAAGAAATTCGGGAGTTTTTCACTGAGGTAATTATGAGATTCAATATGATCCAATTTCTGATTCATTTGAGTGCACACAGAATTAAGAAGAAAAAACATGTGCAGAGTGTAAAATTGATGTATACAGATTGACTTTCTTAGTAGGTCCATCTTATTTCTAGAGTCCACCATAAGAACTTGATGTCTTTGTTGGGCTACTGCGATGAATCAGAAAAGCATATTCTTATTTATGATTACATGTGTGAAGGGCGTTTATGCGACCGTCTTTATGGTAAATATATTACACTCTAATATTGTTTGGTTGATGCAATAAATAAATATTTTGAAAAAATTTAAGAACAGTGTTGGAGTAATCACTGCATTTTTATAAAATTTGTAATTTTTATTATGAACATTTTAGTTACTGGTTTGGAAGTTTACTAATATTGGTTGGTTAATTTGGTATAACGGCAAACCTCTTCATGGTATTAGAGGGCGTTGTCTAACGAGCCAGAGGAATTGCTCGGACGGTCAAAATTGGCCGGAATCCGGGCCAAAAAAATTTAAAAAATCTTGCAGAAACAGTGCCTGAATCTTGATTTTAACATTGGAAATTGATTCAGCACCATCAAAAACCTGTAGGACACCCAAAATATTAAACTTTGATAGTTATAACATGGATTTGGAAAAATTCCTGCTGGATTTTCTGAAAATCTTACCGGAATTTTCATGATTTTCAGGGCGATTCCTCCAGCTAGTTAGACTACGGCAATTCGAGCCTAGACAGACCCAGATTCTATTCCAGCGAACTGTGTGTTTGAGAAAGAACGTTGATTCCCCATGATTCCCCAAGACTATGTTTACTGATTTGGAAATTTACCAATACCTATTTGGCTTTAGTGTAACTGCAAACCTCTTAGAACAAGCGGAGAGGGAAATTATTCTTTAACATGTATATAAATTTGTTTTCCAGGTCATAGGGCAGGACTTCCTAAACTAAATTGGAAAAGGAGGCTCAAAATAGCAATCGACGTAGCTGAGGGTAATTGAAATAAGTATTTCACACTATATTTTTGAAGTGTAAACTCTGTTTCAATTATGTAGTTGAATACAATTAACTAAGACAAATCGTGGTTAACCATATTTCTCATCTGATATTCCACCCTCCATTTCTGTTTGAAGCACTGCAATACCTGCACGTGTGTTGCACTCCAATGATAATTCACAGGCATGTGAAGAGTGCCAACATCCTTCTCGACAGCGATTTGAATGGAAAACTGGGCGATTTCGGTTTCTCAAAGATGACAATGGATAGGAAGGCTCCTATCGTTGATATAGTGAAAGGAACTTACGGATACTCGGATCCAGAGTAAGTTACAAATACTTGCATTTTCGTCGAATACTCTTTTGGATGCCATAGGAATTCAATTGATTGTTATAGCGGCAATTCCATTTATACCTGGAGATGTTTTTACAGGTATATTTCCACTGGTCTTGTGACTCAGAAGAATGATGTATATAGTTTTGGAGTGGTTTTATTAGAAATCATATGCGGGAGAAATGCATTCGATAAGGATCTACCCAGTAAGGAAAGATTACTCTCTGTGTGGGTAAGAATTTTATTTATAATTAGTCATCCAAATGTTATGTATGATCATCCCAATTAACTACATAATTTCTGATTTTCTTGTGGGTCTTTATTTAAATTTGCAGGTGAGAGATTATGTGGGAATCAATGAAAACCCTGGAAAAATAGTGGAAATTATAGACAAGAAGATGGAAGGAACGTATCACATGAAATCAATCACTATCGTTGCCAGTGTAGCTCTTAAATGTCTTCAGGGTTCATCTTGTAGGCCCAGCATCAGTGAGGTAGTAGGAGAGTTGAAAGAGGCTTTCATGTATGAGAAAGTAAAGTGGGAGAGCTGAAAGAGGCTTTCATGAATCAGAAAGTAAAGAGGGAGAGCTGAAAGAGGCTGTCTTCTATGAGAAATGAAGCTTCACATGTATAAGAAAGTAAAGCTAAAAGAGTTCCTTGTTGCAAAACACGGAGATATAGGAGTGGGGTAACAGTTCTAACTTCTAAGTAGGACGATGTTAGAGCTTATATATATAGAGAGAGAGGGGGATGAAATTAAGTTGGGACTGGGAATAATAGTTTACCTACCAATGAAATGAATATTATTATCAGTATTGTGTAAAGTTAGGTGAAGTATGGAGGAATGTTTATTCAATATGTAATGCATATTATTAAATAAATTTAGTTAATTTTAGATTTTGTAATTTAAAATAGTGGGAAAACTTATTATAATTTAGTTTTCAAATTAAATATTAAAGATACTTGGTTATTGGTTTCATTCATTAATTATGCATAATAGTAGGAAAACTTATCATAATTCAATTGTCAAATCAAATAATAAATACTGAGGCAGGAGCATGAGGCTTAGAGACAAAGGCTTCATTAATTATTCCAAAAATCCAAAAAAAAATTACAAGCAAAGGTGTTGGTACCTTTAGCTGTCAATTTACAGTTGTACTAGATAAGGTTGAACTAGTAATTAGGAAGATTGAGCAATTTTAGATTAGATTCAACATATTTAGCTTTCAGTTGATAGATTTAGGAAAAAGATTATGTAATTAGGATTTTTATCTAAATTAGAAGAATTCGATCCTCAAGAAAAGGTCGACTGTTATGTAAAAAAACTATAAATGTAACCTCTGAGAAGAAGGAAATCGAATTGGGCCATAGAAGAATTGATTGAGAGGGTTTGGCCTCTGATTTAAATAAAATTGCAGAGTTTATTTATCTGTTGTATGCTTGGCAAATTCCCGGAGGATTTCATCCCTTCGAATCCACTAGATTTATGTTTTTCTGTGTAGAAATTAAGAGTGATTAGCTTCTGTGCGAAGAAGAATTTACATGTATTAAACTTATGTGTAAAAGATTTAGAGGAAATCGAGGGAATTCTGGTTTCTTTGCTTGGGATCGGGCAGTGATAATTGATCTATGGTTATTGAGTTGCGCAGCGGAAAGAGAGGTTTCCAAGAGGAGTTGAAGACAAAACAAAGAAATAGTGAAATTCCGTGTTTAAACACGTTTGAAAATAAAATTTTGTAGACAAGCGGGTTTGGAAAAAACTGGTCACTGTGTTTGCACAGCTTTGGCGTGTGAGCGGTTTTATTTCAATCGAATGCGATCGAATAAGATTGTGACACGTCACAGTGTTAAAACCACCAATTTCGCATTGCTTTGGAGCGATAAGTCACCGGGGTTGATTGAACGCGATAGCCGTCTGATCATATCTGTGGGAGATCCAACGGTGGTCGCGTCGAAAATCACATGGAGTTTTAAAAAGGTATGGACCCAATAGTTTATTCAACAGAGCTTTATTAAAAGGTTTGAAATCCGGATATATGATGCCGAAAGGGTTAAGCATTGTTTAAGTGTATCAAATGTATAAGGGTACCCGAAAGGTTTTAAACATTGTTTAAAGTGCATCATAATGTTTCCGAAGGGAAAAAGGGGATTTTGCTTCCGCATGTTATTTTTATTAAATTAACCAATCAAATTTGATAAAGTTTGATGACCGAAAGTGGAAATAAAGACCAGGAACAAATTCCTCCTAAATTAGAAATCATTGTAACTAGATTTGAACAACTCTCCTTAACGCCTGCACTCACACTGCCATCATTTGTGGTATCAGAGCAGTCTTCAGAGCATTTTTAAGACACTAAACAAGCTTCCAAAAGTCAGAAAAAGAAATCCAATTTAAAATAATATTTAAATTTAAACTATCTTTAAGAATAATATTTAATTTAAAATAATATTTAGTTGATACTTTTCTATGAATCATGAACCACCCTTAAACAAGGAAGTTGAAAAAGACATCAAAGACTAATGAGAAAGGCAACCAAGAATAAGGAAAATCCACATTAATAAATTTCATAAGCATGAAACATCTTGCACACCCAACAACCCATGTTAGACATGCAAAGGAGACTCATATGTAAACCTAAACCTAAAGTAAGTAAAAATAATAGAAAAAATGATTACGTTGACTATACCAAACGCTAGAGAACAAGTAAAGATTAAATAACGAGTTATGAACCACCCTTAAACAAGGAAGTTGAAAAAGACATCAAAGACTAAGGAGAAAGGCAACCAAGAATAAGGAAAATCCACATTAATAAATTTCATAAGCATGGAACATCTTGCACACCCAACAACCCATGTTAGACATGCAAAGGAGACTCATATGTAAACCTAAACCTAAAGTAAGTAAAAATAATAGAAAAAATGATTACGTTGACTATACCAAAAGCTAGAGAAAAAGTAAAGATTAAATAAGAGTTATGAACCACCCTTAAACAAGGAAGTTGAAAAAGACATCAAAGACTAATGAGAAAGGCAACCAAGAATAAGGAAAATCCACATTAATAAATTTCATAAGCATGAAACATCTTGCACACCCAACAACCCATGTTAGACATGCAAAGGAGACTCATATGTAAACCTAAACCTAAAGTAAGTAAAAATAATAGAAAAAATGATTACGTTGACTATACCAAAAGCTAGAGAAAAAGTAAAGATTAAATAAGAGTTATGAACCACCCTTAAACAAGGAAGTTGAAAAAGACATCAAAGACTAATGAGAAAGGCAACCAAGAATAAGGAAAATCCACATTACTAAATTTCATAAGCATGAAACATCTTGAACACCCAACAACCCATGTTAGACATGCAAAAGAGACTCATATGTAAACCTAAACCTAAAGTAAGTAAAAATAATAGAAAAAATGATTACGTTGACTATACCAAAAGCTAGAGAACAAGTAAAGATTAAATAACGAGTTAGAAATGTAAGAGATGCAAAGGAGACTCCTATGTAAGCCTAGACCCGAAGTAAATAAAAATAATAGACCATATGATTACGTTAATTAACTCAAAAGCTAGAGAACAAGTAAAGATTAAATAGTGAGATGGACCAAGTAAAGATTAAATGGCCTTTTTATATCAATAAACTTGTAAACTAAATCATAAGTGGTTTTTTCCACTAGTTGCAATGTTGAATAGAAAAATGAATCATCTATTTAATGTTCTCACTAATATTATGCAACTCTCGATTTAGCCCAATTTTTATTTCCTAAAAACCTTAACTCTTGCATTAAAATTTAAACAATCTAATAGACATTTAAATTTTATGCTTTAACTTTTAGAAGAACACATACCATCATAAAATTACATATCATTTTCATCTCATATGTTTTCCATTAGGAAACTATGACTGCACCTAACATTCATACCCACTAGTCATTTCAGTGATGGTTGATTTTGCCGATAAGTCACTTAAATGTAAGGCCGATGGACATTTGAATACATCGATCCCATGCGTGCTGACTTTTATTGACGTGAGAATTTGCGTGTTGGATGTATAAAGCTAAGTGATAAGTGATGATGTAAGTTGTAACTATTGGCACATTTTATTTTTGTGGACTATATTGGTAATTAGACTATATCGACTTGTAGCTTTAAGCAAGATCACAGTATCGAGATTATTGAGACAAGCCAGAAAATATGGGAGATCCTGGATTTGTATCGGGATCAATAGGCGTTCTTATTGATAGGGCACTTCAAGTAATAGAGGGGCAAATTAAGATTGCTCTTTGTTGCAAGAAAGAATTGAGGCTTTTGGAAAATTTAGTGAAGGAGATTCAGCCTATAAACATGGAAATTCAACAATATCGAGTAGCTATTCGGCAGTCTCAGAGTGATTTAGTTAACGAGATTGAACCCATCACAGTGAACAACTGGCTTCAAGCACTGAATGCTATTCTGGAAGATGCAACTAAAATAGTGCATGCATGCCAAGTTCCAGCATATAATATGGTATCTCGATATTTGTTGAGTAAGAAGATCAGGAAGAGTATTGACAGTCTGCAGAGTCATCTGGAAAGACTGCCTTTGATTGGATTCACTCATCAACTCCGTTTTGAACTGCAAAACATACAGTTACAGAGCCATGAAGCTGCTCAGAGCCAATCTTCAATTCGCCTTGCAAGTTACAGGCAGCAGCCAATTCAAGAGGCGTGCATCGTGGGACAAGATGAGGTATTCGTAACCCTTAAACGACTTTTAATAGATGATAAGGAAATCGCAGCCTCTGCCGCATCCACATCCAGAATAGGCGTTCTTGGCATGGGTGGATCTGGAAAAACTCTGCTCCTGAAGAGAGCCTTGAATGACAAACAAGTGCAACAGCACTTTGAGAAAGATCTGATTCTCTGGTTGACAGTTTGCCAAAATTTGTCGATCATAAATCTCCGCAATAACCTTGGGAGGCAGATAGACCTACATATAACTGAGGGCTTTGACGTGAGATGGAGCGAAGAAGATGTTCAGAGATGGATTTATCAAAAAACTAGCAGCAGGAGATTCTTGCTGTTTCTAGATGATATTTGGGACGATAGTCAAAGTCTGTTGGAGATGTTGGGAGTACCAGACGATCAGGTGAATGGCAGCTCCAAGATCGTTGTATCGACAAGAGATCGAAGAGTCCTTTCAAAAATGAGAGTGAGTACCCAAATGTCCATGGATTCTCTGTCTGCAGATGAGAGCTGGAGGCTCTTCTGCTTTCATGCGTTTTTAGGTAATCACCACACTCCACATGTTGGAATCGAAAAGATTGCCCGCGATGTTTGTGCGGAGTGTGATCGGCTGCCGCTTGCTCTCAAAGTAATAGGAGCAGCCATGGCAGGCATCACTGCGCCATCAGATTGGCGGCTGACTCTGGAAAAGTTGCAAAATGCGGATAAACTGGACCCTCATGTAGAGAAGAAACTCTACAATCGGTTGAGATTGAGTTATGACGCGCTGTGCACCTCGCAATATTTACCTTTGCAACTCTGCTTTCTGTACTTGGGCGCCTTCAAAGAGGACGAGGAAATGTATGTGCAGGATGTGATAAACTTGTGGATAGGAGAGGGCCTTCTTCCCAAGGAAGATGGTAAAGATCCATTTGAAGTTGGAAGGGCCTACGCTAACTTTCTAGTGGATCGATGTCTGATCGAAGCTAGTATTAAGGATGCTGATGGACAGGTTGTGATCTTCTCTGTGCATGATGTTTTACATGATCTAGCACTGCAAATTGCCGAGAAGGAAGAGAATTGTTATTTCAGAGCGGGGAAAGGTTTGGTGGAATTCCCATTGAAACATTGCAACCGTAAATTTACCAGGATTTCTCTCAGGGCCAACAATTTTAGGTCAATACCTAATGGATACCGAGGTCAGGGTCTGCGGGCGATGTTACTCTCGGAGAACATATCTCTGGAATATGTTCCATCAAGAGTGGTCACGTCTCTCAGCTCTCTTAGACTTCTTGATTTGGGAGGGACATCCATCAAAAGTTTGCCTGATAACTTTGGAGCGTTGAAGCATCTGGTCCTCCTTCGTTTAGCAAAGTCTCCAATAGTGATGCTGCCAGATTCAGTAACATGTTTGAAGGAGCTTGAGATACTGGATCTGTCCGAATGTTACCAGCTGAGTGAGTTGCCTAATCAGTTAGGTAAGATGACAAGTTTGATATATCTAGATCTGAGTTCCTGTCAACAGTTGAAGTGCATGCCTTGTGGGATCTCTGCGTTGACATCGCTACAATATCTGAAAATGGAAAGATGCTGGAAAACCTGGCAAGCAATACCACAACAGAGAAAACTTCTGCGTGATCCGATGGGAGGTCGTGCTCGTGCTCGTGCTTGCTTCCAGGATCTGCACCCTCTGAATCACCTTAAATGGCTGGCTGTAGAGAGCTTGCAGGAGCCAATTACAGATGGCATAGTAGGCGACATGACAGAGATGAGGACTCTCATCCTGAGGATGTCACAGATGAAGCAACTACCAGAGGATATGAGACATATGGCAAAGCTAAGCAGTCTTTTTGTGGAGTCCAACGTTTTGGGTAAGATCCCATCGTGGATATGTGGTTTCCAACAGCTAAACTGTCTAATACTAAGAGATTGTCCCCAGCTAGAGGAGATCCCTGCAGGGTTGGAGAAGCTTGAATGGCTAAGGCGGCTGGATATAGTTAAATCCTCGTCCTTAAAAGAGATACCCGATGCCTTTGGAGAGGAGGGTGCCTTTCCACGCCTAGAAAGCTTCTGGTTGGAGGAATCTGATGTGGTTGAGAGTTTTCCTCCTATAAGGGATGGGGCTCTGCCTCTGTTGAAGAAGTTGGGGTTAGCCTTTTGCCCCAACGTCAGGACCATTCCTCCAGGACTCGAAAATTTACAGAATCTGAGGGAACTGCATGTGTATGGCAGTCCCTTAATACTCGAATCTATTCAAGAAGAAGGTGGCGAAGCATGGTCTGCAGTTCAAGCAATGGAAGGAGAAAAGCACGTAGAGATACTGAGAAAGTTGATTCATGAGCACCGCCATAAAGATGGGATGGGTTGCTCAAGTATATGCAAGCGGGTTTTCCCATCAAAGCCATGGTCATGGTGTTGCCCCTCATGGTACTACCCATAACGCTTTTTATGTGAGATGATGCCCTGCTTTTCATTCAATGCCTTGTCTTCAATTTGATTCGATTCGAGTTCCATATATGGTTTTGATTTGCCACTCATTTCACTTTCACTCAACTTAGTTCTGATACCATGATTGACTCTTCAAATCTGCTTTTGCGCTCGTGGTAAACTATTATCTCCTTCTTCTTTCAGGGAATCAAGATCATGTACGAATACCGTCAAGATTCAAATCTCAGTGTGATATTATGAAAAAAAATTGACATTAGCAATTTGCATTGATTTTTTAATGAAAATTTTTAATGTTTTTGAAGTGGGAACCAGAAAATTTATCATGAGAATTAGAAGTTTGAACTTAGTAAATTCAAAATTTAAATGTTTTTTTCACTTTAGAGCCTGAAGTACTTCAAAGGGTTACAGCACTAAGGGCCAACGGTTTAACATGGAGGTCGCTGCACTGTTGGATGGGAGCAAAATTCAGATTTGACTGGTCACAGGATCGGATCCAAGGAGCAGTAAGACCGTCTTACTGAGGCCGTTTACTGAGGCCGTTGCCTACAAGGGCAAGGGAATATCTACCGCAGAAGCCCTGCAAAAGCCAATGAGAAGCCGCATGTAGGTATACTTCAATTTTACTCTTGAACATATATATTTTCTTCCTAATATGAGTGCACCCCAATGATTCAGAAATTGGATCATATTATATGCTTTAAGAATCTCAGAATTACCTTAGTGAAACACTCTCGAATTTCATGTACTTCCGCTATTCGACGAGAGCAGTTTTAACGAGATTTCTTTTCCGTCCGGCAGTTTGCCACAGAACACCTGTCCAAAGATACTTTTCACAGGTTTCTCTTGTAAACACCATCAAGTCTTCTGCATTAATCCATACAAATTTACAAAGTGGCATAGCTTCAATATAGGGAAGATTTTCACTGTATTTCGTTTTCGAATGTTCTTAAAATTCAAGTTCCTGACCTTTGTGGAGGGGCTGTACTCTTTCCCTCAATTCAAGTCCATGACCTTTACTAAGGGGCTGTTTTGCTATGAATCTCTTCTTCCGGTATCCAGTAATACCCACCATCAAAGCTAGAGCAATTATTAAACCCGCACTTATAGTTATTCCAAGAATAACACTCTCTTTGTTCTTTCTTGAAGTATTTCTGGTTTCTTCAATACAGTAACTGCCCTTATACAAACAGAGATAACGATTCCGAATGAAGAGATATTCAGTGAACTCGTGAACCTTATGCTGTAAGATTTTGGAAAGCTATAAATAGTAAGATATAGGAAATTAAATGCAGTGAAGCAGTATATGTCTATTGTTTAAGTATATGTCCATCGTTAGATTTAAACGAATTTAAAGTTAACAGTGGGCGTATTACCCCACCGCATTGAATTTCCTATAACTTATATAAAAAAATCTGGTGTATATTATGTACCAGTGCATATATCAAAAAATTGTAATTGAGATCATACATCATGTATCAGTTATCATCCCACATTAGGGTCAATTATATGATCCTTCCATTGTACCAGAGTTCCCATATAAGTGTTGCATAGTCCCCCCATATTGTCACAAAAATGAAGATACATACCAAAACTGGAAACATAAAATATGATATAGATGGTCATTCTTATAGTCAGCACATAGTAAGAAATTATGTCCAAAATAGCACCCTCAATATCCTCATTATATCAGTGTTTATCAGTGTATCACCCTACATAAAAAAAAACACATCAAGGTAGCTTAACGAAGCCTTCGACCCTTTCCCACCCAGCAGACTGTAGGTCATAGTATATGTGCCCAATTGTGTCAGTTAATCCCCTCTTTGACAGTGTATCTGCTGCCCCATTATGCTAACGATATATGTGTCATATATTAATGGTCTTGAAAGTGTTCTTGAGTGTGTATATGCGCTCCATCCAAGCCATCAAAAGTGGGGGAGAGAAATTTGTCCCCATGTTTAGATGTTATATTATGACCCACGAATCTCCATAAACATATATAGTATCTAAAGCCAATTGTTGAGCACACCATAGAAGGCTCCATAAAGCTAGTATCTCAGCCATTGTGTTTGTACCCGACCTTCCGTTCCAATGTATTTTGTATTGGGTGTTGTGATTTAGCCTTAGCCAAACCCCACATTCACTGATATGATTATGTTCTGCCCCATCAAAGTATCCTGCAGGGAATAGTGGTCGATGCTTAGTATATCTATGGGCATGGGTTCAAGGTGTTTCCTACACCATAACAATCCCCTCCAACCATGTGATGATCTTGGAAATGATGTGATCAATATTTATGCATTTGCCCTCAAATATTATAGCATTCTGAGCTTTCCACATCTCCCAAATGGTATAAAATGAAAGTGTTTTTAGTATTTCCTCCCTCGACATCCACCATATGTAGCATTCTTGTAGGTGAGTGAAATCCCTATATGGCAGTAGTGTATGCTTATAGATACCCTGCCAAACTAGGTAAGTAATAAGACATGCAATAAACATATGTCAATTATTATCAATGTTATTACATCACAGTGCACATCGACCCGGTCCTTGCATAACTTTTTTCTTTAAATTTTTCCATGTGAGGTTTCTATTGCATCACACAAGCCAGTTAAATAATATTATCTTATGTGGTATGTTTAGTTTTCATACCTTTTTAAGCAGAAGATTTGCAATCCTGTGCAGTCCTCAGGAATTTTTAATGATGTCCCTGTATATTTCAACAACCGCATTTCCTTTCGTGCCCAGCGTACCAACCCATGTGATTTGGTCATTTTCATTCCTGGCACATAGACCTGCCATTCAGAGTGTCATAATGCACTGATTCCATTCATCTTGCAAGTGCACAGTGCACAGGTATATGCATTTCCTCTGCATCCTTCCAAATTGGCGTGGTACATTGCCATGTCCCAATAACCTGATAGAGGTAAATACAATCCCGAGAGTGTAGGCAGTCCACTAAATTTTCTGATAGATGTTGCCCTTCCACTTCCTTAATTTTATCGGCCCGTTGATAATATGAGTCCCTTTGTCAATCATTAGAAAACTTTTGAGGTCTAAAATGGGCCTCCTAAGAAAAATGTACAACCAAAATGAACTTTATAAGAACCATTAGGATTCAAGATGATGATGTCAACCATGGGAGATGATTCACTATTTTTGAGGTAAAAATGTATAAAGATAAAAAAATAATAAAAAAATAAAACTGATTTTTCAAGTTATCTCCCTAAGGTTTTACTAAAATTTCAAGTGAGAGTACTCATTGGATGCAAAATTTAACTCATCATCCAAGGAGTACCCATGTTGCATACTTCCTGTGGACCTTACTACACGAAAAATGAGAAATACATAAAAAACGTGATTGTTTTTCGTGTAGCTGGGTCCATTGAAAGTATGCAACACAGGTACTACTTGGATGAGGAATTAAACTCTGCATTGAATGAGTGTTTCCGCTCAAAATTTGAGTAAAACCATAAGGAGATAAGTTGAAAAAGTAATTTTTTCCTTTTTTTCCCTCTAAAATTTGATGATGTAATCTAGTCTTATTTTATTATTTCTAGTATTATTTTATAATCTCCTTAGGAGGCCCATTTTAGACCTCGAAATTCCCCTAATGCTCCATACTAGGTGTTGGACTATATTAATCACTGTTAAATGACTAAAATGGTACACAAAATTTATCAATCTAGGGACGTCTTTTATTTCAATGACAGTCGCGCTATCTGTGCCGATACATCAAACCAGAAGAAAATCCAAATAAAGGAAATCATTGTTGAATTAAATGCTGGAAAAAATCACTCATGCAGAAATAAAACGATCTACAGGACTGTGATCATGCCTCAATTAATCTGTACCTAGCGCGCCACACAACAATTACCCAAATGGTATCTCTAATCACACATGTGTAACAACATATATAATATTGGAATTGAAGCAGATCTATTCACAGCTAGAACATTAGCAACAACACTTCCACTGATATATATAAAGCAAATAAGAAATATGTACATCTACCTTAACTGCTACAATCCCTGCTAAAAAAGAGGGCCCTTCCTCCCTAGTAGGGTGTAGGAAGAGAAATAACTTAAACGAAAACTAAACCAGACAATGCATGTAACAACAACAACATGATAACTTGTATTAATGTGACCAAAATTACACAGCCAAAGTAATATTGTTCTCCGCTAACCTTTTGACCTCTAGGGTCGAGAATTATATAATGGTTACATATTCAGAAAAACGAGGGATGTATCAGTCATAAGAATCTTATGATTCTCATGTTGATCAAAATATAATACATATAGTTACAACCACTTCTTAATAAAAAGTGTGACTGGAAGAATATAGATTACAATCAAAACTGCCTAAAAGTTGTTATCCTAAAATACCATATGTAATGACTTCTACAGCTGTTGTGGAAAATAATTATTGTAACGTAACAACAAATAGAGGACAGGTTGGCATCGGAAGTTGATGATATCTAGTCAGCGGTACAACTATAACAACAGTTTATCTAGCAGGCCTGTAACATCACCATGATGTAACAACACACCTTTAACTGCTCATGTACGCATCATGCTCTAGATCGTTTGTGCTAAAAATAACATCTGGAAGGACAAAAAAAGACCAGAGAACTTCTTCAAAAATTCATCCCTAGTTAGTCATAAAAAAGACAAGATACATCATAATAATCGATGAAATGACAAGATAATGAAAATAAGGTGAAACAACATTGTTTAAGATAGAAAGGTAGGAAAAAGAGGCAAAGATAGTCCCAATTTTTGTAGTCACAAGGTAAAATGGGGGAAACAGATGTAGGAAATAAGTACAAAACTGGCAAGCAACATCTCCCCCCAGCTGAAGCACTTGCATGTCCTCATGCAAAATCTCATCTCCCATGAGAATATCTCTGGTGTAGATTAGTGAGGTCATAAGTGTCGGTTGCATCTTCATCTACAGACTTGTACCCTTGAGTAGCCATTAGTTTTCATACCAAAACTCTGATTCATACTTGCTCAATTCATAATGAATTTGGTAATCCTCTATTGGCAGCCAGATCAAAGGGAACTTGAACCTTAACCCAAGCCAGGAAGCACCAAGGGTCTGTATTATCTGTGCATATGTTGGTACATGTGTAATAGCTACCACAAAGTTCTGAAATGCAAATGGGTCCCCCTTCAACAACTCAACACTATTGGCTTCTATGTGTTTCAAGCACTTAGTAAGGGCTCGACTCTTCATTATTGAGAACTGATTAAGGCAGAAGTTCACAATTATTCTTCGGTAAGTGGAAACAGGTCCTCTTATCCCAGGAGTGCTTAAAATTATTCTAAATTCCCACATTAACTTGACGACCCATCCTGGTTCTACCCGGATCCATAATGTTGTTTTTTCTTCATTGGCATTCATAGATTTGGTGGACAAATGCCACTTAATCTGATTCTTCTTGAATGAAACAAAGGCTCGTAGTTGTAAATCCCCCATGTAGGATAATATAGTCACCACCATTTGCATACTTACGTGCTCGCAAATGTATTGTGCAAGAATAACTCACACAGTAGACTTTGTTCGTCAAAATCGGAAGCACAAAAGACATCTAAAAATGTGCGAGTGGAAGAACACAGATAGGCCCTGTTCTCCATGATGGCTTTTAACTGAAACAGGAAATCATGTTCCCATAGAAAAATGGGGTAGGATGGGGAAGGTCGCCTGCACCCCAACAGATTGAGGGCAAGGTCATGGAGTTTTTTATTATCCATAGTTAGATCCTAAACCTACTATTGTAACAGTAGCAGTTGTTCCTCCTGCTTCTTTACAGCTTCCTTCCTCTTATACTCTTCCCAACCTTTCTTCAACTCTTCTTTCATCCATTTTTCCTATAAAGCGCTTATCTCCTTCTGATGTTCTTTCAACGAAATCACCTCATCCCGAAGGGAGGTTGCTTCCTATTTCCACACCTGTAATTCAGAAATTAACAAATTTTTCTTAGAACTCCATCTCGTGATGGGACTCGACGTTCCTCTGCATTCAATATCAACATCAATAATGGGTGTAACAACCTCTGTTAAATGGTTTTGCTCCACCTCTACTGTTGGTTCTTGTGTAACATTAGCTTCATCAGTGGGTTCTTGTGTATCAGCCCCTTCATTTTCACCTAGAGTAGCCTCTGTGTCCATTTTTGTTTCTTCTGTAACAACAGTGGCCTCCACAGGTTCTTGTGTATCATCCTCTAGGTCAATTACTACAGGAGGCTCTGCTTTAACTGATGGTTCTTGTGTAATAGCAGTATCCTTAGTAGGTTCTTGTGTAACAACCTCCTGAAGTTCTGTTTTTGTTTCCATTGGGCTGGTGTTTTCCCCGTAGACCTTATACCCTACTATTGTTAGTCCTTGAGAATATGTTATGCATACGGGTACCAATATTTCCTCCCCCTCAGATAATCTTTGTTTCAACTGTTCATTTTCCTTTCTTAGATTTTCAAGTTCTAAAAGCAGGACATGAGTTTTGTCCTTACCTGATGAGGAGGGTTCTCTTTCTTCTTCTGATCCTTCTACTTCTTTCTGCTTTTTGGCTGTGGGCAAAGGTTCTATGTGCAAGTTAACTTTCACCCTCTGTTTTGGCCGTCTATCCCCAATTGGTTCGTCGGTGGGTTATTTTCCATTTCTGACCCTGACAGGCCAAGTCTAGGCCTCAGCTTCTCCCTGACTTCCTTCCGAAATCGTGGCTTGTTTTCTCCGACTTGTCCTAGGCCTTTTTCGCTTAAATTCTTCCCATCTCCTTCCCTGCTGGCTTAGGGTATCCAACACGATCAATTTGATAAGTCCATGATTGGTCACACATGCCTTCGGATGTGCTGATGTCTTCATCATTGCTACCATATGCTTAATGTTTCCCAATAAGTATAATGGAAGATTAATATTTTGCTAATGCCGAAGATGATTAAGTAGAGGGAAGTGATAATTAAAAATGATTGAGGATCTTCCCTCTCAAGTAATGTATTTTATTAGGCCCAGGGCGACATATTCCCATAGCTAAGGGAGTGATAACCTGTCAATTCCTTTTCCCTTCTTTTCCAACTTTTCTTCTCCTTCAAGGAAGTCTTCCTTCAAAGAGGGGTCATTGATTTTCCTGTTGAACCATCTCTGTCCTTCTACTGGCAATGTGGTCACTCAGGCAATCACTTCTTCTGTCACCTCAATTTGGAATCCCCTGACTCGTGTCTGGTGGTTACTCAAATTCTAAGTGAATTCGATTGCAATAGCCTCGTTCGAGCCTTCCAAATTCTAAAAATATTCAATCCACCTAGCGTCCCTAAATACCTGGTAAGCTTTCGGACAGTTCTGCAAGGCATCCATGGAATCTGGCTCATGTCTTACTGCTGCTCCACACATCTTGCTGTTATTTTGAATTCACTCCTTATTGCTCAACCCACTGTAATGTTGCTGCACTACTTATTTCCTCTCGGCACCTTACTTTTCTTATCTTGGATGAAGAGTTTCAGACGAGGATACAAGGCTTCAGTTGAGGAGGGTGATGGGAGGTGACAATATTTATGGATTACTGAATCGTACTTCACACGTTCCTACATAAATGTCTCGTTATGGAAAGTAATGGGTTCTAAGTACAAACGTCTTTCCAGCCGGATTTGGTCATCATTGGCTATTGTGCTATTAATTAGGTGCATGCGGGGTTATTAACGACTCATAACTATGGATTTATTTCAATGATTACAAGATATATCCCCCCCTGCTTTAATGGTGATGGCCGCCCACGGCCATCACGGGAATATCATCATTTTCCATTAATAACCAAAATATTAAATGATGACGTTACCTTTTAAATGACATACCTGAAGCGACGTGGAGGAGGAATTTAAATTGGCAGCATACTGCTCGCAGTGATCGTGGCGGTTGTTGGATACCAAATCTGCATACTTTTCTTTTCTATTTTCACCCACTCTTCTATCTCTTTGTATCATTAATTGTTCTAAACGGACGAGGTAAATCCCTTTCCACTGCCTTATATGGAATGTTTGATTAATGAAGTAATAATCATGGAGATTTTACCTACGCAAGTATTAATTTTGTTATTTCTGCAGATCCGAAAGTTAAAAGGTCGCATCTGCAAGTTACGGAAGCAAATATGAATTCTCAATGTTATTTCGATATGCTATAATAGCACAACAGATCCAAACCTACTCTAGATCTATTTCAGACCTTTCTTGGTTTTCTCTCGGTAACTAATTTGGTCGTTGTAACAATTGTATATTTGTAGATATAGTTGTCAGATTGGGAAGACGAGGTTTTCTGAATATTTGTATAAGAAGGGTCTCAGGTCTATGAATCAGGGTTAGCGAGCAAGAGACCAATTTTGTAACAAAAGACTTTTAATTAATTGAATGCAAGTCATTTTGTTGTTCCATCTTTAAGCTGTGAATTTACCACAGCCCTGGTCAGAGAGTTGGGCCCACTCTTCTGATTTGGTGATGCGTTATTTCCTTTTGTTGCTTTCGCATTTCTGTTTGATTATTTTATTGTTGTTCTGGTATGTTTCTTCAATTGCTGTGAATGATTTTATAATTCTGCAATTTATCTTTAATTCATGTTACATTAGTTTTGGTTGTTTTAATTGTTGAATCTGTGTTCAATATCAGATTGTGCCATTACTCCTGCATATACCTTGCACGTTACCTTAAAATAATGTATGCACCTGGATTGATAAATTAATGTGGAAAAGGGTGGAGTATTTTATTCACACTCAGACACCAACATTTTGGCGCCATTGCCGTGGAAGGCTAACAAGGTGCAAGAACACAACCTGTAATTGATCCAAGGATAAATCTCTCGTCTTAGGGAGGGAATTTGTTACCCTGCTCTAAGTCCTGAGCATAGTGTTATGATTTTCTTCTTTTCAAATTTTTTTTTTTAAACAATCTCTCGTCTTAGGGAGGGAATTTGTTACCCTGCTCTAAGTCCCGAGCGTAGTATTTTTATTTCTCGCTTTTTGATTATTTTCCTAGGGGCCAATTTCTTGTCCCGGGGAGGGTAGTTGGTTGCCCTACTTTAGGTCCTAAACTTTCAATTTCTTAGTTTGTTTGGTTTTATGCTTGAATCCAATCTCTTGTCTTGGGGAGGAAACTATTTGTCCTGCTCCAGGTCCCGAGCACTTATGTTATTTTAATGATTTCTTCCCACTAATTGCATGAACAAATATTCGAATAAGAGGGGCAGAGGAAGACCCCTAATGAAATGAAGGGACCTGGGAAGGAATTCATATATCCAGGAGATCATCGCAAAGGTTGAATCAAAAGTATATTCTCATGCTACTGTCAGGGTAATGGTTCAGACGAAGTCCAAGGGGAAGTCGGTTGAGCAACCAGTGCCATCCATGGTACCAGAGGAAATCCTTTCAACAATAGAAGAAGAAGTAAATAAAGCATCAGTAGAAGAAATACCCCTATTTCCAGTAGAAGGAGAAGAAACTGCAAGAAGAGGGTCAGAGGAATTGAGCAATTCCAATTGGGAAGAAGAACTCCTGCAGGAGTTTGTGTCACCACGAGATCGAGGGAGTGTTGTCAAACCTCCTGCAATCGAATCACCCCAATTATCAGTTTTAGAACCAGTTGAAATCCTGGGTAATTATTGGAAGATATTTATGGCACCTACAAGCTCCTCCATTGATTTCCCAATTGGAAACATTATAGGTGATGCACCAATTAAGCCCATCCATTTAACAACTCTGCCTAATTTTCATGGGCTTTCCTCTGATGACCCTGATACATTCCTTTTTGAATTTGATATTGTCTATCGGGGGTATGACTATATCGTTGATGCTCAGAAATTAAAGATATTTCCTGCTACTTTAAAGGGAACAACCCTGTGATGGTTCATGGGTTTAGGGGGAAAGAATATCTCCTCATGGGATGTGATGAAGAAAACCTTTTTGGAGAAATACCAGGATTACTATAAATCCCGTGACATCAAGGAGGAGATTTTTAAGTTTGCACAGAAAGAAGATGAGAATATGGAAGATTGTGTGGAAAGATTTAAATACATACTACAGAGGTCAAACCATAGTGACCTGGACAAAGATATTCTGAAGATTATCCTTCTCCGAGCACTCAGGGAAGATTCTCTGCAACTTTTGAACATAGTAGGAAAGGGGGACGTCTCGAAGGAAGAATTCGACACTATCTGTGGGCTGTGCATTCAGTGTTCACGAGGGGCTGCAAGGAATGGAAAAGGAATTCGGTCATCAAAAACTTTTGGTGGAGGGGTCACAAAGGAAGAAATCGGAAATCTACTGGATAACCTGAGGACTGATATCCTAAGTACATTATTTTCCTAGATGGAAACTTTGCAAGAGAAATAGAAACAAATGGAGTTGGAAAAGACTATGGCTATATTCTTCCCACAGTGTAGAAAGAAGCATCCGCTGAAAGAATTCCCATTGAACATAGTTGAAGCCTGTGCAATTTGCGAACAGAACCATGCGACTAGCTTGGGCCCTTCGTTGCTAGAATTGAAGGCAATTTTTCAAGGAGTAAGTGAAGAGAATGTGGTGGATCAACTATACTTCATGGGATCGAAGAAGCCATGGCAGCCTTAACCACAAATTATGAATCCAGGTATGCTTCAGGACCCGTCTTAGTATTTTAATAATTTCAACATGGGTCCCCAGTCTGTACCTTTTTCACCAATGTGGTCTCAATATTAATATCCACCCTGGAAACAATGGGTTCCCCAAGCTAGTTAGAATCCTTCATGGACTCAGAACTAGCGTGGAACCTCTCCTACTGGACAGTTTCCCCAATCCATGCCTCAACAACAACTTCAGTTTCCTTCCAATGCACCTCCAGGTAATCCATCCATTCGACCTCAACTACCTATCCAACCCAACCCGAATCCTAATAATAAAGGGGCCCAACAATCTGACACTCTTAACCTTCCATCATATAGCATTTCTACCGCAGGACTCAATGAGATAAACTTACGATCTGGGCAGGTAGTGAATGCTCGAACTTCACCTATTATCATAGAACAAATTGACAATGAAGTTACAGAACTAGAACCAAAAACAATTGGGGATAAACTAGAACAAAACATTATAAATCAAACACCTCCCTAACCTACTATTAACCAGGGTCGTCCAATTAATCCGCCATATCCTGAAATATTGACCTTGAGTAAACAAATCCCTCAAGCAGAGCTCGACTTTCTAGGAGAATTATAAAATCTTTTTGTTAAAATAACCCTGCTCCAAGCTACGAGTGATGTACCTATATATGCAAAAACTCTCAAAGAATGTTGTTCTAAGAAAATTAGGAAGAAATCAAGGGATTCGTTAACCATCCATGTGATGGGCAGACTGTTTGACATCATGCTGGGAAAAACCATGCCTGTAAAATATGGGGACCCAGGGAACCCAATTCTAACGGTAAAAATTAATGGGGTTTAAATACCAAATGTAATGGTAGATTTGGGTGCTTCCATAAATATCATTACCTCCGAAACAATGAATGAATTAGGTCTTAGAAACATTAAGCGAACCCCTACTGTCTTGGAATTGGCAGAGAAGTCTACAATTAAACCAGTAGGGAAGTTGGAAGACGTTACTATTTCAGTGGACTTATGGCACTATCCCGTGGACCTCCTTGTATTACAGGCACGATCCCCATCTAGTGGTCATCAATTGATTTTAGGAAGACCTTGGCTTGCAACTGTGGATGCCTATATTGGGTGTCGATCTGGACATATGATCATATCAAATGGGATGGTTACAAATAACCTCACTCTCTATCCTCCTGCAGAACCGAGCCCATCAGAGAAATTATCAGCCAAGTGAAAGCCTCTACCAGTGGAAGAATCTGAACCTGAAAACGAAGAAATTAGACCGATCCTTACCATTAGGCATACCCTTCAATTCAAAACCGAAATTGAGGATGATACCATTAACACTTTTATTAATGACCCCTATTCTGTCTCTGATTCAACTCGTCAAATTTTAGAGTCTGCCATGAGCTATGAAATGAAAGAAAATATTGAACCAGAAGATGAAATTGAAGATATCCTTGCAAATTCATCCCATGATAGTATTCCAATTGAAATTGAACAAGGAAAGACACTCAACATCAACCCGAATCTGTCAGAATCCCAGACAAAGAAACTTCTAAAAGTCCTTCAAAACCATTAGGAAGCTTTCGGCTAGGATTACACCGACATGAAGGGGATTCCTGCTATTTTATGTACTCATCATATTTACATTAAGGAATATTGTCGTCATGTGAGACAACCCCAACGAAGAATGAATCTCGCTCTAGAGAACATTGTCAAGGACGAACTTCAAAAATTTCTGGATGTAGGTTTTATTTACCCCATCTCGTACAGCCGATGAGTGTCTCTGCTGGTTATCATTCCCAAAAAGAATGGTAAGTGGTGGTTTTGCATGGACTCTAGGGAACTAAAAAAAGAAACTCAAAAAGACCATTTCCCCTTGCCATTCATTGACCAAGTCCTGGACACCCTAGCTGGGAAGAAATTTTTCTCCTTCCTAGATGGGTTTAGCGGGTATAATCAGATCCAGATAGCCCCAGAAGACCAAGATAAAACAACCTTTACATGCCCATGG
Source organism: Pinus albicaulis (assembly GCA_034641835.2). Lineage (NCBI taxonomy): Eukaryota > Viridiplantae > Streptophyta > Pinopsida > Pinales > Pinaceae > Pinus > Pinus albicaulis. Next base: position 170,281,306 of record CM076581.1, on the reverse strand, counting down.
GGGACCTTTTCATACAGATTTCTCCCATTTTGTCTGTGTAATGCGCCTACAATTTTGGGAATTTTCTCTGATTTAGTTGATGACAGTGTTGAAATCTATATGGATGATTTTACTCCATATGGGAATTCATTTGAAGAAAGATTGGCGAATCTAGAAAAATTACTTGAAATATGTAAACAGACCCATGTGTTTCTGAGTACAGTTAAATTTCACATGATGAGGGAAGAAGGAATAGTATTGGGACATTTTCTCTCGGTTGTTGGAATTCGAGTTGATCCGGCCAAAGTAGAGGTAATACTTCACTTTCTCGTACCTAAGACACCCACACAGGTACGTAGTTTTATTGGTTGCGCTGGTTATTATAGAAGTTTTATAGAATTTTTTTCTAAAATAGCACATCCACTTTTTCAATTGCTAACAAAAGATGTAGAATTTTTGTGGATAGAGGACTGTGAAGCAGCTTTTGTGAAGATAAAGGGACTGGTTTGCGAAGCTCCGATCCTTCGAGGACTAGATTGGGCATTACCGTTTCATATACATGTTGATGCCTCTCAAACAAAAGTAGGAGTAGTCTTAGGACAACAGGTAGACAAGACATCGTATGCAGTTTACTACGTCAACAAGAATTTAACTTCAGCTGAGTTAAATTACATGGTGACTAAAAAAGAATTATTGGCTGTCATCTATGCTATCAACAAGTTCTGACACTATATCACCGGGTATCCTACTTTTGTACATACTGATCATGCAGCAATAAGGTATTTGATGAATAAACCTATCACTCCTAGTCACATTACAAGATAGCTGCTATTGCTTCAAGAATTTGATATCACAATAGTAGATAAACCAGGTAAAGATAATGTTGTTGTTGATTTTTTGTCTAGAATGGATAATAATGATGAAGGCACAACCATAGAAGATAGTTTTTTGGATGAGCATCTTTTCGCAATTTCTACTAATCCTCCGTGGTATGTAGATATTTCTAACTATCTTGCTACAGGGAAGGTGCCCTATTATTTGTCATACAGGGAACAACAAAAAATTATTCATCATAGTGCCCGATATTCTTGGATGGTAGGATACCTTTCTCATACAAGAGTCGATAAGCAGGTTCGGCGCTGTGTATCTAAGGATGATATCTATGAAGTGCTAAAGGCTGCCCATGATGGCCCTTGTGGAGGGAATTTTGAAAACAAAAGAACAGGCCATAAGGTGTTACAAATGGGATATTACTGGCCTTCTATCTTTCAGGATGCACAAAATTATGTTCGGAGGTGTGATAGTTTCTAGTGCATGTGGCAGCCCGATCGATCTGATGAAATGCCTTCGCAGCCCCAGGTAGTCCTCGAACCTTTTGAGAAGTGGGTTATTAGTTTTTTGGGCCCTTTAACCCACCTTCCTAGCAAAAGGTTCACATTTGGTTTGCACCGACTATGTGACTAAGTGGGTAGAAGCCAAGGATGTTGCGAAAGCAACAGAATAGGTGGTTTCAGATTTTCTATTTGAAGAGACTTTTGCTCATTATGGTACTCCAAGGGAGATTGTTTCAGATGGAGGAGCACAATTCACATCGCACGTGATATTAAGGCTTATGAAGAAATATGGGGTCAAGCACAGGGTGACATCTCCATACCACCCCCAGGTGAATGGATAAGTGGAAAGCACAAAAAAGGTATTGGAAAATATCTTGACAAAAACCGTGGCATACCATCGTCAGGATTGCACTCAAAAGATGCCTGAAGCTCTCTGGGCATACAGAACAACATGGCGGAACACAATTGGGTTTTCACCATTTGAGTTGGTTTATGGGAAATCCCCATTGTTCCCAATAGAATTTGAAATCAGTACGCTCAAAACAACTCTTAAAGTAGGTTTGGACTTGTCAAATTCCCAAAAACACCGGCTGGCTCAGCTTAATGAACTAGATGAAATCTGTTCAATGGTTGTCCAGAGGATTACTGATATTCAGCAGCAGAGGATAAAATGGCACGATAAGTTTATCAAAGACAAGGTGTTTCATAGAGGAGATTGGGCATTACTTTATGACTCTCGTTTTAAGGATTTTAAAGGAAAGATTTGCACTCGCTGGATGGGACCTTATGAGGTGGATGCTGTATTTGATAATGGAATAGTCAGACTAATCACAATTGATGATACACATGCTTCTTTCATAGAAAATGGACATCGCCTAAGACTGTACCACCGTCCAACCTTTAAGGATGCTTTCATTAAACATCTCTTTGAGAAATCTAGTCTGAAGGTTATCAGTGCAGAGAATTCTTCCTCTGCATCCTTGTTTTAAAAAAAAAAAAAGAGAAAAAATATAAAAAATAAATAAACACTATTACTATTTATTTTTTTTCTTTTGCAGGAGTTACTACTGAGGAGCAATGTTGTAGAGCTGAAAATTTCCTAAGTATTGGATGTTGCTACTCCTTGGTTACTGTTACTCCTTGGATGCTGCTACTCCGTGATGCTGCTACTTTGGATGCTGCTGCTCGTGATGTTGTTACTCAGGATGCTGCTACTTGTGATGTTGTTACTCCTAGGATGCTGCTACTCCATGATGTTGTTACTCCAGATGCTGTTACTCATGATGCTATTATTCCTTGGATGCTGATACTCCATAATGTTGTTACTCGAGATGTTGCTACTCTGTGATGCTGTTACTCCGGATGCTGCTACTCGTGATGTTGTTACTCCTTGGATGCTGCTACTCCGTGATGCTGTTACTCCAGATGTTGCTACTCGTGATAATGTTACTCCTTGGATGCTGCTACTCCGTGATGTTTTTACTCCTCGATGCTGCTACTTCGCGATTTTGTTACTCCGCGATGCTGCTACTCCTTGATTTTTGTACTTCGTCTGCATCATTACTGTGTCGTTATTCTGACAACTGTCACTTCCCTCAGGTAGGTCGCCAGGTACGTCTCCATTTGACTCTTATGGATTTAATTAAATATTCCATGGATAAGACATTCATGCCGAGGACGACTATTTTTAAGTTGGGGGGTGCCGTCATAACTAAACGACGACGCAATTAAACCATACCAATGATTATTTCAAAGTCATTATTAAAACCTCGTGTTGTTGGTACGCTCCACGATCCTTATCATATTCCATATAATCACTAATATGTATTAGGATCAACAACACACACATGTTGCCAACTGATCAGTCATTTTCAACTCATGCGAAATAATTACTATCTCATTCATTTCACTTACCATAATTTTCCATGGTTTTCTTCGTTTGCTGAGAAATCACCTGCCATATATACCGTTATTTCACCTCATTTTTCACCATGTTGCTTTTTCCAAATTTGGTAGTCGTCATCCTTTCCAACGGTTTGTTGCGTCCAAAGTGATGTTACAGTCTCTATAGGATGGGCGGATTGGCTGTGCGGCATGAACCTGAAGATACAATCTTGGTTCGTATTAATGCAGATGTGTGGCAAGTTTTCGTCAATGCAAGATGGGATATCTATTTTAATAGATTGCAGGGATTCAACAAGGGAATCACGATGGATTTTGCGCTAAATTTGAATGGGAATTGCTCTCAAGTCAGAGGAATAGAAATTCCTGTCACGGAAGAAGCCATCGCAGAAGTTAGTGGGCTAAGACAACAAGGACAACATAGGTTTTCTCGAAGAATTCCCTTGCCAGAATTTCCTGAATTGTTTCTGCAAGTAGGAGAAAGTGTTGTTCAGTATGGGAGAGGGTATGACCGTAAATATGTACCGTATCCATGGAATGAGGAAGTAGACTTCGTGATGAAATACATAACCTGAGAAGGATGGTCAACAACTCTGTTCAAGTACCATTTCAAATTTATGGCTCACCTGCGATTCTCGCAGGCACATGTTCATTCTTTAAACATACATTTCTTTTTATTGAAACAACTTCAGCACATGGCACAGTCTGCTTGGCATTCATGCCAGGTGCTGGCAGTTCTCTCCAATCACAAACTGGTTCTTTTGTTGGTTATGCATGTAATAGCTCGATTTCAAGTTTCTTGGGCAGAACTTTGTGAACTATCGGAAGAAGAGGTAGCAATTGTTATCGCTGCTAGGGAGGAAGAAGCAACACCTCCGTCTGACTTACAAGAAGAGGAAAAGCTGGAGGGAATGGAGGAAATGGAGGAAGAAGCAACACCTTCTGACAATTCAGCAGAAGAGGAAGAGTCGAAGGAAATGGAGATAGAGCAAGAAGAACCAAAAGAAATGGAAATGAAGGAAACAATTGGTGATACAGTCGAGGCTGCCACGAAAGAACCATCCTCGCCTGTGGAACCTATTGATGAGGGAATCATGGATATAGGGGATGAACCTGAGACTGTCCTATAGTCATCGAATTTCATTAATGAAGCATAGGGAGAAGAAACAACATCATCTGCCCAAACAGATATGGATATTGAAACAGGTAGGGGTGTCACACAAGAACCACCCCTGATTCAGTGAGGACAGGAAGACAAAGAATGAATGACCCTCGAGGTCGACACTGCTCCACAAGAGCCAGTGTCGACCACAAATTAAGAATAAATGCATGAAGGACAAGAAGACAGAGAAGGAACGACCCTCGAGGTCGACATTGCTCCACAAGAACTAGTGTTGACCCCAAACGAAGAATAAATGCATGAAGGAGGCTCGGCCCAAGTGAGAAACGAGGGCGATGAAGAAAATAAATTAGAGATGGCAGACACAAATCAGTTAAAAGATACTCTTCATTCTCATTTTCAGTCCATGATTCCTATAGGAGCAAGGGGGTTTCGTTCTCCCCAACGATTAATAAAGGAGATCACTGTCCCACCTTTACTGAAGTTTGTCGATTCAGGAAAAAATGTGATCGATATCAGTCCATCGATTGTTGATTCTCAGCAAGGGCATCTAGAAGCTTAAAAGGGAGAAGGATATTTTGTGGAAACACCGAAGCAGAGAATGGGCGACGAAAGCACTGACCAGGTGAAAAAATTTCCTGAGGAAAAGAAGAAAGAAAAGGACAATGCTCCTGAAGAAAGGGAACCAAGTAAGGAAGACCTAACATAAAATCCAGTTGATGCCATTAACATTGTTCCACCGCCTCCTGAACTTGATGCAAGGCTGGGAGATGAATTCATTGTTAAGCAAGAATGGATAGAAAAATGTGAAAGAAGGAGACTACCTCTCAAGAAAAAGTATCAGTTTCAGTTTAACGAGACCATGCGGTTGAAGAAGGAAGTTCGCAAGCTTAGAAAGCAAGTATATTGGTTGAATAAAAAGTTAAAGGTATATAAATGGAAGGAAATAAAACCTAAGATTGAGGTTTCCTCTGCCTCTACACAGACTGGTTCGATTGAACATTTGTTTGAAGCCCGAGAATTATTCCTTCAAATTCAGAAATGGAAATCTGCTACGAATGAACATAAAAAGGAGACAAAGAGGGATTGAGAGTAGGCTGTCGGGATTATTACTGGGTATATAAACTAGTTAGATAGAGCACGACAGAGGCAGGAGAAACAACAGGGTAAGATGGAGGATTTAGAAGAACAATTGCAAATGTTGAAAGAAGATAAGGAGAAGATGTTTACCTTGGCACAACAGGTAATGGCCTGTAGACCTCCTGCCCATAGTTATGCTTTATTCCTTCATGACTAGTTCCTTTTCTTCTGCCTGGAAGTATATATAAGGAAATTAGCCATGAGATTAAGGATTCGATATATTTCCTCCGTATTTTGAAAAATCATGATATTGTCGGTCAGCACTTAATGTGCACCCTTTACATGCATGATTATTTCCTGAAGCATGATCAGGCCTTCAATCCCGTTCCATTTGTGGGGGATATTCACTTGAGAGCCTTCACCTCCTACACTATCAACCAGGTTAAATGGAAGAAGGCCTATGATACGTTTGAAGAAAATCAAGTTACAAGGCCACTAATGATAAGGAGAAAGAATGGCTAGGTAGAAAATATTTATAGTAAGCACTTTACCTTTTTACAGATTGAGAGACATAAGGAACATATGCTGGCAACCCAGAAATGGTGTGCTGGCCTCTATATTAGATAGGTAGTAAATTTTCGAGATGAAGCTCTTGACAGTTGTCAAAGGAGGTGGATGTTGTCATCTTCAGCTGTCAGAAATCGGGAACCTTTTGGAGCACCAAATTTTGCATGATCATTAGAAAGAGCGCTGCATTTTGTAGCATGTATTCAAACTTGTGGGGTATGGTGGATGGGACTAAGGTTTCAGTTCCCCCTCATTTGGTTGCCAACAGATCAATATACTCCCGCATACAATGTCAACAAATATTTGTGGAAGGATGTTGTTCTGACATAGGGATATAAACCCCCTGGAACAGAGATGTCCGAAGAGTATGACCTCGCTCAGCTTCATGACAACCACAGTCAGTCCAACCCAGATCTAAGAAGATGATGAGCTACATGAGGACATGCAGATACAACAGTTGGGGGGAGATGTTGGGTACCAAATCTACATATTTTTTTCTTCTATTTTCACCCATTCTTCTATCTCTTTGTATCATTAATTGTTCTAAACACACGAGGTAAATACCTTTCCACTATCTTATATGGAATGTTTGATTAATGAAGTAATAGTCATGGAGATTTTACCTACGCAAGTATTAATTCTGTTATTTCCACAAATTCGACAGTTAAAAGGTCGCATCTGCAAGTTATGGAAGCAACTCTGAATTCTCAACGTTATTTTGATATGCTATAATAGCACAACAGATCCAAACCTACCCCAGATCTATTTCAGACCTTTCTTGGTTTTCTCTTGGCAACTAGTTTGGTTGTTGTAACAATTGTATATTTGTAGATATTAGTTGTCAGATTGGGAAGACAGGGTTTTCTAAATATTTGTATAAGAAGGGTCTCAGGTCTGTGAATCGAGGTTACCGAGCAAGAGACCGATTTTGTAACAAAAGACTTTTAATTAATTGAATGCAAGAAATTTTGCTGTTCCATCTTTAAGTTGTGAGTTTACCACAGCCCTAGTCAGAGAGTTGGGCCCACTCTTCTGATCAGGTGCTGCGTTATTTCCTTTTGTTGCTTTCGCATTTCTATTTGATTATTTTAACTGTTGTTTTGGTATGTTTCTTCAATTGATGTGAATGCTTTTATAATTATGCAATTTATCTTTAATTGCTGTTATAGTAGTTTTGGTTGTTTTAATTGTTGAATCTATGATCAATATCGGATTGTGCCATTTCCCCTGCATATGCCTTGCGCGTTACCTTGAAATAATGTACGCACCCGGATTGATAAATTAATGTGGAAAAGGGTGGAATAGTTTATTCACACTTAGACACCAACAACGGTCATGCTTCGCTGGCACAAAAATTGCTGCATGCGACGAAATAAAAACAATGTTCATGGTTGTCAATTGTTACATGTGTAACAACCAAGACAACCTTTGTATTATTCTTCAAAAAAACATCATGATTAGAAGAGATAGATACAAAAAAAAGAAATGAATAACATCATCTTGTAAAATATATCAGGAAGGAAGGATGATGTGTAGGGAAAGGAAAAAAATGGGTGTAACAACTGCCATAGGAGTGGTTTTCAACTGTTACAAATTGTTTGACTGCGCCCCGGAAAGAGGTTTTCACAATCATATTTTTATTTTTGTTATTTTTTTTTAAAACAAGTGTAACAGCGGCCACACAAGTGGTTTTGGTTTTCAGATGCTACACTTATTGGAATTTTAAATTTCAGGTTGCACAAGGGAACGTTCCTCTGCTGCTGTAACATGAAGATCCAAGTTCGTGACAATGTTAACAAATGATTCATTTGAAGCAGGTTGATGATATAACCTCAAACAGTGCCCATTAACTAGTAACGGTGTCTTGGCACTGTCGATGGTGACCAATAATACAGTCCCATTGTCAAAGATCATGTCTACTTCGTAAGGACCTAGCCATGTGGTGTAGAGCTTGCCTTTGAAATCCTTGAATCTTGAATCATACAAGAGAGCCCAATCTCCTTTCTGAAATTTCTTCTTCTTAATAAACCCGTCATGCCATCTATCTCTTTACTGCTGAATGATCTCTTCCTGCTGAATGGCAACCAACCGTTTCTCTTCCAGCTCATTGAGTTGGGTTAATATTTGTTTTTGTGTGCCTCTTAAGTCCAGATTGACCTGCAATGTTGTTCTTAATGTTTTTATTTCGAACTCTATGGGGAATAAAGGATTCTTACCATACACCAATTCATATGGTGAGAAGCCTGTAATATTCCTCGATGTTGTTCTATAAGCCCACAACACCTATGGAATTTTCTCGGCCCAATTTATTCAGTGGCTGGCTACTGTCTTCGTTAATATTCCCTCAATGACTTTATTGGTGCTTTCTACTTGACCATTTTCTTGTGGGTGATAAGGTGAAGTGATCCTGTGATGAATTCCATACTTCTCAAATAAATTCTTGATCAAATGAGATGTGAATTGAGGCCCTCCATCCATCACTATCTCCATGGGTATCCCGAAGCGAATAAAAATATCTTCGAACAGGAAGTCTGAAACAACCTGCTCTGTAGCTCTAATTAGTGCCTTTTCTTCGACCCTCTTTGTGACACAATTGATGCAGCCCAATATGTATGATATTTGCTGTGATGAAGGATTAATTGGCCCTACAAAGTCCAGGGCCCATTTCTAAAATGGTTCTATCACTATCTGAGGCTGCAACGACATCTCATATGATCTCAGAGGTTGGCCCATCCTTTGGCAACTATCACATCCCTTCACAAACTTCTTGGCATCCTGGAATATAGTTGGAAAGTAGTACTTTATTGAGAGTACTTTATATCCCATCCTTTTGTAAGAAAAGTGCCCTCCATAGGGTTCCTCATGACAAGCTTTCAATATCTCAAAATCCTCATATTCTCTAGCACATCGCCTAATATGAAAGTATGGCCCAGTGTGATAGAGATTTCCCTCTATCTAGGAGTAGGTAGCACTCTGTTGTATGATCTTCCTCTTTTCCTTGGAAGATAAATGGTGTGGTAATTTTCCTGCAGCAAGATAATTGGCTATATCTGCATACCATGGTGAGTGAGTAGATATGGAAAAAAGATATTCATCTGGAAAAGAATCCTCAGTAGGAATGCAATCATCACTTATAGTTAGTCTAGAAAGAAAATCAGCAACCACATTATCTTTTCCAGGTTTATCTCAAATAGTGATATCAAATTCTTGTAACAACAATAACCATCGTGTAATTATACCATTAGTAACAGGTTTATTCATTAAAAATTGAATTGCAGCATGGTCAATGTGTACAAATTCTTGATACCCAATGATGTAGTGCCGAAATTTGTTGATAGCATGCACTACTGCTAGGAATTCCTTCTCAGTCACTGTATAGTTAAGTTCAGCTGGAGTTAAGTTATTGCTGATGTAATAAATGGAATAAGGTTTCTTTTCCTCCAACAGCCCCAAAGCAACACCCACAACTATGTCAGATGCATGTGTAGCGATATGGAATGGAAATCTCCATTTTGGTCCTCATAAAATAGGTGCTACTGTTACAAATTTCTTTAAGTTCAAAAAGGCTTGCTGACACTTTCCTATCCACACAAATTCCCCATCATTCATGAGAAAATAAAACAGAGGAGATGCAATCTTTGAAATTTTTTCTATAAATCTCCTTTAGTACCGTGCATGTCCCAAAAAACTACGTACCTCTTTTAGAGTCCTAGGAGTTGGGATTTTCGAGATTACCTCAATTTTTGCAGGGTCTACCTTGATTCCATTTGCTAAAATGAAATGTCCCAGGACAATCCCCTCGGTCATCATCATGTGGAATTTATCTGTGCTCAAAGAAACATTAGTTTGTACACAACATTCCAGCACCTTTTCCAAATTAACTAATGTTGTTTCAAAGCTTCCCCGTAGGGTGTAAAATCAACCATAAATATTTCAAGATAGTCATTCAAGAGATCAGAAAAGATACCTAATATTTCCCTCTGAAAAGTTTATGGCGCATTGCAGAGGCCAAAAGGAAGGACTCTGTATGCAAAAGTACCCCATGGGCAAGTGAAGGTTTTCTTGTATTGGTGTTTCGGGGAAATCTATATTTGATTATAGCCACTGAACTCGTCCAGGAATGAAATTTTTTTTTTCCCAGAGAGAGTATCCAGGACCTGGTCAATGAATGGTAAAGGGAAATGGTCCTTTTTGGTGACCTTGTTAAGCTCTTTATATTCTACATAGACTCTCCATTGTCTTTCTTTTTCGGAAATATGACAAGCGGAGACACCCACTAGCTGCCATAAATGGGGTAGATGAAATTACATTAAGGATTTTCTGCAATTCCTCTTTCACTATCTCCTTAAGTGTGGGATTCATTCAGCGATGTGGTTGTCTAACTAGTTTGCAGTCCTCTTTAAGGTAAATGCGGTGAGTGCATAGGCCAGAGTGGGTTCCTTTCATATCAGTATAGTCCCATACAAATGCCTTTGTATACTTCTGTAACAGTTGTATCAACAATCTGTTTTGTTCAGCAGTCAAGTTAAGATTAATTTTTATATATTTCCCAGGCTCAATTTGAACAGCACTACTGGCAGTATTTGGAGTAGTTTTCAAATGTTCAATAATTTCATCATTTACCTCATCTTCTTCCCCTAGATCTCTAATGGAGGAAACTGAGAGTGAATTTCTAATAAAAGCATTAATGATATCATCCTCTGTTTCATCCTTAAAGTATTGTTCTTTTCCAAGTGTGAGGAGAGGTAGGGAAAGATCAGATTCAGGTTCAAATTCATCCCACCAGGGACTATTCAAATCCATATGAGGTTTCGATGGGGGGTAAAGGTTCAAGTTCTAAGTGCCAACCCAGTTGAGATCACCATAGATCTAGACTTGCATTCGATATATGCGTTTGCGGTGGCTAGCCATGGTCTTCTCAATATTAAAGGATGACCCCCAAGGTTGGATTTGGTTTGTAAAATGAGAAAGTCAGCCGGATAATTCCAAGAAGCCACAGTGATAACTACATATTCTATCATTCCCTCGGGCTTGAAATTATACCTATCTACTAATTCAATCACTATGGGTGTAGGTCTAAGTCCATGAAGTCCTAGGGAGATAAATAAATCCTTGGTCATTACATTAATGGCTGCCCCCAAATTAATAAAATTTTTGGTTATGGGTTGGTCATCAATATGGACAGTCACTACAAGATTCCCTGGGTTATTATATTTAGTCAACAAGGGCTGATCAATCATAAGTTCGAACAATTTCCCCATAACATGGATAGTAGCAGGGTCTTTCAGTTTTCTTCTAGGCTTTTTGACACACATATCTCTCACTGTTTTGGCATAGATAGGTACTTCCTTAAGAGCTTGTAACAACGGAATCCGTACATACAAATTTTGCAATTCCTTGAGGAACTCAGATTCAGTTTGTGAGGCTGGTCCAATTTCAATTAATCGTTAAGGGTATGGAGGATATTGAACCTTAACAACTAAGTCACTTGTTGCAAATGCAGTAGGCCTTCTCGAGCTGGCTACTACAAGTGTAACAACAGGTGTTGTTTCAACTGTTACATGTGTAACAGCTGTCTCAGAATCAACTATATCCTTTCTAGGTGACTCACATTCTTCTTCGGTAATAATGGGAGTATGTTCAGGTTTGATTACTTTTCCCGATCGAAGCTGAACCTTATTAAGCCCAACAAGAGTAATAAGATAAGTCTGGAAGGTAACCAGGGCGTCTATTCTCTGAGCTGCCTTATTATTCGGACTGGGGCTAGGTTGCACAGGTAATTGGGGTCAGACAAGAGGTGTAGGAGTTTGAGGAGAAGGAAATTGTAACTACTGCTACATTGGTAGTGCAGGGGGTACTGGACCTTGGCCATTACCTCTCCAATTCTGGCTCCAAGGATGAGATTGCGATGGAGGATATTGCATTGGGGGAGGGGAAGGCCACTAGTTCCCTGGTGAAGGAAATTTTGTTGAGGAAGGAGTAGCAAACTACCATGGAAATTGCTGACTATTATAAACATTATTCCAAGCTTTAAAAGAGGAAAAATCTGAAGGCATACCTGTAGGTCATGGCTGCCATGATCTCTTTGATCCAATGAAGTAGGAAGACTGAACATCCTCACTTGATTCTTGAAGTACAACCTTCAGTTTGGGCAGTTCAGGACATTGATTCGTAGAATGTTCCAACTCACAGATGTTGCACAGGCTGACACTATTTAGTCCAAATTCTCTTTCTAAATTTTTATTTTTGCATTGAGGACATAATATCGCTAAGGTTTATTCAGCTTCTTCTTGTGCTTTCTTAACTTGTATTGTAGTGATCTGGGCAGAGAGGGTGTTACGGAGGTCGATTTTAAAATCCTCAAATATATTTCTGATCTCTGCTCTGGTTACTCCTCCACTTGTGGACTTCTGTATTTGAACTAAAGGGTCTTGAACTGAACTTCTCCCCTTGACCGATCCTCTTGAACTCCGTAGACAGAGCTTCATTATTTATTCAAGCGGTTCTTGCAATATGTCTCCTTTTCCAAACAGATTCAAATGCTCCAGAAAGTCATCTCTTATACCTCTTAAGAATATTGGTTTCAGAATTTATGGGGCTAATTTACTAAACTTATACCTTTGTAAATTGTAATGGAATCACTCCATATAGTCTTCCAAGCTCTCCTCCTCCTTCTGTGCAATTCTGAAGATCTCTTCCTTCAAATCCCTCGTTTGACAGTAATCCTGATACTTAAAGAGAAAGACCTCCCTCGTGTCATTCCAAGTTCGAATCGTGCTAGCTTCCAGTCTCATGAACTATCTTAATGCTGCCCCTTTCAGAGTAGCAGGAAACAATTTCAGCTTCTGGGCGTCTGAAGTGTAGTCATAACCTCTACACAACACATCTAATTCGAACAAAAAGGTATCAAGATCTTCAACAACCATCCCTTGAAAGGATGGTACGGATGATAAAGGAATAATTTTCATAGGAGCTTAATCTCATGTCGCCACTATCGGGAATTCAAAAGTAACAGAACTATCTGTCTTGACATTCTCATCCCCCATGGTTGATCCTTCCTAATGGGATGAAATGACCTCGGAATATGTAGGAGATTGACAAATAAATAAAGGATTAGGCTGTTCCAAGACCAGTTGTTTCACTGCACTAGCGACATCCAAATGATGATAAAATAAATGTTGTTCCTCAGGTCCCTGATGCTCCCCATGAGTCTCCCCTTGTCCTTCAATTTTCAGATCTTGATCAATGATTTTCCACTACTGTTTCAGATCTGTTGTCTTGATATCAAGAATGGATATGTTGTTTGGAGGGTGGTGAGGCCCTTACACGGAAGGAAACGATGCCTTAGGCTTCGATATAGTAGCAGCTTTCTGTGGTCTCGTCTTCCTATTGTCTCTGTATTAAGTAGATTGTTCTTTTTTTGTTTTTGAGATCAGATCTCCAAAGAATGTCTTTCTTCCCAAGTCTGCACTCTTCTTTTCCTTTTTACGACCCATCTTTCCTATAGTTAGTAGAGTGGGGGATGTTTGTGGATTTTTATTTGTCCTATTGGCACACATGGATCCTATGTGTATCAATTCATCCTACAAGTGCTTCTGTTTCTATAATGGTGAGCCCACCCAAGTATGTTAGAGAAATGCCCAGGTTCTTACCTCTCATCTTACCACCCATCAACTGTATAGCTGAAGACACACTAAAGAAAACACCCGAAAATTCACACTTCTAAGTGTCCCAGCGAGACATTGGTGAGCCCGCCCAGGTGTGTTAAAGCAATGCACATGTTCTTACCTCTTGTCTTACCACCCGGAAATTGTGTCGCTGAAGACACACTAAAAAAAAACACCCAGAAATTGGACCTCTAATTGCCCTAGTGTAGTAATGGTGAGTCCACCCAGGTATGTTAGAGCGATGCGCAGGTTCTTACCTCTCATCTTACTGCCCAAAAGTTGCAGACTAGGTACACTCTATCATCTAACAAACAAATATGGTTGATTGGATCGTCGCTTCCATCCCTGGAAACGACGCCAAAATGCTGGACTGTATTAATCACTGTTAAATGACTAAAAAGGTACACATAAATTATCAATCCAAGGACATATTGTATTTCAATTACAGTCACATTTTTTGTGCCGATACATCAAACCAGAAGCAAATCCAAATAAAGGAAATCACTGCTGAATTAAATGTTGGAATAAATCACTCATGCAGAAATAAACAATCTACAAGACTGTGATCATGCCTCAATTAATATGTACCTATCATGCCACAGAACAATTACCTAGCTGGTATCTCTAATCACACACGTGTAACATCATATATAATATTGGAATTGAAGCAGATCTATTCACAGCGAAAACGTCAACACCAACACTTCCACTGATATATAAAGAAAATAAGAAATATGTATAGCTACCTTAACTGCTGCAATCCCTGCTAAAGAGGAGGGCACTTCCTCCCTAGCAGGGCGCAAGAAGAGAAAGAACTTAAACGAAAACTAAACGAGACAATGCATGTAACAACATCAATGGGATAACTTATATTAATGTGACCAAAATTACAGAGCCAAAGTAATATTGTTCTCTGCTAACCTTTTGACCTCCAGGGTCGAGAATTATATAGTGGTTACATATTCATAAAAACGAGGGATGGATCAGTCATGAGAATCTTATGATTCTCATGTTGATCAAAAGTCTAACTCGAAGAATATAGATTACAATCAAAACCGCCTAAAAGCTGTTATTCTAACATACCATACGTAATGACTTCTACAACTATTGTGGAAAGTCACAGCTGTAGCGTAACAGAAAATAGAGGACAGGTTGGCATCAGAAGTTGACGATATCCAATCATCAGTATAGCTGTAACAACAGTTTATCTAACAGGTCTGTAACAACACCATGATGTAACAACACCATGGTGTAATATCTCGCTATAACAACACACCTTTAATTGCTCCTGTATGCCTCATGCTCTAGATATTTTGTGCTAAAATAACCTCTGGAAGGACAACAAAAGACCAGAGAACTTCTCTAAACATTCATCCCCAGTTAGTCATAGAAAATACACAATACATCATAATAATCGATGAAATGGAAAGATAATGAAAATAAGGCGAAACGACACTGTTTAAGATAGAAAGGTAGGAAAAATAGGTGAAGATAGTCCTAATGGTTATATTCACAAAGTAAAATGGGGGAAACAGATGTAGGAAATAAGTACAAAATTGGCACCAAACACCAGGTTTTGAAAATATATTCCTTTTACAGATTGTAAAATCCTCCATATGTATGATCCATATGTTAAACCGAATGTGGCCCTCCTGACCAGTACGATATGTCTTTGCCCCCTAGATACTTCATGCAGATGATGTCCCGCCATATGCCTTTGACATGTATTTCCATCCACATGGATTTAAAAGTAGTACCGACCCAAATATACCCATGTCCAAGATGCCCCGGCCTCCATATTCCTTTGGAACAACAATGGTTTCTAGTTTTGCAAGGTGGTATTTCCCCACCATCTTGATACTACCCAGATGATTTTTTTAGAATAGAGTTATATTTATTAATGATGCCAATAGGTATGTGGTATAGCATTTCCCAGTATATCCCAATCTACTACAATATGCCCTGTACCAGGATGTGCCACCTCCCAAGAGATAGCCATCGATGGGCCCATGACCCAATATGTTTCCTTAACTTATCCAAAATCCACTGTCAGTCAATTTTTTTATATTTAACTGGTTTCAATTTAAACCCCAGATATGTAAATTCTTCCTCCAAAAGTTGGTATTTAAATTTAAACATATTGGCAATGTCCACAATTATGCCAAAATCACCAACCAAATATTAAATAACAGACTTACCCTCATTTTCCCACAACCCTATTGCATTACCAAAATAGTCAAGAATATAATGTAGATGTCCCCCATTGCTTTCTATTAAGAATCCCAAAACTAGAACATCATCCACGAATAAATTTTTCACGCTTCTTCTTCACACTTCAAATACTGTTTCTATTTCTTCATGCTTTGTACCAAAGCATACAACTCTTTATCATATGTTAGATATTCAATTACTGCATTGGTAAAGGTTTCAGAATGATAACGTATTGTCTTACCATGTGCGCATCAAAATTTCTCCCATGGCATATTTTCTTGCATATGTTTGAATTTCAAATCGCTGCTTAAGATCTGGAAAATCTAGAATTGGTGTTGTACTAATTTTATCTTTCAAAATTCCAAAGGATTTATGCTACTTTCCTCCCCACTGAAAGACCTGTTTCACACTTATCAAAGCATGTAATGGTGTTGCAATGAGTGAGAAGTTAACAATAAATTTTCTCTAATATTGGGCTACTCCCAAAAAGATCCTAACTTCTACTACATTATTGGGTTTACACCAATTCACAATAACATCAATTTTTGAGGGATCTATCTTCAATTCATACCCTCCTACAATATGACCCAAATAGACCAAAGAGGTTTTCCCAAATTCACATTTAGACATCTTCAAATAAAACTTTTACTTTTTCAAGACAACTAGAACTTGTTTCACATGCTTGACATGCTCTTTATGAATCTTACTGAAAATCAAAATATCATCTAAGTAGACTATGAAAAAATCATCCAGGAGTGGTCATAACACATTATTCATAACTATCATGAATATTGGAGGTGTATTGTAAATCCCAAATGACATAACTAACCATTCAAACAAATCTTGTTTTTTCTTGAAACTATTTTTCCAAATATCATCTTCAGCAATCCTTATCTGATGATAACTGCTTCTCAAATCTAACTTAGTAAAGTAAACAACTTCCTTTAATTGATCTAGAAAATCATCAATGTGAGGAAGAGTATAGCGATTCTTTATCATGATCTTGTTCAAAGCTTGGAAATCTACACACATGCACCATGTAACATATTTTTTGGAAACAAAACTATGGGAGACCCCACAAGGAGATGTGCTAGGCCTGATGACCCCTTTGTCAAACAACTCTTGAATTTTCTTATTATTCTTTGCATTCTCCAAAACTAACATTCTATACATGCCAATATTTGGAAGTAGTGCGTCTTGTTGCAAGTGAATCTCATGCTGGATTCCTCTTTTATGGAGGTAACCCTTCAGGTTCCTAAAACATATTTTTATGAGTGTTAAAAACTTCAGCCAATTCATGCTTGAGTTTAGAATCACATCCTATGAAAACTTCATATTCAACAATATTTTTAGCTTTAATCATCACTAACAAAAAAAATTCTTACTAGAATTTACAAGCCTTTTCATCTCACCAACACTAACAAGAGATAAGTTATCTTCTTATGATGTTCTCTAATAATATACTCAACTCCATCTTTAAAAATATGATATTGTTTCTCATGACGATAGAATATGTCTTTTCAGTCATACAAGTAGGGACTCCTTAAAACAATCCCGCAAATATCAAGTGGTACAACATCAAGCTCTACCTCATCTATAAAATTAGTAGTGATGGAGAATTTGAGTTTACATTTTCTTTGACTTTTAATTTGGCATCATCACATACCCAACCCAAAGGGTAAGCTTTAGTATGAGGTGTAGTTTCTATATTAAGTTTCTTTACAATTTCTTTAGAGATAGGATTGACTTGGGATCCACTATTAAATAATGTATCAACCTTTGTATGTTTTATAATGACCCTAATATGGAAAAATACACTTATATCTTTGTCATTTTGAGATTCAATAGGCTTGCTATAAGAACTAGTACTTGCATTAGAAGTTATACGTTTCATTTCCATGGATTTGATTTTGGTTTCATCACTTAAATCAGATCCTATATCTTGTTGAGTTGTAGCAACAATCTTTTGTTTCCCCTTGTTATTGAACTTTTTGGTCTTATTTCTGGATGTAATATCCAATAACGGTCTTCATCATGGAATTATTTTGAATAATTTTTACAAGCAAGTTTCTCCCGCTATTTCTTGACTGTAGCATTCCTTTTTCCTTTTCCTTTAAATTCCCCTTTCCTTTTTCCCCAGATTTGGAAGGTTTCTTGCTAGTCTCTTGAGGAACATTCTTGCCTTTGGATTCTAAATGAGTTGTCTAAACACATACTTCATCTAGATTGGTTGGATTAAACATAAGTGTAGTGTGTATCAAATAACTAAGCAATCCACCGATGTATTTAAGGAGAGTATCTTGTGAAGACAAATCGACACCCAAGATTAAAGCTCTTCTTCTAAATTCTTGTGTGTAACTTTGGACACTTTGACCTCTAGCTTTTCTAGAAAATTTCCGATCCATAATTTTGTTGGGAATCAAGATTGCCCTTAGAACAAAACCCGCAGGTGTTAGTCAACGATTGCATCGCCAGAGATAAGGATCCATGAAAGGCGGTTAGTCCATGTCGCGAAACACACGGGGAGTGTTGGTTTATCCAATGTCCAACAATCTCCCCCCCCAACATGAGCCGGGTGTGTATCGAACTCGTGACCTACGCTCTGATACCACTTGTTGGGAATCACGATTGCCGTTAGACCAAAACCCACAGGTGTTAGTCAACGATCACATCGCCAGAGATAAGGATCCACGAAAGGATGTTAGTCCATGTCGTGAAACACACGGGGAGCGTTGGTTTATCCAATGTCCAACAAATTTATTTTTGCATGTAAGCTAATGGATGAAATTTTCTTCTTAATGTAGCTATAAAATCATTCCAATAAAAGATAATTTTACCACTTTTCTTCAAATCTTCTTGAGTTTTGGCTTCTCACCAGATGATGGCTTCACTTTGAAAATGAAGAGAAGCAAGTTTGATCTTTGTAACATCATTGTCAATATTTTGAATCCTACAATAGGATTCGATTTGAAGAACCCAATTATCCAACTTTTCAGCATTTACTTCACCATTGTACATATGCAATTCAAACTTGAAATCAAACTTAATTAAAAGAGACTTAGCATGTCCTTTTGGAGATGGAGGAGGAGTAGGTCTATGAAATGAAGGAGGTGAAAAAGGAGGTGGGGATGGAGGTGTAGATGGAGGTGAAGGAGGAGGTGGAGGTCAAGGCTTTCTCCCATCACCACCATTACCTTTTGGATCATTAGAACTTTCTCCTTGCAACCTTGTTGTCCTCTCATTGACAACACTTTCACTATTTTCAAAAAAATCATGAAATTCCTTTCTAAAATCTCTCTCATCCTCAGACATCATCTCCTTTCCTTCTTCATGTGCCATGATTGGTGAGTTTGTGACCTCCTTGAACCAGTTTGAGAGTTTGGTTCTTCAAGCACTCCTTCTCCTCTTTTCAATTTAGAAATTGTAATCATTCAAGAAAACACTTTAAAAAACTATAAAATCTTCACAACAACCATGATCTAATACCAAACTAATCTGAAATTAAAATTGAAGGTTTCATGTAAAGTTTGTAAAGATATTTGAAGTCTTATTGGAAATGGATAGATATTTCAAAATCACACAAACCAAGTTAAATTTTGCAGATTTTAAAAATGAAAAATAGAAAACAAGCAACATCACAAAAAAAATAATTTGATGACAGAGTTCACCCCTCTTAGGCTACATCTCCGGGTCCAACTTCCGATGTTGGCCCTTTAAATTGTATGCTCAAATGTGTAATTACATCAACATAAAGTGCTAAAATTGAAAAAATAACACTGTTATTGTGTCCAAAACACCCAAAATCCCATATGTAGGCTCTTCTTAGGCTCAAAAAGGTTGAAAAATGGCCAAGTTAGGCCTCCTTAATTTTTATGCTAATTGTTATGCAAATTCATCCCTATGTCAAAAATGGCAACGAAATTTAGCTTTAGCGGCCTTGCACAGTGATATTTTCATAGTTACAGGTGGTAGGATAGGCCACGAAACTTGTTGATTTTGGTACAAATTGTCAGACAGTTAATTTCACTCTGTGCCCCTATTCTCCACCCTCTGATTTGTCATGTAGAAATTAATGTGACCATGGGGCGTAGACTAGATGCCGCCGACCCTCAAAATCCGCTCCTAGTCGTTTTCCAATTAATGTGACTCAGGGTTGGGTGCGAGCAGGGTGCCACACACCCGCCGCTCCTGATCCATCCTCTGATGGTTATGTGCATGGAATAGAACCTTGGGCTTGGCCATGAGAAGGGTGCCACACGCCCCACCCTCTTTTCTCTATTCCATGTTCATATAACAATCATATGATGCCCGACTAGCCTAGCCCTCTCCCCCAAACCACTCCAACGTAACTATTTAAATAAAAATCACCCGCTATGTATAACAAGAACTGATGCGTGGTGTAGTGGTGTTGTGCTATGTATAACAAGAAATAGGGACCCTTTTTATGAAAGTATTTTTGTCTTTTGATAAAAATCAAATTCCAAAAAACATCAAATCTTTTTAAATAAAAACATCTCTATCGCAAATCGCAATTTCACACAAATCTTTTCTTAAGTTAAAATAATAAATCAGTGAAATCCTGATTTTGCGATTTCCAATGTGAAATTTTGCAAGCGACATAATAAATCACATATCTCATATTTACACTACCAAACTTTAAGCAATCATTAACGAAACTCCGATATTGCAATACTGCAATTTTGCGATTTTGCGAAATCACATATCGCATAAACAAAAGGAAATACGCATCATTAAGACAAGTTCAAAGGGCGCGATGCGATTGATTTGACAAGTTTGAATAAAGGTTTTACGAAAAATAAATAATGTCAGAAAGTATTAATTATGTTTTATGATCCCAATGTAAACAATTATGGATGCGTCATGATTAATTAATGATATAGTTGTTTTCTGGATTTTTCCTTTCAAAACAGATCATTTCAATAGATCTTCCATCATTTGATCATTTACTCTGTCTTTAATAGGGATTTTCTTTCAAAGATATGTCCCTCTGCAAAGTTATTCAGAAGCATGACAAACAGGCTGTTGCAGAATTCGAACGAACAAGAATGGCACCTATAGTCTCTGATATTGTCTGCACTGCTGATGGGGGAGCTACTAAATGGCAATTTATTTACACTATACTTGAAGACGAAGAGCCAAAAGTAGTGGAAGTCATGAAAAATTCCGATGATGCAACACCTTCAGACTTGCAATTCAAAGATATTGCATGTTCTTTCCTCCATAGAATAGCAGCGAGAGCTACTCTTCTTCCATATATCGACATGATTCGATGGGTGCTTGATAAATTAGTGATCAAAGACAGACAGTTAAGAACATGCAAGGATGAGATTCTAGGTTCTTTCAGACCTGAAGATCTAAAGATCATGTATAAGCTACCCAACCCGCAAGATACCTACAACAATCAGTTTGTTGCAAATTTTGCTGAGAAGAACCAAGACCCATTTAAGGCAATTCAAGGTTGGAGGAAATTAGATAACAAGTTCAAATATGAGAAAACCGGTATGTATCCTATCGCGTCATTAGAAAACCCTTATAACTTTGCAGCAGCAATGTTATCAAGATTATATGGTTTACTTGATAATACCAAGTTCTCCATAAATTGGCTTCCCCTAATTGAATCCTTTGTTAATGAATTGGGTGACTATCCTTTCAGATAATCTAGTTAAGGCAATTAATGAATATCGCCAAACCAGAACTTCTTCCTCCAAATCTGTTCCCCAATTTTTTATGAGTGCATATATTTTTTATGCCATCTGTTTTTCTACCAACTTTCCAGTTATGGGATGGAAATGGACCCCTGAAGACCCTACCCCGATACATTTGAGTCATAAAGAGATATGGAAACACAATTATGCACCACATTTTCATAGGCTTACTATGGAGTTGTATTACCACTACACCAATTTATGTATGACACAGTGAGCCCTAGATTCACTAAGGAAGCCCTTGTAGACCTTCAAATGATAGGCAGGAGTTTTGTTGAAGAATCATTTTCCTATATTAGAGTTTTTTGAAGCTCCGCTCCCCCGCATATTCTTCCATTATATGTTTTAGACAAGTTGATGGCAAGAGAAGTCGCTTACCAAACAGTTGGTAATGGACTCACTAAAGCTTTGAAAGACAGTAAAAAGTCTTTGTGGCCAAGTTTTCCAATTTCATTTGGTTCATTTGCACTCAGCAATTTTAATCACGCATTGAAATAATGTCATAATATTGAGCTGTTAAAGCTCCCCATTTTACCCTCTAGACAGTTCGACCTAGAAAAGGTTGCTAACAAATTCACTTTGTCAGTCAAACTCAAGCCTATTGTACACACTGATGAAAGATTTGAAGATATCTTGAAATCTGCTGGGACTTTTGAAGAAATCCTAAATTTTGTCAAATTGAACCTGAATCCAGAAGAAATACAGAGACTCATACAGATTCCATAGGATGTTTTGATTACCAGTTATACGATTAAAGCAATTCAAGAAATCAGAGAAGAACAATTAAATTCACAAAATCAAAGTGATTTAGATAAAATTTGTACTTCATTTAGCAATATATTCACAAATACTCTAGAGGCATCATCATCACAGAAGAATACATAATTCCAGACTCCACAACAACAAATAGTTTCAACAAAGGAAATCATCGAAACTCCTGAGATAATCTCCCAAGAAACATAAATCATTCCTACAGATTCGACTGATGAGATTATCCTCAAGGTGATTGTTATTCCCCCACTAGATGTGTTCTATAGCCCTCTTCATAAGGCTATAGTGAGAAAAAATAGGAAAAGAAGAAGAATTGAAACACCCCCGGGGAATGAAGTTATGGAAGTAGTATGGAAAGATACTCCATAAAATACGATTGAAAATTTAACTCGGCTATCTCAATTCGCTGGTGCATACACAATTGCGACAATTGATAAGGCAACATAAGTATCTATTTTGATCCAAGAAAAGGATGTCAAAATCATGGAACTACAACAACAGCTAGATGAAGAAAGAAAGAGTTTAAATCAGAAAGTGGAACAACAACTTCTCAGAGTACAACAAGAGATGGAAATGCTTAAGATAAGTCATGAAAATGACTTGTCTAGAAAAAATTCACTGATTGAACAATTGAGAGAAGATCTTACCAAATATGAAGGAATTCCTAATGCAGAGGAATTCATAAAAGAAGCATCGACATTAAGTGCCTTACTCTCAAAACAACAAAATATGTTTGTTGTGCAAATGTCAAACATAATTCCACATCTAGAAATCAGTGAACGATTAACAAACACAGTCATTGATCAAAGGATTGAGTTCAATGAAATTAATATGAAAATCTCTAATTATATTGAATGGCAAGATACAAAATAAGGGAAGAAGTCAGATCTCCCAGAGATCAAGGAAAATTTCAAAGATATTCTTTTTATAGACTGGGATGAACGAGTGAAACAAGCAGAATTAGCCATAGCCAGAGCAGCAGGTATATCAAAGAATATGGTTAAAATAATTAACCATATATTACATACTTTCGGGCTCATTAGAGAAGGAAATTTCAAATATCTTCCTGATATCAAAGATTTAGAACAAAGTTGGAAATAAGCTGGTCAACTCAGGGAAGAAGCACTTCTATAGCTAAAGAAAACTGATTAGGAAGCATATTGGCAGCTATTGGTCAAACTACATAGTCAGATCATGACACTGAACTGTTTTCTGAACTCCATACATAGAATAAAACCACTTTTGCTGGATGCTATATTTGCTACAAAAATGAAGATAGAATCCGGAAAACCTCCACAAGTTCAACCGATGTCTGACATTTGTGAGAAAAAAGCACAACTGGTAGTAACTTATCATCCATCATGATTATTAGTTTGTTTGTTTTATATAAATTTTATTTTTAGCGAATAGATACTAAAGATGAGGAAGGTTGTTTGAAACCACCTCATAAGATATTTTGTATAATCTTTTTGTAGATAATTAGCATAATATTTAAACCCTTCTCATGCATTTAGAGAAGGGTCCAGAATTTTATTGAGAACATTCGTAAAAAATGCTTAATTGTAAGTAAGTTTGTGGATGTCTTGATGAAATAATGGAACACAGCCATTTTAGTTACATATCATTTTGTTGATCACTGTTGATGCACTTCGGTATTCTTTGAAAGACTCACTGATGTATGAGTTGAATGTGGCCTACTATCATTGATCAGATGAATAGGAAAATAAGCATCTGGTACTATTATCATGTATGCTAGTTCTGTTTTGAATATTAGTGATGGATCCAACTTTCATGAATGATATATGAAATCAATTGTTTTTATCTAAAATATCAGGTGCACTACTGTACGATATAAAGATAGGAATTAATTTGTTTTTGTATATAATCATCAAATATATGCGATATGTTTCTCATTTTCTTTTGATTAATTTTTTTTCAAGAGAATCATCTTACAAAGTAATAATTCTATTAAATATGTGATGATCTTAATCATCACAGATTGAATAGATATCATTTTAGATCGCATCAAATTAATATTATCCCGGGTTAGATTAAATTAGTTTCAATTTCAAGTTTTGCATGTTAGAATAAATTTGTTTTAGTTTTTAGGAATTCTTCATGTAAATCCCTTGAGAGAAACCCAACAATCAAACAAAACCCCAACTCTGGGAAACTGGTCCCATTATATCCAGTCGGAGCCACTATCCCAAACGGAAAAGGAACTGTCTTAAGGGCCAGACCGGGTGGTTATCCCCCTTGTTGTTGCCACAGATTTATGAGGCCTCAACAAGTGGTAAGGCATTTTGTTGTGTATTGTGAGGTTGTGGGGTCGAACTCTGCAGAGGCTCATTCAAACCTTAACCAAATTTTGGCCTTATTCAGAGTGCCACACAGTGCCCGATGATTGGGCCATGTGTCACTCCATGATTGGCCCAATCCATAACACCATCAACCAATCTAGTTGTGCCATTTTACAGCGTACGACCATGCCACATGTCCTATCCCAGTTGGCTCCGTACTACACAGTCACACTGTTGACGTTAGCACCACATTAGCATACGAACTTCCACATGGTGGTCGTGGACATCCTAGTTAATCCTACAAGTTGATTTTTTTTAAACTATTTGCCAAAAAATTCAGAACACGAAAACTTCCTCATATGATGTCTCATTAAGATGATTCAAGCGTCATTGGAATCAAAATAACGAGATCCACGATTTGGCATCATTTTCGGGAGAATTTGAGCACTTTGATTTTGAGCATATTTTTCATCCCATGTATCATCTATGTGGGTGAATTACTAATTGTAGGTGTGGAATGTCGTATTTAAGAATGAAAGAAGCTATTGATAGTTGAATTTGATATGAAAGACCTTGGACTAGATAACATGCGCTTGGGTGTCTTCTCCAGACTTACCTTCAAATTTGGGACAATCACTAGGAATCTTAGTCGGAACTGAAGGCCAATATGGGTTATGAAGAATAGGATCATTCGTTAACTTTGACACATCCGATAACTCCAATGTAGCGAGAAATGGCAATTGAGGGTTAAAAGGCATAACAGGTCCTTGATAAGAACCCAAACTTGCATTCCATCCTGTTTTAGAAAAAATCTGCCCCCATGGGTTTTGTCTTGAAGGATTCGGACGATATGGGGGATAAGCCGAATAATTTTGTTGATACTGAGGATACTGATTCTGAGTATACCATCGAGGTCCTTGTTGAGGATTTTTCAGTGGAATGTAAATATGGCCTTGCAGTTGATTATATGGCAAATGAGATTGAGGGTGATAAGTAAAACCTTGAGGTGCACTATATACTGGTCGATATTGACCACGAGGATAATAAACGCCTTTGGGTCGAACTGGCTGTTGATAAGTGGGGCCCTATTGAGCTGAATAAACAGGGTAAACCGACTACTGAGCAGACTGAACAGGCTGCTGAAAGGTAGGACCCTGCTGTGAAGCAAAGTAAAATTCTTGTTGAGAAGATTGAGCAGGCTATTGGACCGGTTGAGCAGGTTGGCCTGACGGTTGTGATGAACCAGGTTGTCCCAGAGGAGGACCAGAGGGTTGTCCTTGTTGTGCAATGTTCAGACCAGTCTGAGTATATGATCTGGGTTGTTGTACAAAAGGTTTTCCCTGTGACGAATAGATTTTCCCCCCAGGACCATAAGAAGGTCCTGGTTGATATAAAGGTTCACCAGAAGGCCCCTGGGGTTGCCCTTGTTGGACCATAGGCTGACCTTGTAAAGGTTGGCCTTGTGGACCAAAGGCAAGGTTATCCTGAGACCCAAATGCCAAGCCCTGATTTAATCAAGGTTGTCCTCGCAAGGGTCAGTCTCTCAGGCCAGGAGGTTGCACCTGATAAGTCATTCCAATTTTAGGAACGATTTCATAAGGGTCATAAATAGGAACACTACGCTCATCATAATGATGGGGAGTAGGAAACGCATAGATGGGGTTACTGACAGCATCATAGTGATGAGGAGTAAGATAGGGAAAATAAACAAGATTACCATATTCTTCATAATGGTGTGGCAGATTAACAGAAGCATGAGGCTGCTGAGAAACCTGAGAGTTCTGCTGATGAATAGCCAATAGATACTCTTCAAAAGTGAGGCCACCAGGTATCTCAGTCAAGGCTGCTGGTGACTGAGTGACCGGTGCAGACGCAGCCGCACAGACAGTAGGTTGAACTGGGACAGATGTAACTGAAAGCGACGAAGCAGGTGTCGTCGGTGAAAATCCTAATGATGGAAGGACTGGACTCCTGGACAGAGTAGATGATGCCATGGATGCAGCACTAGAAATAGTCTAACCCAAAGACCTATATCCGGCTGGAAGTGACACCGATGGTGAAGATTGAGCAGACACATGAGGGGTGTTTTCAGGAAAAAGTTGATAATCTTCTGTAGAAACAGGAATTCCATCACTGCCAATAGGACCTGATGTGTCCATGTTTGACTCCTTCGTAACATCTTCGAAAATACTATGGGGACTAGGAGGTATAATAGCAGCTAAAAATGGTGATCCCGACGTAAGAGGAGGGAATTCTTCCTCATCCCCAAAACCAGACCAAGCACCCGAGGGAGGCCAATTGAACTCAACTGGCTCGTCAGCGGGAGATCGGTTAGCAAGGGGTAAGATCGATGGGAGAATAGGCTGTTGAAGCTCGACAGACCTAAAGGATTGAGGAGTTTCAAATGAACTGTCCGGTAAAGCACTACCTCTAGAAGGGAGCGAGGATGACGAAACTGGTGGTTCCGCCACCGTGACTGTTTCACAACAAGAAGGAAAAAAAAAGAGATCCGAGCAAAGAATCAAAAAACCAAGGAAAACAAAAACAAGCCAAGTAATGAAACTGTATAAAGGGAGTGTGATCGTTGGTAGTTTATTTTATGACACTTAAACCAAAGTTCATTGTTTCATGTTTTAAGAGTTAAGAAACAGGCAAAAGATGAATCTAGTCACTTTCAATTTTGAACGAGCACGAAAGGACAAGTGCTCGATGATCTTTTCAAATTTAAAGAGTTAGTAAAGATGAAAAATGACTGCTCAGGTATTCTAAGCAAGAGGGTATGCCAAGTTTCCGTGAATTTCCATATACACCTTGGGGATCAAATGAAAGAGAAATGACCAAGGACTTGACATACGTGCAGGTAGTCTCCCCGAATGCTGTGTTCGGTGTATCACGGTTACAGGGCGGAAAACTCGGCTTCCTATGGATAAAAGGATTGCAACCTAGAGGGGTCTCCATTTATATACGTGACGGTACGGGGAGCACAAGTCCATACTAGCACTGTCTGGAGCCAGATGGCGAACGACAGCTACTAGGTTTTAAGACACCGGAACACGTCTCTAACTTAGACCACTAGAATATTTCGTTAGATTCCAATGTTGCCTTAGGTTAATTGAAATAAATTTTAACGTTGATCTTGGATTAGGTTTCAATTTCCAGGCCTTAACGTATGTCAGATCTGAAATCTTCCTAAATGAAAAAATACATGTAGAAGGATACCATTTTCATTCAATGAAGGCTATCTACGAGAAGGAAAGAAAACTTTCAAGCAGTAGCAAATAATGAAATCATGAGAAAACATCCACTAATGCATCTAATGCAATCTGTGGAAAACAAAACTCTTTCCTAGCCTATATAATGCAAATTAAGCGAAGGAAAGTTTCATTTTCAAAGCAAAAAGAATGCAATATATTTTTGTTTTTTCAATACAATAGAGCAAACAATGCACTAAATGATACGAAAATCAAAACTAAACACTAGCTTGAGAGACCGAATGCAAAAGTTGAAACAGAATGACTCCTCCAACATAAAACAAACACAACAATACTCAAACCAATGATACAAACTTTTCAAATCAAAGAGAAATATCGAAAATGACCCATACAAGCAATGTAACTAGTGCTTGGAGTAAGAGGAAGAAAAATAAAAACGAGAAAGGAAATGATCATTCAACCAATGACCGTACTCAACAGGATCAAAGAGACCAAGAGAAATTAAACAGGGAACGAATTTGACAGCTTATCAAGAAAATCGATCTCCAAACAAAAGGCTCAGTGCACCAAGGCACTCAGAAACCCTAAGACCTCAAGCTACACTGATGAGAAATGGACAAACAACTGAGGAAAACAAGCCTCCAGCAAACAAATACATTCCAAAACACTTCAATTACTCTTAAGAAGAACCCAAAAACAAAGACAAGTGACCAAAAACTCATGAAAAGCACATACCCAAAAAACTCACAGAGGTCAGCGCGACTATGAGGCAGTATTTAGCGCCAAACAGGCGATGGCGCGAGTGCTACAAAAGCAACATGTGCCAATCGGCGCGACTGTTCAGGGAAAAACCGTGCCAAGCCAGTTAACCAAGGAAAAAGGGAAAAACTCAACAAAGCAGAGGTCAAGCTTGACACTCTGGGGCTGAACAAGGGTTTGAAGCAGAGTTAAACAACCATAAAATTAAACAACAAGACCAAAACCCAAAAAATCACCCAACAAGATCAAAGAAAAACTCACACTAATCCCCAGTATGGTCGCCAACTTGTTATGTAAGTAAATCCTCTCTCCAGACAGAGACGATCCCTCTAGCCCTAGGGTGGATCTAGTAACAAGGAATCATGCTAGAGTGTGGGTTCCTAGACATTTGAATGAAAGAGGATGCAAATAAGATGGCCTACCTGTGGTCCAAAGCTGTCGTCGACACTCGTAGTGATGATGAGAACCTCCCGCTCTTGATCTAAGGCAAGTCACAACCCTTCTGCTTATCACGTTTGGACACCTGCACAGAGATCAGAAAACGATAACCACATACCGCATACTAAGTTCATCCAAAACTACTAATCAGTCTGAGCAGACTAGCATATTGCATTTGATAAAGACAAAACACAAGAGGGGAACCAGACAATAGTCACTTATATTAATAGGTAGAAAGAAGAGATACAACCATGCTCTGACGTTGTGGTCTCCTCTAGCAGGGCTCGGGTGAAGCACATCTCAAAGTTCGTCAGTGAATTCAGACAGGATAAGGGACGTCTCGATGGATTTCTCCTTGTTCTACCTTCTCAATAACTCAGTTATTCAACTATTAATGTGCTCATCTCTTCAGTTGTATAATTCGCTTTGTTCAGTTAGTTTTCATAAAGGGAGAAGGCTTGTTTATATAGAGGCAAAGGAGGAGGTTGGGATCCCTACAAAGGTGGAAGGGAGGCCTATCCTTTAGGAGTGTTCCAACGGAGGTGGAACTACTAACTAAAGGAGGAGGCCCGTGGTTGTTTCAATTCAACCACTCCCAACGACTCATCCCGGAGGTGGTTGGAATGGAACCTTCGCCTCTATTTTTAAAAAACATTTCATAAATAGCTTGGCGCGGGCATTACACTGGGATAGAGCGCCAGGTGGCACGGGCCCTAGTGTTAATATTCCACCAAGGCAGAACTAGCTACTCGCACCAAGGAAAAAACAAGGATTTTTACAGCTCTGCTCAGAGAAATGTCAACAGGAAGAATGTTGCCTTCATCAAAAGGGGTGCAATGATGTTATTTGCAAGGCATGACACTATTCAGAAGTCATAGAAATGACCCTCCAATGTGCGGGATGGGGATTGTAGGGATAGTGAAAAAATGTTGTGTAACACCTATCGGCAAAGATGTCGCATCGCATTTCCCTCAAACCGAAGAAGCCACTCTCCAAATTGCGTTAAAATATGACCTGATCTACGCTCAGTCGGGTTATGCTTATACCATTCTACTCGATCTTCCTAGACCTAGTGGTGACAATGCACCGGGGGCATCTCATGCCACCGACGGTATCGTTGGAGCTCTCTCTCATCCATATGCTCAACCTCCCATGGGATATGGTTTTCATCAAGGGGGCCAGCACCTCCTGCACTTTTCCCCCTCCCTGTAGCATGTATCCAGGATACGGCATGCCTCCTCCTTTTTCCCAACCTCCTGTTTACCACACTATTACCCAACCTACTTATTACCCGTATCCATAGCCTGGTGCTCCAGCTCCTCCAGCATTAGCACCTCCTTCTCCTTTGCCTTCTCAACCACCGCAATAGCAGCCATTGCCCCCTCAGGGGCAGGTGTATGCACAACAGGGCGCAACTAATCTTCCTCCCTCCAAGAAGAGGAAAGACACTCAAAATCAATCTGCTCTTTGTAATCCTGGACCTAATCCTCAAAATAATGCTCCTAACACTACTAACCAGAAACAGGGCACTCAGCCCAAGCAGGACATGCATGTTCGCATGAACAAGCCTTGTTCTTGTTGTGGTGTTTATGGTCATTACACACATGATTGTCCTCTTTTACCACATATGAAGCAGATGTGGGAGTCTCAAGCAACATTTTGAGGACATCAAGCCTCCCCTTCTGTCCCTCCCAATGCTGTGCCTAGTCAGCCGACTGTGCTTACTAATCCTTTCCCTCAACAAGGATTTGTGGCTACCGAACCACCTGAAGGTCAGGTGGCTGCTCAACCTCTTCCATCTGGTACCTCTGATTACCAGATTCTCATGATGAACTCTAATCAACCTCTAACCGTAGACATCAATCTTTAGACTCGGTGCCATCAGTACAACAAGCCTCCCGCTACGTCTGTCCTCAAGCCGCCTCCTTCGGTCTCTACAAAACCTCTTTCAAGACCTAATGGTACCTTGCAGATCCCTTAGCCTAAGGCGGAGGTTCATACCAAGATCCCTAAGGGACCACTATGCCGAAATGTTGCTTCTGGAAAAACTGCCCATTCGTATAGCATAGTAGATGATTTGGTGCAATCTCCTGCTGCAATTTCAACGCTGGAAATCCTCCAATCGTTCCCTTCACATCAAAAATCTCTAATATTTTCCATGAGCACTGTAGATCCTTCCGACGATCGATTTATTGTCTTTGATGTTGACCGGTCAGAACACCCTCCTCTCCCTGCTTCCATTGCCTTCCAAATCCCAGTCAAGATCCAGAACGCCAACGTTTCCCGGTGCATCATTGATGAGGGGGCATCCACCTATGTGGTGACCGCTTCAGTTTGGAAGAAACTCGGATCACCTGAGTTGGCTCCTTCCACGATCACTCTCCGAGCGTGGGATGGCCACGCCTCCTAGCCCATCGGCCTATTCCGCAACTGTCCTATTACTCTTGCGGGAAAGACTGTTTGCATTGACGTAGAAGTTATAGATGCCCCCTTAGATTACAACATTTTATTGGGTCGTAGATACACCTATGCGATGTTTGTTGTCCCATCTGTGGTTCATCGCAAGATGTCCTTCCCTTATAATGGAAGGATAGTCACCATTGACCAGTTGACATATTACGAACCAAAGTCTCAGACCTCCCCTAAGTCCATCATCTCTTCGGTTGCCAATAAGCAAACTGTCAATCCTTTGACTAGTGTCTCACCTAGAGTCTACAAAGATTCCTCATTGCTTGGTACATTCCCTAGTCTTCCTCCTCCTATCTCTGATCCCAGCTCATAGAATGTTTGCATGATGCAATTGTCTCATGCTGCCCTCAAGCGGCCTGCTTCGGCTAGTCAACAGCCTCCTCGCCCTCTGCAACCTACTCCTAGCCCTTCGATTCAGCCGTCTAGACCTCCTCCTTCTGGAACGGTTCCTCCAGGCCTTAACCATTTAGGAGCCGTCCCGCCTGGCCATTACCCCTCCGGTCAGATACCGTTCCTAGCTCCCCCCCTAGGAGTATACCCAGTACCTATCATGGCTACCCTCTCTCTCCCTAACTTGACCCTTGGGATTCCCGTCTGGTGCCTTGAACCTCCAACCGCTACCCTGCCTGGTCAACCTAAACCTTATCTTGCTTTGACCCCGGTTCAACCAGTCCCCATGACTTCTCCTGCGGCTCCAGTGCCTCAGCTACCTCAACAAGAACCACCTCCTGCTGCAACCGCTTCGGGTAAGAAGGGAAAAGCTTGAAAGAGGGCATCAAAAGACAAGGCTGCCCCGACTGACCCTACACCTCCTCCACCTCCAAAGCCTTGTGCTTTGTGTGATGTTGTCGGTCATGCCACCCATACCTGTCCGGAGTTTCCTCACCTCAAGCCCATGGTCAACGAAGCGTTTTTGGAGTCTGATATCCCAGAGGTATATGTCACTATACCTGATTCAGTCCCGAAACACAGGTCTTTGCACACAAATCACCCTTGTGCTTTGTGTGATTTCCATGGCCACTATACTCACCTCTGTCCCTACCTCGATGACTTCCGCACCTCTCTAGTGGCAATTCGCCAATACGAGGCCAAGCGCAACGAGTCCACCTCTGCCTTATTTGTGCATTTTTCTTTGGAAAAAATAGAGGACACGAATGCTCCCATTGACATTCCCCCTCCTGATGTCGAGATGACGGAGCCTTCATCCACCATTTTCTACCTATCATAATCCATGAGACCCTCGGTGGAATTCCCCCTGGATACTTCCCCTAATGTCTCGTCTAACCTCCCTTCAGCGATCACCTTAGGCTCAACATTGGTAGATCCTTTATCTGCTTACTCTTTTTTCACCCCTTGTGACGATGTGCATGTGAACCTCTCTTCTCATGATGATGAGTCAGGTAGCTTCGCCATGTCAGGTGGTCTTTCTTCCACCATTCACCCCATCTTCTATTACGATGACGACATTATGGAAGTAGTCACCACCCTTGAATTTATCTATCCCCCCTTACATCGAACCCATGCATTTGAACCACATACACCTTGTGGCCATTAAATTGACACCCAATATTTGGGTAAGGGGGCACCCATATTTGGGAGACCAGGCGAAGCAATTCTCCACAGCTCTCCTAGTGTATCTGGTTGTGTTGACTCTAGTACCATTATTCTTCCACATTTAGAAGAACCTCTAGAGTCCCATATCACTTCGGATCACTCTAGGGATGATACCCCTCATCATTCCTTCATCTTACATCAACAACCCAGTCCCTTCGACATTGTTGTTGACCAACTAGTGAGTTTTCTAGGAGAGCACCAACTCATTATCTCCAAATCCTCTCTTTGGGATAGTGACACCACATATGCCAACCCAAAAAATTAGTCCATTTGCTTCATATATGCAGTACCAAAAGAGATTGGTAATCCTCCATTCCCTTACTCAAACTGCATAACCATAACGAAAGAAACTGGCACACCACATCATTTAAATGTGTTTAGATTCCCCTTTTCTAAATACATTTTGGCATGACCATAACATGCTTGGGGACACCTATGCTCTTCAACCATAAAAATCCCAGATCTCAGCCAAAAACAACACTGAAACCCCCTTTCTCTAACAGGTCACACTTTTTAGGTCATTTCCCGGGACAGGTCGCAGTTTTCTGCCTAGTACCTGCTACCCAGGTCGCAGAACAAACCCCAAAAAGTGTGACCTGGCCTGTTCATGAGCTCTGGATACCTAAACTGAACTTTCAATCCACTAAAATGAAAGAGTAGGGTTAGGCCTCTTACCTACAACTGACAGATCTCGATTCCAACGGTCAGTTGGTTCGCTACAATCACCACAAGATTTAGGGATTTCTCTCCTCTCTACATTCACCACAGCTCCACATGTAAATGAGTGAATTTGGAGGGAAAATGCCTTATTAAAAGAGAAACCCCTGATTTTTCTTTTGCTTGCTACGGCCAAACCGTAGATTAGTTTGACAAACCATCTGCACCATTTGAAAGCTCTCACCG
This sequence comes from Pinus albicaulis, assembly GCA_034641835.2. Classification (NCBI taxonomy): domain Eukaryota; kingdom Viridiplantae; phylum Streptophyta; class Pinopsida; order Pinales; family Pinaceae; genus Pinus; species Pinus albicaulis. Next base: position 170,247,254 of record CM076581.1, on the reverse strand, counting down.
AGCCCTAAAATGGGCATCTGTTTTGTTTTTGTGATTTGATACTTCACCAGGACACATTTTTTCCACGAAGCGTCACTTCACTACTCCCCAAAATCGAATTTCTTCACTTGAAACACTTGTACTTGGGGGCACCACTTTGCCTTCATACTTGTCCATGCTCATGTCAATTTTCATCTTGAGTAACCATCCTGTACTCATGTTTTTATGGTCCCCATTGGACCTTTTCTGTGTGGTAGCACCATCGAGTCGCCCTTGTTTAGAGCATCCGAGTTGAGTTATCATTGCGTTCATGGAGTCTATCCCGAGTCCCTTTGTATCCCTCTATAGTCCTCCATCCTTCATTTCTTGGTTCCTCTCTCATGTCGCACATTATGGCCTTCAGTACCAATGTCCCCTATCCCTCATGATGTTGTGTCAGTCGTTTCCAGGTCATCCATGCCATTTATGATCTAACAAGGGAAGTCGTCTGTCCGCTACTCAGTACCCCCCATTATCATCCCTGGTGTCAGTCTCTTAGTCGCTCTACTATTTTCTCTCATGCCTTATTTGAGGATTCCTTATTGCCTCACCTATGGCGGACCTCCTTCTGTCGACATAAGCTCATTCATTCCAGAAGACAGGTCTAGAGGGCGGTGTACCTTGGTTCCAGCTTCCACTCTTGTTCGGTGCCTCGGATCAGGAAAAGGGAATCCTTATTACCCTTTGACTTGATTTTTTCTTAGCTCTAGCTCCTTTCAGCATGATCGAGATCCATATACTTGATGGTTCAGTGATGCAACAGATGATACCAATGATTCCCAGGTGTGTGTGAGATGTTTTCAGTCCTCATGAGGGGGTGGCCTTATAGGTAGCCCCCCACATGCCTGGATGACCTCTTCATTATAGCCTTTGATGCAGCTCCATATATTTTATGATGTCAGCCTTAGCCGCTTGCAGCACCTTTTTGTTTTCATGTATCAGTCAGATTTTCATATCCCTTTCCTATTTACAGGGGCATTTGGGTTGTATTTGTATCTCATGTACTCAGATATTATTGTATAAGTCCTGGCTCTTATCGTAGGCACAATATGTATGTGGGATTCATTATCATGTTTTACCTAGCTCATGTTTATGCCAACATGTACTATATTGTTCAGTCCCTTGTTTAATGGACGCATTATTCTTTTTAATTTGTCTCGGTGGGCATAGGTATGCCTCCCCCGCCACCTATAGCACAGGTACTCACTCATAAAAGAGACTTGTTGCACTTGTAAGTCTCGCCTCCTCAGGGTCTAGTCCTTTAACGCTTTGGTCTACCTTACATTTCTCTCTCTTTGACTTCCTCTTCGGTGTCTAGTGATTGAGTTCTTACAACGTACTTCAGTCATACGATTATCTCCTAACGCTCGCACGTTGGGGGGAAAACTGTTACACCATTTTTTGGTCATCTAACCTGTTACTATTAGATGGACCTAAGTACACCATGTAAGACCAATTTTACCCTAAGTAAAATTGCTTTCACTATGAAAAATAACATAGTAAAACACCTTTATTAAGTTGTTTATGGTCTAAACAGGAAACCCCATGAGGAAATATTAAATAAACCCACATTTGTTTGATTTTCCTCAAGGAATAATTGGTTAAACAATAGTTTAATTAATATTTCTAGTCATATGTAACCCAAAACAGGAAAATTAATTAGATAAATTATTATTTATCTTATTATTTTCTAGGAATAATTATTTAAACCTTATTTAAATAACATTCCTTGTTAAATTTGACTAAATCACTCATAAATAGTTACATAAATCATTATTTATTTAATTATTACTCAACCACATCCTTAAAATGATAAATAAATCATTTATTTATTTATTATTTACAAATAAAGGGATTTGACCCAAGTCAAATTCCTTTTCCCTCCAATAAAATTAATAAAATATTCCATAAAAGTTGGATCTTGATTTGGTTAACAATATTTTAATTATGCACCAATATCTAGACTAACTCAATATTTTGTTATAAATAGAAGGGTTTTTCCATTCATTCACCACCTTTTGTTGCCTAAGATCACTCTGGATCTATACTTTTGGTTTGACTTTGATCCACCATCATTGTCATATTTTTCTATCCTTTTGCTTGTGAGCTCCCTTTGAGTTCCTTTTTTGTATGGGTTTTTTGCACCATCAAAAGAGAGGAATTTTAGATCTGAAGTGCTGAGGACTTACAAGAACCCATCCCATTGAGGGGAACTGGTAACATCCTTCTATGTTTTCCTCCAAGGTGCCCTTAATATAAAATTCAGTTAATATATTCTTGTCTTGTCTATTGGATGCATGGAGTAAATCTCGTTTTATTTACTGTTTAATGTCTTTTGATGCATAGATCTAGATTTTTGTAGCATTTATCTTGATCAACTAATTGCAGATATGAAGATATTGGCAGCGATCTTTTTCTGTTAGGGTTGTTTGTTATGCACAACTAAAGTGGTCTTTTTTTGCACACTTGCAATTAAGATTCATACTAACATCTTGAATCATACAAGAGAGCCCAATCTCCTTTCTGGAACTTCTTCTTCTTAATAAACCCATCATGCCATCTAGTTCTCTGCTACTGAATTATCTCTGTCTATTGAATAGCAGGAAACCATTTCTCTTCCATCTCATTGAGCTGGTTCAATATTTGTTTCTGTGTTGTGCTTAAGTCCAGATTGAACTGCAATGTTTTTCTTAATGTATTTATCTCAAACTCTATGGGGAATAAAGGATTCTTACCATACACCAATTCATATGGTGAGAAGCCTGTAGTGTTCCTCCATATTGTTTTGTAAGCCCACAACACCTCTAGAATTTTCTCGACCTAATTTCTTCAGTGGCTAGCTACTGTCTTTGTTAATATTCCCTCTATGACTTTATTGGTGCTTTATACTTGACCATTTGCTTGTGGATGATAAGGTGAAGTGATTCTATGATGAATTCCATACTTCTCAACCAGCTTCTTGATCAAATGAGATGTGAACTGAGGCCCTTCATCTGTCATTATCTCCTTAGGTATCTCGAAGTGAACAAAGATAACAAGAAGTCTGAAACAACCTGCTCTGTATCTCTAATTAGTGCCTTTGCTTCGACCCACTTTATGACATAGTTGGTGTAGACCAATGTGTATGATTTTTACTGCGATGAAGGATTAATTGGCCCTACAAAGTCTAGGGCCCATTTCTCAAATGGTTCTATCACTATCTGAGGTTGTAATGACATCTCATCCGATTTCAGAGGTTGGCCCATCCTTTGGAAGCTATCACATCCCTTTACAAACTTCTTGGCATCCTGGAATATCGTTGGCCAGTAGTACCCCATTTAGATTACTTTGTATCCCATCTTTTTGTCAGCGAAGTGCCCTCCACACGGTTCCTCATGATAAGCTTTCAAGATCTCAAATACCTCATCTTCTCTAACACATCTCCTAATCTAAAAGTCTGGCCCTGTGTGATAGATGTTTCCCTCTATCCAGGAGTAGGTAGCACTCTGTTGTATAATATTCCTCTTTTATTTGGAAGATAAATGGTGTGGAAATTTTCCTGCAGCAAGAAAATTGTCTATATCTGCATACCACGGTGAGTGAGTAGAGATGGCAAACAGATATTCATCTGGAAAATAATCCTTAGTGGTAGTGCAGTCATCACTTATAGTTAATCTGGAAAGAAAATAAACAACTACATTATCCTTTCCGGTTTTATCTAAAATAGTGATATTAGATTCCTGTAACAACAATAACCATTGTGTAACCCTACCATTGGTAACAATTTTGTTCATTAAAAATCGAATTGCGTCATGGTCAGTGTGTAAAAATACTTGATACCCGGTGATGTAGTGCCGAAATTTGTTGATAGCATGCACTACTGCTAGGAATTCATTTTCAGTCACTGTGTAGTTGAGTTCTACTGGAGTTAGATTCTTTCTAATGTAATAAATGGCATAAGGTTTCTTCTCCTCCAGTTGCCCCAAAACATAACCCACAACTAGGTCAGATGCATCTATAGCAATATGGAATGACAATCTCCAATTTGGTACTCGTAAGACAGGTGTTGTTGTTACATAGTTATTTAACTTCATAAAGGTCTGCTCACACTTTTCTGTCCACACAAATTCCGCATCTTTCATGATCAAGGAAAACAGAGGAGATGCAATCTTTGAAAAAATTTCTATAAATCTCCTATAGTACCCTGAATGTCCCCAAAAAATACGTACCTCTTTGGAGTCTTAGGAGTTAAAATTTTTGAGATTACCTCAATTTTTGTAGGATCTACCTTGATTCCATTTTCCGAAATTAAATGTCCCAGCACAATTCCCTCAATCATCATCATGTGGCATTTCTCTGTGCTCATAGCAACATTATTTTGTTCACAATGTTCTGACACCTTTTCCAAATTGACTAATGTTGTCTCAAAGGCATCCCCGTAGGGTGTAAAATCATCCATAAATATTTCAAGACAGTCATTCAAGAGATTAGAAAAAATACCAAATATTTCCCTCTAAAAAGTTGTTGGTGCATTACAGAGGCCAACAGGAAGGACTCTATATGTAAAAGTACCCCACGGGCAAGTGAAGGTTGTCTTGTCTTGGTCTTCCGGGGCAATCTCTATTTGATTATAGCCACTGAACCCATCTAGGAATGAATTTTTTTTTTTCCTAGAGAGAGTATCCAGGACCTGATCAATGAATGGTAAAGGGAAATGGTCCTTTTGAGTGGCCTTGTTAAGCTCTCTATAGTCTACACAGACTCTCCACTTGCCATTCTTTTTCAGAACTATGACAAGCGAAGACACCCACTAGCTGTCAGAAATGGGGTAGATGAAATTAGCATTAAGGATTTTCTGCAATTCTTCTTTCACTATCTCCTTAAGTGCAGGGTTCATTCGGCGCTGCGGTTGTCTAACTGGTTTGGAGTCCTCTTTAAGATAAATGTGGTGAGTGCATAGGCCGGGATGGATTCCTTTCATATCAATATAGTCCCATGCAAATGCCTTTTTATATATCTGTAACAGCTGTATCAACAATATGTTTTGTTCAACAGTCAGGTTAGGATTAATGTTTAAACATTTCTCAGGTTCAATTTCAATGAGATTGTTGATAGTATGTGCAGTGGTTTTCAAATGTTCAATGATTACATCACCTACCTCATCTTCTTCCCCCAGATCTCTAATGGAGGCAACAGAGAGTGAATTTCTAATAAAACCATTAATGATATCATCCTCTATTTCATCCTTAAAGTATTGTGATTTTCCAAGCGTGAGGAGAGGTAGGGAAATATCAGATTCAGGTTCAAATTCATCCCACCAGGGACTACTCAAATCCATGTGAGGTTTTGATGGGGGGTAAAGGTTCAGGTTATGAGTGGTATTCCCATCTAATATCACAATAGATCCAAACCTACCTCCGATATATGCGTATGCAGTGGCTAGCCATGGTCTTCCCAAGATTAAAGGATGACCCCCCAAGTTGGATTTGGTTTGTAAAATGAGAAAATCAACCAGATAATTCCAAGAAGCCACATTGATCACCAAATATTCTATCATTCCCTTGAGCTTGACACAGGACCTATCTGCTAATTCAAGCACTGTGGGTGTAGGTCTAAGTCCATGAAGTCTTAGGGAGATAAAGAGGTATTTATTCATGTCATTAATGGCTTCCCCTAAATCAATCAAAGTGTTGGTTATGGGTTGGTCATCAATAGGGACAGTCACTGCAGGATTCCCTAGGTCATTATATTTAGTCAATAAAGGCTGATCAATCATGAGATCGGATAGTTTCCCCATGATACGGATAGTAGCAGGGTATTTTGGTTTTCTTCCAAGATTTTTGCAACACAGATCCCTCACTATTTTAGCATAGATAGGTAATTCCTTAAGAGCCGAATCCACACATACCAATTTTGCAGTTCCTTGAGGAATTCAGATTTAGGTTGTGAGGCTAGCCCAGTTTCAGTTAATCGTTGAGGGTATGGAGGATCCTGAATGTTAACAGCTAAGTTAGCTATCACAGATGCACCAACCTTTCTCGGGTTAGCGATTGTAGAAAAAATAGACCCTCCCTAGTTGGTTGCTTCAGGTGTAACAAAAGGTGTTGTATCAGTTTTTATGTGTGTAACGGCTGCCTCAGAATCGCCCATATCCTTTCTAGGTGACTCACATTCTTCTCTGGAAATAATGGGAGTATGTTCAAGTATGATACTTTTCTCGATCGAAGCTGAACCTCTTTGAGTCCAATAGGAGTAATAAGATAATTCTGGAAGGTAATTGGGGCATCTATGCTCTGGGTTTCCTTATTATTCGGATTGGGGTTAGGTTGCACAGGTAATTGGGGTCGGACAGAAGGTGTAGGATTTTTAAGAGAATGCAGTTGTAACTGTTGTTGAATTTGTAGTGTAGGGGGTACTGGACCTTGGCCGTTACCACTCCAATTATGGCCCCAAGGATTGGGTTGCAATGGAGGATATTTCATTGGTGGAGAGGAAGGCCACTAGTTCCATGGTGAAGGAAATTGTGTTAAGGAACGAGTAGGATACTGCCATGGATATTAATGACTATTATAAACATTATTCCAAGGATAAAAAGAGGAAATATCTAAAGGCATTCCTATAGGTCATGGCTGCCATGGTCTCTTTGATCCAATGAAATAAGAAGATGGGACATCCTCGCTTGATTCTTGAAGTACAACCTTCAGTCTAGGTAATTTAGGGCATTGATTTGTAGAATGTGATAATTCACACATATATGCACAGGTTGATGCTATTCAGTCCACATTCTCTTTCCAAATGTTTCTTTTTGCATTGGGGATAGAATATTGCTAAGGCTGCTTTGGCTTCTTGTTTTGCTTTCTTAACTTTTACTGTGGTGATCTGGGCAGAGAGAGTGCTAAGGAGGTCGGTTTTAAAATCCTGAAATGGATTTTTGATCTCTACTCTGGTTACTCCTCCACTTGTGGACTTTTGTATCTGGACTGAAGGGTCCCGAACTGAACTTCTCCCCTTGACCGATCCTCTTGAGCTTCGCAGGAAAATCTTCATTATTTCTTCAAGTGGTTCTTGCGATATGTCTCCTTTTCCCAACAGATTCAAATGCTCTAGACAGTCATCTCTTATACCTCTTAAGAATGTTGGCTTCAGGATTTCCGGGGCTAAGTTACTGAACTCAAACCTTTGTAAATTGTAATGGAATTTCTCTATATAGTATTCCAAGCTCTCCTCCTCTTCTGTTCAATTATGAAGATCTCTTCCTTCAAATCCTTGGTTCGACAGTAATCCTGATACTTGAAGAGAAAGGCTTCCCTCATGTCATTCTAGGTTCGAATCGTGCCAACACCCAGTCTCATGAGCCATCTTAATGTTGCTCCTTTCAGAGTAGTAGGAAATAATTTCAGCTTCTGGGCATCTAAAGTGTAGTCATAACCTCTACACAACACATCGAATTCGAACAAAAAGGTATCAAGATCTTCAACAACCATCCCTTGAAAGGATGGTAGGGATGAAAAACGAATATTTTTCATAGGAGCCTCATCCTGTGTCATGACTATAGAGAATTCAAAAGTAACAGATCAGCTATCTGTCTTGACATTCTCGTCCCCCATGGTTGACTCTTCCTGATGGGATGAACTGACCTCAGAGTGTGTAGGAGATTGATAAATAAAAGGATCAGGCTTTTCCAGGACCAGTTTTTTGGTTGCACTACCAACATCCAAATGATGATCAATTAAATGCTATTCCACAGGTCCCTGATGCTCCCCACTGGTCTCCCCTTGTCCTTCAATTCTCAGATCCTAATTAATGATTTTCCAGTGCTGTTTTAGATCTTGAGTCTTGATATCAGGTGTGGATATGTTGTTCGAAGGGTGGTGAGGTCCAGACACGAAAAGCACTGATGCCTCAAGCTTTGATATAGTATCCGCTTTCTGTGGTCCTATATTCATATTGTCTCTGTATGAAGTATATTTTTCCTTTTCTGCCCTTGAGATTAGATCTCCAAATAATTTCTTTCTTCCCAAGTCTGCACTCTTATTTTCCTTCTTACGACCCATCTTTCTTGTAGTTATTAGAGTGGGGGGTGCTTGTAGATTTTTCTATCATCCTACTGGCACACATGGGCCCTATGTGTATCAATTCATCCTACAAGTGCTTCAGTTTCAATAGTGGTGAGCCCGCTCAGGTCCATTAGAGTGATGCACAAGTTCTTACCTCTCGTCTTACCACCCAACAACTATATAGCTGAAGACACCCTAAAGAAAACACCCAAAAATTCACACTTCTAAGTGTCCCAGAGAGACATTGGTGAGCTTGCTCAGTTATGTTAGAGTGATGCATAGGTTCTTACCTCTCGTCTTACCGCCCATAAATTGCGTCGCTGGAGACACGATAAAAAATACACACGACAATTTCACTTCTAAGTGCCCCAGTGTAGCACTGGAGAGCCCACTCAGGTATGTTAGAGCGATGCGTAGGTTCTTACCTCTCGTCTTACCGCCCAGAAATTGCAGACTGGGTACACTCTATCTTGTAACAAACAACTCTGGTTGATTGGATTGTCACTGCCATCCCGACAATGGCGCCAAAATGTTGGGTTGTACTAATCACGGTTAAATGAGTAAAATAATACACATAAATTATCAATCTAGGGATGTCTTTTATTTCAATGACAGTCACACTGTCTATGTCGATACATCAACCAGAAGCAAATCCAAAGAAAGGAAATCATTGTTGAAGTAAATGTTAGAAAGAAATCACTCATGCAGAAATAAATGATCTACAAGACTATGATCACACCTCAATTAATCTGTCCTAGCGTGCCACACAAAAGTTACCCAGTTGGTATCTCTAATCTCACATGTGTAACAACATATAAAATATTGGAATTGAAGTAGATTTATTCACAGCTAAAACACCAACAAAAAGACTTCCAACGGTTCATAAAGTAAACAGAAAGTAACACTGAAATCCCTGCTAAAGAGGAGGGTTATTCCTCCCTAGCAGGGCACAGGTAGAGAAAGAACTTAACGAAGATTAAATAAGATGATGCATGTAACAACAAAAACATGATAAATTGTATTAATATGATAAAAAATACAGAGTCAAATTAATGTTGTTCTCTACTAACCTTTTGACCTCAACGGTCCAGAGCTATATAGTGGTTACACCTCAGAAAAACGAGGGATGGATCAATCATGAGAATCTTATGATTATCATGCTAATCAAAATAGAATACATATGGTTACAACCAATTCTTAATAAAAGTCTGACTGGAAAATTATAGATTACAATAAAACCACCTAGAGGTCATATATCCAAACATAATACTAAAAATTTTATAGATATTGTGATAAATCACAACCGCAGCAGTAATAGCTGTAGAGGATAGGCGTATCAAGAGTTGATGAGATCCACCTGCAACATACATCTCCCCGTAGCAACAACATCAATGGTCCGTACCCATACGGTGTAACAACGTCGTGGTGTAACAGCTCACTGTAACAACACACCTTTAACTTCTCCTATGTGCCTTCTGCTCGAGATATTTTGTGCTACAAATAGCATCTGGAAATACAACAAAAGACCATAGATCTTCTCCAAACATTCTTCCTCGGTTAGTCATAAAAAATACACGATACATCATAATAATTGATGAAATGGCAGAGTAATGAAAATAAGGTGAAACAACACAAGTTAAGATAGAATGGTAGGAAAAAGAGGTAGAGATAGTCCCAATGGTTATAGTCGTGAGGTAAAATAGGGGAAACAAATGTAGGAAATAAGTGCAAAATTGGCACCCAAAAGTGGGAATCAAGAAGCTTTAGTGAAGAAAAAGGGAGGAGAAAATTCTCCTAATTAGATGGATACCTTAAGGATAATAAGTACAACGATTAATAGATGTAAGGAAGATAATGAAAGCTGTGTAAGGGCTCAAGAAAGGCAAGTGTTAGGTCCCTATATTACTAGTATAGTCCCTTATTGTTGTTAGTGTAACCCCCTTATTTTTATTATCGTACCTTTGTAACCCCCATTTTGTTATTATTGTGCCCTTAAATTATTATTTTTAGGTCGGCTAGGATTACATTATGGCCCACTAGGATTACATTATGGCCACATGGAATCCTATATATAGAAAGGAGGTTTTGTAAATTGTATCATCTAAGAATTTTTCATTTATGTAATGTATTGGAGGTTTCCCCCTTGAAGTGGCTTATTTCTAAGGCGTTGATATCTCTTTTTTTCTATTTTTGGAGCTGGTTACACAACATTTGGTATCAGAGCTTTGGATTCTAGGGTTTCGCTGCTCCAAACAGGTCATCGTGGAATTTTTGCTATAACTATTTTTCTACGAAGCGTCAGAAGCTGAAATTTTTAGGGTACGAAGCTGAAATCTTGAGGGAAATTCGTCAAAAAATTTCAGAGCTTGGTTCGCAATATTTTTGGAGATATGATTTGTGGAAGGTAGTGCTTTGTCAGGCTCCTGAATTTCATCTCAAAGAGGTGATCGTGGGAAAACTTCAATAACTCTCTCTCTGGGCATTGGATTGAAGTGCCGTAAAAAGTGGTCGTAAGTACACAGACTGAAGTTTCTGGGCTATCAATTTCAGAGACAAAGGACAAAACAGTGACACGTGGCAAGTCGTACAAGTTCGCTCTACTAAACCAGTCCAGAATTAGGTCATCGTGGGAGATTGGACACAACTTTGTCTTGGAGAATCCAAATCAGGTCGACTCGTGGCATTCGAAAGATAATCTCGCAGGGCCACGTTAGTGCTAAAATTAAAATATTGAAGTATTGCAATCACAGAGATAATCCAATTTCAATATCGAGCTCCTCAAAAGCAAGAAAAAGGTGTGTATTTTTTTTCTGAATTGCATAAGTCTTGTTTGAAGAATGAATTTGAATTGATTCCAAGGGCATATTATAGAACATATATCAGTATTGGGTTCTAAAAGATGCCTCGTAAAAATAATTCAACACCCATTAAGCCTTCAGAAGGCTCTACGATGACTCATGAAGATGAAGAATTGCAACATGATCTATCAAAATTACAAGAGCAAGTGCACCAAATTTCTCTCTCGCAAAGAGCAATAAAAAATGAAATGGAAGTTTTGAAGAAAGGCGTGGAAGCGAAGATGGACAGTTTGAAGAAAGGCGTGGAAGCTAAGATGGATGGCATGGAAGCTAGAATGGAAGCTAATATGGATGACATGAAAGAAAACATGGAAAACATGAAGAATGATCTAAAAGTAGACATGGAAGGTTTGAAAAATTTGATACAATAAATGTTTCCTAATGGTGAAAAGATAGTAGAAGAACCTCATGATGAGAACAAAATAAATGTTAATCGTGATTCCATAAACTCTAATGTTGGCGGGAAGAACCACCATATTTCAAAAATGGATATGAGGAAGTTTGATGGAAAGGATCATGTAACATGGATACTACAGATGGAGCAATATTTTGATCTCCATAACGTGCAAAACACACAAAAGGTACGCATTGCAACTTTACATTTAGAACAAAATACATTTGTATGGTATCAATGGCTTTGCTCCCGTAAAAAAATTTTCACTTGGTCAATTTTTACGGAGGAAATGATAGCACATTATGAGGATACAAAGAGCAACACCTTCTTTAGCCAATTGATAAATCTCAAACAAAAGGGTTTAGTGGGGCGGCACATTGAGGACTTCCAAAAATTGAATATAAGGGTAACTGATATTCCAGAAGAACACAGGATTGATCTCTTCATAGGCACTTTAAAGGATAACATCCAACATGAAGTTCGCGTTTTGGAACCTGATTCATTGGAGAAGGCATCAAGGTTGGCAAGAAAAGTTGAATGTAAAATTATGGCGACAAGGAAGCCTACCACTCAATTCTATAAAGAAGGAAGTGTTGCTACGCCTAGATTTCCACAACCTACAAGGTTGACACCACAACAATTGGAAGAAAAAGGAGCAAAAGGGCTTTGCTACAGTTGTTATAGAAAATACACTAAAGGTCATAAGTGTGCCGAGAAGAAATTATTTTACATAGATTGTGAAGAGGAAGAAGAAAATGAACAAGAAGAGGATATACACCAAGAACCAACCCTAGAATAGGAATAAATGAATCTGACCATATCATGTAGGATTCTTCATTGCCCTTTATCCCGAAACAAGCCATCTCATCAAAACAATCTATCCAAATATCTGAGGGTTATCTACCTTGCCTGAATACATTAGCATCCTCTTGGCCTTGCCTTCTAGTTCTGCTTGCTCGACTTTGACTCCATAGCCCAATGGACTAGTAGATCCCTCTTTAATTTGTCTTCAAGTAATCTTATTTTCCACCAAACATTTCAAAACCAAAACCAAATTGAACTATCATAACTAGCCTAAAACATTAAACAAAAAAAAAAGTTAAATCATAAAGAGAGAGCCCTCTCAGAAATTTAGGAAGGCTAGATCCTAAATTTCCAAAGTAGGTTTGTGGTTACCCCTAGTTTTCTTAAAACTGAAAAATCCAAAAGCCCACAATCTTTAGAAATTACTAGGGTGATAACATACTGGCGACCATACTGGGGAATCTAACCAATCTCCAGTTTTAAAATTAGTCTTAAAGGAAGATCTTTAATCTATCTTTTTACTTTAAAGATTAGTTTTAAAGGTTGTGGGTATTCATAAATAGTCATTCTAGCTTCTAGGAAAACCTACTATACCAGGTCTAACCCAGATCCTAAGCTTGCATTTATAGTAGATAACCCAGATCAGATTGGAAAAAACAAAAAGAAAAAACAAATTGTTAATTTAGAAGCTGAAGTGCCCTTGAGAAAAGCTAATTCCTTACCCAAAGAATTAGTGATCTTATCTGATATTGATTTTGATTTCAAGTTTTAAAATTCATTGTTTAGAAATAAATCTGAAACTGATTTAAAAGAAACTGTCATAGATCCTATTTTTACTTCTTTTGTGAATGAAAAACAGAAAATTATTTCAGCATCAATAAAATCAAATAAATCTGAAACTCAAAGTCAAGTAGAAAGGATTAATGTTACACGGATTAAAGGCGTTGATGAAGCTATTAAATTAGCCCATTTTTTTTCTCAATTTAAGCCTCCAGTTTCTCAATTGCACACAAGAATCTTTCCAGCAGCAGATTCAACTCTGTATGCAGTCACTTCATTTTTAGATTCCACTGTTAGTTCATCCATAGAACCTTTTATTCCTGAGTTGCCTGTGCAGCCTAGGATTTTATTTCCATCATACCCTCAATCCACTGCATCCATTAGTTTTATAAGCACTACATCATCAACTATCATATCCAGTACTACTCCTATCGTTACTATTATACCTCCTAGTTCAGCAAAACTCCAAGCCATGGTTGCTAGGTATGCTCCTCTTGTCTTACCCGAAAATCTTCATGATATGCCCCAAGATTATCAGAAAAATATACCACTATTTGATGGCCAATCACAGTACACTTCTCAACAACATGTTACAAGAATAACAGATTATTGTGAAATCTATGAAATAGATGAATCAAATGTTCAAATGAGGTTGTTTGCTCAAAGTTTAACTGGGGAAGTTAAGAAATGGTTTAAGAATTTAGCTGCTGGTAGTATAGCTAATTTAGCTGCATTTCATAGAGCATTTATGAATAAATGGGAAAAGAAGAAAAACCCTTTGCAAATTTTATCTGAGTTTGATTCTTTAAAAAGAGCTCCAAATGAGTCTGTTCAGGATTACTGCACTAGATACAACAGTATCTACAATTCTATTTCAGCAGATCTTAAACCTACATCATATTCTGTGATTCTTAAGTTCCTTGATGGATTTCATCTAGATATGGCTTGCCAACTAAGAGAAAGGAATGCTGAAACATTAGAACAAATGCAATTAGATGTTGTTAGTGTAGAAATTAATATTCTAGCTAGAAAAGCTAGACTTAGGAATGAAAGGAGAGTCACAATCAAAGAAGAGAATTCAAAATTAGATGGTAAATTTGATTTTTTTGCTAAAGCTTTAGAAAGAGTAGTTGAGAGATTAGACAACATTGAGAAAAAATCACAATGGGATAACCAACCCCAAATCAAAAATCCCAACTACAGAAAAAACAACAATCCTGGAAAAGGTAAAGAAACTTCTCCAGATCAAAACATTAGGCCCCCATTCCAAGAGAACTATGCTGAAATTTCTCAAAACAATGATGATGAAGATGAGGATGACATCAATATAGTAATGGGGATAGATGAAGAAAACACTATTTTCCTCACTCAGGAGGATCAAGAACTCTTTGAGCTTCAACAACTCAAAGTAGAATCTAGTGAATCCTTTGATTTTAAACAAGGTTATGACTTCGCCATTAACGAAATTCACAGTCAGTATAACCTTAGAAATAGAAAAAACATTGAGCCTTCTACAAAAAACACTTCACAAAATCAAACTAAAAAGAATGTAGAAGCACCAAAAACCAAAATTTTGCAAATTCTCCCAAGGGAAAACAAGAAAAATTCCGATCCTCCCAGTCCTAAAAAAGGACCAAGTCCAAAAATTGTTGACATCACTGAAGAAGTGGCTCAATCCTCCAATAATTCTCAAAAAGCTAACACTACCAAAGCTCCTAATTCAGCAAAATCAACAATTCCTGATCCTAAGAAGAATCCTGCTGATTCTAAACCAGCAAATCCCAAAAATGTTAACAATAAGCCTTCTGCTGAAAGTTCAAAGTCTGAAAAAACTCCTGCTGCCCCTGAATTTGTCCCTGAAAAGAGAACTAAAGACAGCAAGAATCAAGAAACTCAAACAGAAAACAAAAGGACAACTCAAGAGAAGAGTACATCTGTTGAAACACATGAAAAACCCACGCAGATAACTGTCACAAAAGATGAACTAATTCAAATTAGTAAATCTCAACCAGCATTTAATATTCAAACTGAAATAGCAAAGTTAAAGATACCAATTCCTTTGACAGAATTGGTAAAGAATGATGTGTATAAAACAACAATTACTGAAACTTTGAACATGAATATTGGTGAAGATTCTATTAATCTAAATGATGATCAGCCTGAATTAATTTTTGGTCCTGATGTTAATGGTAAACATTCAGATGGATCAGTTCCCCCCTTCTATATAAGTCTTACTATTCACGATCAAATTCTACATAATGCAATGTTAGATTCAGGAGCTTCTCACAACTTAATGCCAAAAGCTATTATGGAAACTCTGAATTTATAAATTACAAGGCCTTATAAATATTTATTCTCTTTCGATTCAAGCAAGGTCAAATGCATAAGATTGATAAAATACTTATGTATCAATTTGGTTCAGTATCCCGGTAAAAGTATGGTCATGGATATTGTAGTAGCTGATATCCCACCTAAGTATGGTATGATTCTTTCTCGCTCATGGGGAGCTAAGTTGCAGGGTTCTCTACAATTAGACATGAGCTATGCCACCATAATAGTTTTTGGACAACCTAAGAAACTTTACAAAGAAACTCTAATGAAATACATGGTTAGCAGTGCTGAGAGATCAATCAATTATCCAATTTACTCAACACCAACTGATCTAGATTCTTTCATTTTATGTAACTCAGATAATAATGAGATCCAAAATGAATTAATTGAAACAAAGCCTAAACCAAACAATGATAATATTTTCCATCAAGCTCTTTGGCATTTAGAATTTGATGGTTCAGTCAATAAGTCAGGAGCAGGAGATGGAATGTGGATCACAAACATTGAGACCAGTCATTCAGAAGGACATGCCTTTAGACTCAACTTTAAATGCACCAACAACATGGCAGAGTATGAGGCACTTATCTTAGGCCTTCAAATCATCCGAAATTTAGGAGGTCAAATAATTTTGATTATGGGATATTTTGGAGTTAATCATTAAACAAGTAAATGGAGATTATTCTGTTCATAATCCTAGATTAACCAGATATAGAGATGCAGCAGTTGATTTATGTGATGATTTACTAGAATGTAAGTTTGCTACTATTCCAAGAAAACAAAATTTGCAAGCACATTGCCTGGAAACTTTTGCCCGCACATGTAACTTACCTTTTCAACCAACACATAGATATACTGCTGAAGTTAAATATAGGCCCATTGTCCCTGATAATGTGAAATATTGGCAGATTTTCTCTGAAGATGAACAGATTTACCATTTTTTGAATAGTGAGGATGAATTTCAAAATTGTATGATAGACACGGATTGTAATTTAGATTCAGAATGTAACATCGATTTAGATGTTAATTGTAAGATAAATAATTTAGATGCACATAAACTTACCAAACCCACTATATTTACTCAATCTGACATAGATAACTTAGAGAAGGTAGATATAGAGGAAGTAATTGAAGATGAAATTGAAATGCTAGATTTGAAGGATAAATTTTTACCTAAGGGTTTAACTCCTTTGGAAGACTTGTTTGATTCCAATGATGTACCCAAAAAGCCTAAAATGGAACCAGTCGAGTTTGACATTGAAGAATGTAACATTAGTACAGACACAAAGCCAAAAATGATTAAATTGTCAAAAAATTTACCCCCTCAAGAAAAAGAAAAATATATTCAACTTTTAAAGGAATACCAAGATGTTTTTACATGGAGTTACGAAGATTTAAAATCATATGACACTAACATCATTCAACACAAGATTCCTATAAAAGATGATCAGAAACCATTTAGACAAAAATTGAGGAGGATTAATCCTGTCTTATTACCATTGATTGAAAAAGAAGTTAAATGCATGTATGATTCCCAAATCATTGCACCAATCAGATATTCTGATTGGGTTTCTAACTTAGTACCTACAAGAAAGAAAATTGGTGAAATCAGATTATGTATAGATTTTAGAAATCTCAATAAAGTTTCATTGAAAGATAATTACCCTTTACCCAAGATGGATCATATTTTACAAAGGGTAGTTGGATATTCCACGATTTCTTTATTAGATGGTTTCTTAGGATATAACCAGATACTAGTTCAACAAGAAGATCAACCTAAAACATCTTTTACCACTCCTTGGGGCACTTTCATGTATGTGAAAATGCCTTTTGGTTTGATGAATGCTAGAGCCACCTTTCAGAGGGCTATGGACATAGCCTTTGCTAAGGAGATACATGAATTTTTGGTTATTTATCTAGATGATATTATTGTTTTTTCTAAATCAGATAATGAACATTTGGATCATTTGAGACAAGTTTTCATTAAGTGTAGAAAATATGGTATATCATGAAATCCTAAGAAAAATCTTTTTGGACTAGAAGAAGGAAAATTATTAGGACACATAATTTCCAAGGAAGGTATTAGGATAGATCCAGCAAGGATAGAAGCCATATTGAAAATTCAACCACCTAGGAATATTAAGGAGTTACAAGCATTTTTAGGTAAAATTAACTTGTTAAGAAGATTTATTTCTAATCTAGCAGAAATCATCAAGGAATTGAATAACATGTTAAAAAAGGACTCTGTTTTAGAATGGACAGTTGAAGCAAAACAATCATTTGAATCTATTAAACATGCTTTAACAAAAACACCAGTCCTAATCAGCCCAGACTTAAGAAATATTTTATAATCTTTTCATTTGCTTCAGAACATACCATAGTTGTAGTTCGACTACAGAAAAATGACCAAGGTTTTGAACAGCCCATAGCATTTTTCAGTAAAACCCTTAGAGATGCACCTTTGAGATATAACATAATGGAAAAACAAGCTTTAGCCTTGGTTAAAGACATAAAATATTTCAGAGTATACATTCTTTACTCCCACATTATTGCCTATGTCCCCAATACTGTAGTCAAAGATATTCTTACACAGGATGGGCTAGATGGAAGAAGAGGAAAGTGGATTGCCACTATCCTTGAATATGACATAGAGATTAAACCAACCAAGCTCATAAAAGGACAAGGTTTAGCCAGGTTAATGGCTGAATCCAATTGTAATGCTTTAGATATAAATTTTATTGCCCAGGTTGATGACTAGGAAGAGATGGCGACTCCATCGATCAGTGAAGCCTTTCTAGACTCACCATGGTACTCAAATACTATCTTTGTACTTACAAATTTACAAGCTCCTCCTGGATTAACTATAACAAAAGCTAGATTCATCAAACTTAAAGCAATGAGATATTGTATTCTAGATAATATGCTTTATTGGAAAGAGCAAAGTGCAATTTTACTGAATTGTTTACTAAAATCAGAAGCTGACAAAATTCTTGGAGAATTTAATGCAGGTGATTGTGGAGGACACCTATAATGGAAAAGTACAGCAGATAAGATTCTTAGAGCTGGTTTCTACTGGCCTACCTTATTTGCTGATGTGAAAAAGTTTGTTACTTCATGTCACAAATGTCAGATTTCTGAAGGAAAAAGGAAGTTGTTACCTTTACCACTCAAACCTATTTCTACTGAGATGCCTTCTCAACAATGGGGGTTAGAATTCATTGGAGAATGTTGGAAATACTGAGAGGTGGGGTGAATCAGTATTTCTTTCAATTAGAGCATTAGTTAATCTTCAATTATTATCAGTGTTTGTACAATGATAGAAACAAACAAGAGGAACATAAATGCACACAGTTTTTAAGGTGGAAACCCACTCTGGGACAAAAACCGCCTAATTATTTTCTAATAATTATTTTCAACTCCAATTGAAAATAAAGCTCCAACTTCCTAAAATCTAGAAAAGCATTATTCTCCAGCTCCCACTGGATGGACGCTCCAATGCCCGAGAGTCTTTCAGTAGTCACTGAATGGATTCCCCAACACCCAATGAGCTACAACTCACCCTAACACCACCCTACCACCCTATAGAAGAATAAAAGAAGAATGGACTCCCGTACCAGGGAAAATGGTCCACTTTACAATGATATAGAATGATGTAGAAGAAGAAGATATACTAGACCATAACCCAAACTTTGACACAACCACCTAATGATGATTCTAGACCTCCCAACATTGCCTCTTCAACCCTTGGCAGATAGACACTAGTACAATTTGTACAATAATGTATTTACAATGACTAAGTACAATGATACCTTTACAATGATTGTATGCAGTGCTGCCCACTTGAAGACTTCATATGATGAAATTATTGCTGCTGTTATGCACCTTGGTTGCTTCTCTTGTCATGCTACCCTCTGCTGCACCTTGTTTTGCTTTTCTACCGTAGAAATTCTGGTCCTTTGCAATCCTTGACAACACATGATCTAGCTTTTTCTTGCCTTCTAGGAGTTCGATATTGAATCTGGTGTATCTCTATTATTTCAGATCCTCAATATCTAATTTTCGGTCCTGTAGTAGCCCTCTGAGTCTTGTTTCCAATGCCACAGGTCTGACCAATTTGGATTCTTCAAGAGACAGTTATACCCAATTTCTCACACTACCCTAATTATGGACTGTTTCAGCAGAGTGCACTTGTACGGCATGCCACGTGTCACTGTTTCTTCATTTTCCTTTGAAATTGATAGAGAGAAAACTAAATAATGTGCACTATCTAACACTTCTGATGGAATTCCAATCCGATACTCAGAGAGAGAGTTATGAAGATTTTACCAAGGTCACTTCTTTATGAATTTCAGGAGCCTGCAAAAACCCTTACTTCCACAGATCATATCTCCAAAAATATTGTGCAACTTGATCTGAAATTCTTACTACAGCTTCCTCAGGATTTTCGCTTCACTTCATATAAATTTCAGCTTCTGAGCCTTCGTAGAAAAAAAATTAGAGCGAAAATGCCACGATAACCTGTTTTAGATGGCCAAATCCCATACATAAGGAGGAAATGAAGATCACAATTTATATGAATGCTTAAGTTGAGAGGGGCTTCAACAAGTGAATGTGGGAGAGATCTTAGGAGCTTAAAAAATATTAATTATGACTTTTCAATGACCCATGCCCCAACCCCATGGGGTTTTAGCCCACTAACTAGGGGGACAAACTTCAAACATGAATATCTCTCAAACCGTGAAGAATTACATGGCGTGCCATATATCAATGGAAACATCTCGACAAGTAGAAACCATAAAAATAATTATTGACCCAGAATATATTAATTTGGTAGGTAAAAATTCCCATGCAATATTGGGTTAGCCCATGGTGCTTCTTGGGTTTACATCAATGACAACCGTTGATCAACAATCTCCCCCTTTGGCATTGATGGCGACACAAGTACTCCCCCTGCGATCATGACACCTCTTCCTACAACATTCTCTCCCCTTTGACATCAATGGAAAAGGGTAACTCCCCCTAAAACACAACCATCCTGTGGACCTGTAGACACTTCCACTCTCGCTGACACACAAACGTCTTGCAGACCTGTACACACTTCCACATCCCCTTTATATTCTGAAAAAGGAAAATCCAATGAGAACTTGGGAGAATCCCAAGCTTCTGGCGAAGATATTCCAATGCTGGTGAATATTTAATTTGTGATTCTTTTGGTGCTGCTTGGAATCTTGCTACTTGTCCAACTACTTGCATAACATCTGGTTAGGAGCTTGTTACATATAGAAGACTACTAATCATAGATCTGTACAACCTTTGAGCCACATCCTTAGATAAGTCGTCAATGCTCAATTTATGATAGCAAAGACATCTCAAAATCACTTTTCACCTTTGTAGCAAACTTCTTACTTAGTCGATCATCATTGCTACCAAATATCATATCATCCTCTTTAGCTATTAGACATGCTTTAGTTGCTTCATCCAGAACATATATGTCGTTTGGGGCTCGACTTGCTATAGCCACAATTTCACCATACATGCCTTTCCTGATTTCACATTTTGTGGAGTTGAATAGTATTTTGTGTCCTTGATCACACATTTGTCCAACACTGAGCAGATTGTGATTCATGTTTTCAAGCAATACAACATTCTTGGCTAGAGCATCTTTGCTTCCGAGAGTGACAGTACCTGATCCTATAACATTTGAACATCCATCATTTCCAAAGGAAATTCTTCCATCCTTCTTCTCTTTCAGAGATACAAATTTATTTCTATCTCTACTCATATGCATTGAGCAACCGCTATCAACATACCACACATATTTGTTGTTTTGAGCCTTGAGGCGAGAGCACAATTATCATTCTTCTTCTTCTTCCATGTTCATTCATTACGTGGCTTCGAAGATTCTTACGGAGGATTTTTCAAGTCTACGGAGTCTTTGGCTATGTGTCCAAAGTTTGCGACATTTGTAACATTGACTATTATTTCTTAAATGTTAAAATCTATTGATGTTTCGCTGAGCCCTGGGAGGTTCATATTTGACAGATCTCCTAGAATTGTATTCGTTCCTAGGGTATGTGTGACATTCTATAGCTTTATGACCAAATTTTCCACATGAATAACAGTAGCCATAAAAAATATGTTGGTACCTGGATGGAAATTTTTGTCGATGAATTATCTTCCAAGGCTATTCTTGTGAATATTGTCCAATGAAGTCTACATACATGTCAGATCTCATAGGTTCATTGTATTTTTTTGTAGAAGATCTTGCTTCTTCTTCTTTATAACCGATGCTAGTTTTTTCGTTGTAAGATCATTGATTGTTGATGAGTTCTTCTAATGCCCTTGAGTTTTTGGCATAGTTTTGGATAGTTTTTCCTTTCTTCACTTCCTCACGTAACGAGACTACTTCGGCTTCCAATTCTTCCCTTTCTTGGTTTCTTTCTTCCAAATTATTTTGAAGCGACTCTTCAATGAATTTTTGTTCTTCAACTTCAATTTTGAGACCTTGAACTTGTTATTCAAGAGTTTTGGAACGAATCTTCTCCGCCTTGAGATCTTTTATAAGCTTGATTGCTTCCTCATAAAATTCTTCTATGGTCCATCCTTCTTCTTTGTTGTTTGATACCTCTTTCTTATTGTGCTTGGCCATAAACAATACTCTCTCATTGGCTTCTTCTTTATTATCATTGTCTTCATCGGATTATGAGCTATCTTCTTTAGAGAGAAATTTCCTTTTGGATCCTTACTTGTTGAATTTCTTAAAGCCTTTCTTTCTTTTTGAGTTGCCATTACTTTTGTTTGGACATTTTGCTGCAAAATGCCCAACCTCATTACAGCTGAAACATATCAATGGAATTTTATCTTTGAATTTTCCCTTACCAATTTTTATTTTTCTCGTGAAGTAAGCATATTCTTCATCTAAAAGACCTTCTTCATCATCTCCATTTTCTTCACACTTGTAGGTGCATGTATTTTCAATTGAAGGTTGTTTATCCTTAATGGTTTTCTTAGATGCAATGAAATCAGTTTCTAGATGCGAAGTACCCTCTTCTTCATCAAGTCTCATTTCATATGCTATGAGAACTCCATGCAATTCCTCTTTGCTGAGTTTTTCCATATTTGCACTGTATTCTAAGACTGATACCTTTGGGTTCAATCTCCCTGGTAACATTCTAAGAATCTTCCGTATAATAGTCTTCTCGTCAACTAGCTCTCCCAATCCTTCTAGAGTATTGGTTATTTCATCAACGTATTGGAAGTATGCAGCAATGTTGCAATCTTCTTTCATTCTGAGTTGCTCAAATTTTGCTCTATAGATTTGAAGCTTTGTTTCTTTGTTATTTGAGTCACACATATATATTCTCAAGCTTGTCCCATACATTTTTGGCAGTTTTACAACCCAACACCTTATGATAAGCAGATTCAATAAGTTCACTGATAATAATATTCTTTTCTTTTGCATCATTTACCAAATTCTTCTTACCTTGTTCATCCGTAGTTGATGTAAATCCATTTTGAACAGTGACCCATACTTCGTAACCTTGCGCCAAGAGATAGACCTCGATTCTTCCTTTCCAAAGTGCATAATTATTTTCATTGAATAGAGTTACACCATTCTTGGTATGCTCCATGACCTCCTTCCCGCTGTTAAACTGTTATTGAAGGAACCAAGCTCTGAAACCAATTGTTGGAAATACTGAGAGGGGGGGTGAATCAATATTTCTTTCAATTAGAGCATTAGTTAATCTTCAATTATTATCATTGTTTATACAATGATAACAACAAACAAGAGGAACACAAATGCGCAAAATTTTTAAGGTGGAAACTCACTCCGGGACAAAAACCACCTAATGCTTTTCTAATAATTCTTTAATATTCAACTCCAATTGAAAATAAAGCTCCAATTTCCTAGAATGTAGAAAATTATTCTTCTCCAGCTCCCACTGGATGGACGCTCCAATGCTTGAGATTCTTTAGTAGTCAACTGAACGGATGCCCCAACACCGAATGAGATACAACTCACCCTAGCACCACCCTACCACCCTATAGAAGAATAAAAGAAGAATGGACTCCTGTACCAAGGAAAATGGTCCACTTTACAATGATATATAATGATGTAGAAGAAGAAGATATACTAGACCATAACCCCAAATTTGACACAACCACCTAATGATGATCCTAGACCTCCCAACAGCACCTCTTCAACCTTGGCCAGGATAGACGGTAGTGCAAACTGTCGATAATGTATTTACAATGACTAAGTACAATGATACCTTTACAATGATTGTATGCGGTGGTGCCCACTTGAAGACAGGCACAGGTGCCCACTTGGAAGACTTCATATGATGAACTTCTTGTACGAGTTATGCACATTAGTTGCTTCTCTTGTCATGCTACCCTCTGCTTGCACCTTTGTTTTCTTTCTGTGTAGAAAGTGCGGTAAGTTTTGCAATCCTTGACAACACATGATCTAGCTTTTTCTTGCCTTCTAGGAGCTCGATATTGATTGCAATTGTATCTCTGTTATTTCAGATCCTCAATATCTGATTTTTTTTCCTATAGTAGTCCTCTAAGTCTTCTTTCCAATGCCAGAGGTTTGACCCAATTTGGATTCTTCAAGAGAGAGTTATACCCAATTTCTCACACTGCCCTAATTATGGACTGTTTCAGCAGAGTGCACTTGTATGGAGTGCCACGTGTCACTGTTTCTTCATTTGCCTCTAAAATTGATAGAGAGAAAACTAAAGACTGTGCACTATCTGCCACTTTTTACAGAATTCCAATCTGATACTTAGAGAGAGAGAGTTATGATGATTTTACCAAGGTCACTTCTTTGAGATGAATTTTAGGAGCCTGCAAAAACCCTTACTTCCACAAATCATATCTCCAAAAATATTCTGCAAATTGATCTGAAACTTTTACTGTCGCTTCCTTAGGATTTTAGATTCGCCTCATAAAAATCTCATCTTCTGAGCCTTCGTAGAAACAAATTTAGAGCGAAAATTCCACGATGACCTGCTTCAGATGGCCAAATCCCATACATAAGGAGGAAATGAAGATCACAATTTATATGAATGCTTAAGTTGAGAGGGGATTCAACAAGTGAACGTGGGAGGGATCTTAGGAGCTTAAAAAATATTAATTATGAATTTTCAATGACCCATGCCCCAACCCCATGGGGTTTTAGCCCACTAACTGGGGGGACAAACTTCAAACATGAATATCTCTCAAACCGTGAAGAATTACATGGCATGCCATATATAAACGGAAACATCTGGACAAGTAGAAACCATCAAAAGAATTATTGACCCAGAATATATTAATTTGGTAGGTAAAAATTCCCATGCAATATTGGGTTAGCCCCTGGTGCTGCTTGGGTTGACATCAATGACAACCGCTGATCAACAGAGAAATCCACCTGTTAGAGTCGGTCCTTACAGCCCTCCGTCAGAGATCATTTCGCTTTTTGCATATCATTTTTAGGTGTCTCGCTCATTCCACTTCGTTGCATTTCGCTAGGGGCATGCCATTGACTGACAAGAGGGTCTGGTCGTCTTGTATTTCCTCATGCTTGTACCTGCAGGGCTAATTAAAACTCCTCAAAAATCATCGAAGTTCAGGTCACATCATTCATGGTCATAAATGATTATTTTCGTCAACAAGAGTCTTTAGTCCTAGAGTCTAGGGTTTTCAGTCTTTTGATACATATAATAAAATCCCGCAGGCCATGAGGATGGTTTCGAAAAGGTTCCTATTTCATATTTTTATTCTCAAAAACATTTGAAGACATTTCTAGTCCAAAACTCTGTTTTGAACTAGAAACTGTCAATTTTATTTTTTGTAATAATTTTGTATTTGTTCCACCATAAAAATTTCAAAGCAGCCTCTGGTCTTTGCCAAAGCCAAAATGCCAAAATCCCTGCAAAAACAACCAATTTTCATCAGTCCAAGACTCAGAAAAAACAATGAAAAGCCAAAAGACAGAATTGCATTAAATGACAAAGTGCCAAGATTGCCAAACATTACAAAGTGGGTTATGGAGAAAATTAAAATCAAATCTGATTCTTGTGAGATATTTTCCAACTTATATAAAGCATTGAAGACAAATCATTTTCACAAATTTCCAAAGCAAAATTGAGTTTGGAGGGTTGGATAGAAAAAAACTCGTTTTCAGAGCCGTGGAGTTGAAGTGGAAGTGCGCGCGGTGCATACAAGTGGCGCGCGACGCACATAAGGCGCGCGACGCACTGGGAATCACAGGCCCGTGCATTTTTGCACGAGCGCGACGCATACACAGCGCGCGGCGCACTGGGCATGCGCGCGACGCGTAGAGTTTCAGGACCAAAAATTTTACTCCTTCGCCTAGATTCATGCCAAATTTCCTCATTTTACTTGCAAGTAAGTTGTTCAGGCCTGCTTAGTCACTCATGAACATGCTGTGGTGTTTGGAAAGTGGAGAAAACAAATGTTTGATGTGGTGAAATGTAAACCCTATGCTCATTGCCAAAATCACTCCATAGGGTTTTGAAGGACATGTTAATGATATTGTGAGGGTTTCCAAAATTGTGTTATTGATATATATGCCCATGCTCTCTATTATTATTGGTGTCATCACTTGTGGTTTACCATAGCCTCACGCTCTCTCTCTCTCCTATTCAAATCACTGCTGTCATTACCACTATCATTGTCACACTGTTTATCATTTATATTGTAACACAGTCCCATATTCACTATTCCCATTCTCCATTGACAAAGCCTAAATATCATTGCAAGGGCTGTTCTTTGTCCTACACTACATTACACTCCTTCTTACTCACTTGTCCAAATCCCCATGTAGTCAAAGAAGTGACTGTTTTCGATTTAAACTCATTTGACAAAACCTTTATCATTTTGGCTTTCCTATAACACTTTGATACACATGTGACACATTTGCGATTAGAGCATAAACTGAACTCTTGTTTTCACTATACCTATATCAGCATATATTTTGCAAACATCTTGATTTCAGCGCCATGTCAGAGACGGATTCAGTTTATGAGCAGGAGTATGACAGTGATTCCACAGCAGAGGTTAATGTGCCACGGAGGTCTCACAAAAGTGGCAAAAGTGGTAGGCATGTCAGGGAGGAGCCTACTTCTTTGGCTCAATTGCAGGCTTGCCCGCTTGCAATGGATTGTTTTCAGCATCAGTCATGTTTCCATTTCTGTGAGATGATTTCACAAACCTAGCATCATCATGAGCTAGCTCGTCTATTTTTTCTACATTTACATGATGGCCGGGTAAACCTTGCTTGAGTTAACTTCATTCTGTCACCAGAGACCATTGCTCAGGCCACTAGGATACCAAACATAGGAGAGGAATGGAACAAACGACAGCAGCTAGAGAAATCCTACTATGAGCCATACATCAAACCTGGGTATATGAGGCAGCTGAGCAGGGTTTTTCCATTCAGATTTCTGAAGGATGAGTTTTCACCATTGATGAAACTCATCATTCGATATTTCAGTTGCGAGGGCAGATTCTCGCGCCTCTATGCATACCATATCCGTTTGTTGATGCATTTCACGAGGGTACGTATGATGAGCATTCCATACTTCATGTATCGCAACATATAGCGCATGACATTTCTTGTACAGAAGAAGACCCCAGCACAGCAGCATAGCAGCATATATCATTACGCGCTGATCAAAATCATGGTGATACATCAGCTGACACAGCATGGCATCGCATGGGATGAGTTCATCTCCCGTGACTTCTTTGCAGCGCCACAGCCGCCTCCCGAGGTAGTTCATGATGAAGGAGAGCCTTCACACCAGCTTGACATTCCTAAGACCAAGCATATCAGTGCTCCAGTGTATGTGACATATCAGCGAGGCCACAGAGCCTTATTTGCAGCTACACGACGAGTACTATCTCCACATGGTGTGGAAGGGGTCTTGTTGACTTCATCAGCAGCGCGAGTATTATCTCCACCCGAGGTGGAAGGGGTCTCGCCTTTGACTTCAGCACAGGTACAGATTCAAGACAGAGGAAAGAGGCCTATGCACGATGAGGGCCCCTCAGGAGGCCAAGATACTGACTTTACACTCATCGATGTTGATGCGAGCTCCCCTAGCTCGAAACTGAAAGAGATCATCCAGGAGAAAAAGGCCGAGATTGACACGCTGAATGAGAAATTTCAGAGAGCTCAGTGGGTGATAAACTACCTGGAGCAACGTAACAAATAGCTAGAGGATCAGCACACACTTGTAGAGCTGCGGCGAATCCGTGAAGATCGACAATTGGCCTGGAAAAGACCAGGTGACATGACAACGGCTGATCGAGATACTTGTCTCACGCATGTTAACATTCATCTGGAGAAGTTGTTGGCAAAGGAAAATAGAGACAAAGACATTATCCATCACATTAAAGGTCATTATTGGGCCCGCATGCACGTCTGCAAAGCAAAAATGAAGATTCTGAAGAGGAGATTGAGCAGAGCACTGAAACAGCGAAAGAGGCCTGATCTGCTCCGGATTTTGGCCGAGGCTTCATTGGCTGAGCATGAGGCATGATGGATGATATTCACTCTGAATTTCAGCAAATTTGGAGAAGTTTTTGTCATTTTGGAAAATTTTGGTCTCAAAACAGGTTTTTCAGCCCAACGCGTAGCGCGTCACGACGCGCGCTTATGATTGGGACACTTGCTGGAGGAAAACTTTGTATTTTTGGATTTTTCATGGTAATTTATGCATTCTCAGAAATGGCCGAAGCATTTCACCAAGTTCTGGATGATCAAAAGGGCCAAAAACACCATGAAAATCACCTTTCTGCCACCTTTTGCACCAGCAGGAAGTACTTGTGGGAGAATGAAGTTTTGGAGGGGAAAATGAGCTCCAAATTGGGAAATTCCACTTGGGTTGGATAGCAGACATCTAGGGATTTCCAAAAAGCTATCATGAGCTTGATTTTGATGCCGATAAGTGCCCCAAAAGGAGGCTGAAAGGCGCGCGACGCATAGAGCTCAGGCGCGTGACGCATAGAGATTTTTAGCTAATTTTTCATCTTCCAGCTTAGGATTTCGGCCAGTTGGACCAGTTTTGATTGTGAATGTAATTTTTGAGTTGTATTGATGTAATTTTGTGATTGTAATGTAAATTTGACTCACTTTTACCTATTCTAGAAGATTCACTCACAAAAAAGTGAAAGCCAAGTGAAAGAATCAGTTTTCTTCCTTTTAGAGGCAAGTTGTTTGGCTGCCTAGATTCTAGCTCCTTGTTTAGAATTATTTGAAACTGCTCCTAGAAGGAGGAATTCGACCCCTAGAGGCATGGGAAGGGGTTAGGATGGCCTATATGATGTAATTTCTGAGACACTATCAGGGTTGGACTCTTGGGAAAAGTTTGGCACACTATTGTACATATTTTCTACATTTTGGCTAAGGAAAGATCAGAGGTTTTGTAGCACCTGTTGGGATTCTTGTGGATTTTAGTTCTTGATGGTGTTTTCTCTCAGTTTATTGTAAGTTCTTTCATGTTAAATGTATGCCATTCCATTCTTATGCTTCTGAAACTAAATGAATGAGTAAATGAGGTAGAATCCATTGATTTCAGTGCTCTGCCTTTAAATTGGTTTAGTTTTACATGTTTTCGCCTGTTTGGAGAGGATTCCTATTCTCCCTTGCCCTCTTCAGCTCCTTGTCATTCTGATCCATCCATACACATAATCAAAAGCATCAAGACTACTGCCTACCTTTCCCCAACTCGAATTCTGCAAAGATCTGGCCTCATCCCCGAGCCCAAATTTGTTTTTCCCATTTTTTCAACAAAAAACCCAAAAATTTAAAACAAACTTTCCTATCTATTTACTAGCCTAAAATCAGTTCAAATTTTAAGTCATCTTAGCCCCTTTGAAGACCTTTTTCCGAGATAGACCCGGAGAGAGCCCTCTCCTGTCCTCGTAGGGCTAGCTATGAGGCTGAGCGTGGTTTGATGTTGCCTCGAGTTTTGCCTTCTTCAGCCTGAGGCAGATTCGAGCGCTAACACCACCCTCCATCCTCTGGCCAACACAAATGGATATTGACTGCCACATATTATTTCACCAAGTGGATTGAGGCCATTCCAACCAGACAAGCCACTGACTCAGTCATTATATCTTTCCTAGAAAACAACATTTTATCTAGATTTGGATGCCCACAGAAAATTATTATTGATAATGCAACTGCATTTAAATCTAAGAAAATGATTTCCTTTTGTCACAAGTACCATATAACTCTAGGCCACTCTACTGCTTATTACCCTAGAGGTAATGGCCTAGCTGAATCTTCCAATAGCCTTGTGAGTATCATCAAAAAACTGCTTGAAGAAAATAAGAAAACCTGGAATAAAAAGTTAGTCTATGCCTTATGGGCAGATAGACTTACTACCAAGAAGTCAATTGGAACATCTCCTTACTAGATTGTATATGTAGTTTTCCCATCATCTTTAGGTGTTCCAGTTATGAAAATTATCCAAGAATCACAAGTAGAACTCAATGATATACAGAGAAGGATAAACCAGACTATTCATCTGCAACAGAATAGGGAAGAAGTATATGAAAAATCTCAAGTCATTCAAGATAAAATACATAAAATCTTTGATAAAAGAACAAAAGAAGATGACTTTTCCATAGGAGATACAGTGTTAAAATGGGACTCCAGGAGAGAAGAAAAAGGAAAACATGGAAATTTTGACTTTCTATGGAAAGGGCCTTATGTCATTTATGAATACAGAGGTAACAATGCTTTTTTTATCAGAAATTTGGATGGAACTGACATTCCATAAGGACCAGTGAATGGTAGAATGCTCAACCATTACTATTCATCTGAGTTAACTAATTCTTAGTCTTAATTTTCTTTTATATCATTGTAAATATCCATTGCAAGTGTGTAAATTGGATTGGATGTTTTCTTTCCATGGTTGAAGCCCGGAGTGAAGGCCCTAAGCTATGAAAAGTAAAATGTCATAAGTATGAGTTTTTGCAGAAATTAGGAGAAAGTTACAGGATCATCATGGTCAAAATGGAAGGCTACTGATCTCAGAGTTCTTGACATTTCACCAGCAAATGCCATCCCATGTGAAGCCGCTGTTAGGGTCCTATAAGTATAGGATTCATAATTTGGAATTGAATTATGATAATCTTGTAAAAATATGTACATACCTTGCTTTCTACAAGTTGTTTTCCCATATTTTGTGAAAACTAAAAAAAAAATAGAAAATCAAAAGGAGGGTAAAAGTCCTAAAAGAAAAATCAAAGGACTTAGAAAAAATAATATGCCCTGAAAGAAAAAAGAAATAAAACATGAAAGTGTGCAAATTCAAATGCCACTACTTTTTCCTTTGTTACTGATGATTATGGCAGAGTTTTAATAAATGCCATAATCCATGATGAGTTGAAATGCTTAATCTTGACTTGTCATGTTTCAATTTTATTGTTGTAGAATAGTGAATAAAAATTAGTCAGAAAGTTTAATCCTGACTAATTAGTAGATAGGTAGAGAATAAAGAGGTACTCATCAGTTTAATCTGAGCCCTCGGATGATATAAGGTATATTTAGATAGTTTTTATTGCTTTCAAAAGAATAAAATGTTCAAGGTTGCTAGCTCAAATGCACTTCCAAAATGGGAGAAAAAAATGTTAGATTAAAAGTTGGGTAGATAGAAAGAAGTGGGAAAATCATTATATATATCTTTCACCGGGCAACTATTACTGATTTCATTTCCCCTATAGTTATTCTGCATTCTAAAATTTTAGTCAAAGAGGCTCAAAGCATTTCTTTGACTTCTGTTGGGACCGGACCTAAGGCTCAATGACTGTTAAGTTAAAAAATATTGAATTTCTATATTAAATCCCTAATTGTCATCAATTAACCCTACATTCATACATTTTACACTTCAAAATTCATAAGTAAAGGCCTTTTACTTAATGAAAATAAAATCCCATTTGATTAATTCCCTGCATTCATAAAAACATAAAAACCCTCAAAAAGTATTATATTCTAAGTTAAAGTGGTTAAATTATAAATGATTTAAGCTTTTTTCTTGTTATATTATCACTTTTCTTAAGTTATGTAATTACATTTTGGTGTTTTCATTGTCCCTTTTTTCATATTAACTTCTAATTTATCTATTAAATCCCTACAAAAAGTCCTTGTCCTATTATTATAAATTTTTTTATTTTATTATCCCTAAAAACCCACTACTATAAGCTTTTTATGCCAAAGTAATTACCCACATGTTAAAAAAAAATCCCAAAAAAATCCCTTTGGCATAAAACTATCAATATTCAAATATCCTGCCCCCCTATAGTTTTAGACCTTCCAAAAAGTCTAATAACTATATAATAAAATAAAAAACTTCCACGCTAATTATAAAGTTTAAATCAAACTAAAATTTATTCCCCCAAAGCGTTTGTATCATTATTTTCCCCGCACAAGACTTAAACCCAGGTTAAAGTCCCATTTTACCTATGGTTAACTCCATATCCTGCCTCACGCACATTCCAAACCATATATATAAAATCTCTTTGTATATAAACATTGCCAAGAAAACCTTTTTCATTATACCCCGCATATATATAAATCATTTTATATATTAAAAACTTGGCTATAAAGTTTATTTTTCAAAGGTTTTGTTATATTTATAATGCACCACTGCATAAAGCCGCCTGGGCCCCACCACAACTTAACCCTACCACTATATATAAAACCTTCATTAAATATTACATCTATAAAGGTTTAAACCCGCTATATCGACTGCCCATCCACATAGTATTTCCTCGGTCCCACCTCTGATTTGCCGCAGCTTTCAAATCAAAGCTCAACTGTTTGCTTTCACGTTTAAGATCCGACGGCTTAAAACCTTTTTCATGCTCCGAAACTGATCGATCCATGTTGATTCAAAGTTGCGCGAAATAGGTTGTATTCGTAAAACCGCTCCCTGTGACGTGGCGTTTGCTCATTGCATCACGTTCATTTTAAAGAATACCACTTACTGCCTATTGCCAATGCGAAACCCGCCAATGGTTTTCGCTGTCGAAAGCCAAAATCAACCTCCCGCCTATGATTTGACTTGCATTTATGACATTTTTAAAGATTTATACATAAAGATTAAAACCTTTGTTTATCAATCTTATTGTTATTATTTGCCTCCCAACTGATAAACAAACTCCGCCTAACCCTGTTTTAAACCTCAGTCACTTGATCTCATGCCTTAAAATTCAGTTTTCGCAGCAAATACCCTATTTTGAAGACTAGAAAGGTTTTCTCGGCTCCAACAAATCAACATAAGTCCAAATTAAAGCGGAGGCATCTCCAAAACCCATCCAACTATCTAAATACCTGTAGTTCAGGTATTCTTCGACTATTTAAGCCTGCAAATCTGAAATTGAAGTCCTTCACTGAAATACACCTGAAAAAGAGAAATTGACTGTATAAATTTGCCCTAAAACGCTCAAAATCAAGGCAAACCCTGTCAAAATTTCCCCAGAAGCTGTTATTGTCTCAAAAGCCTCTTTTTAAAGCCGAATCCTCAGTTTTTAATTCCTATAAATCACTTCCACGGCTTGAAAAGCTTTTTGAATCAACAGATTACCTAAAAATCCCTTTTTTCAGTCCTATCCATTCAGAAAACCTATGTTTTCTGTCTTAAATTGTTCCTCAGATCCCAGATTCCTAAATTGTCAAATATTTGCTTAAATTTCCTCTATTTCTACACATTCAACTACTGCAAATAGTATAATCTTTCTTTAGTTATCTAAAAATGACAAAGAAACAGAGCACACCTAAGGCTGGGGGATCTAAATATGTTGAAACTGGAGGATCAAAACCTCCTAAAATTGATGCAGCAAAAGTTCCAAAGTCTACCCCTGCTATCACTGCTATTTCCACTATCACTGTAAATCCTCTTCAACCTCCAGTGTCCACTGAAGAAGTCATTCCCTTGGTTGATGTAGATTACAAAATTGTAGACCCT
Organism: Pinus albicaulis; assembly: GCA_034641835.2. Taxonomy (NCBI): domain Eukaryota; kingdom Viridiplantae; phylum Streptophyta; class Pinopsida; order Pinales; family Pinaceae; genus Pinus; species Pinus albicaulis. The sequence continues at coordinate 170,214,046 of CM076581.1, read as the reverse complement.
CAAGTGGAGTTCAATCTATTAGAAGTGCATAATTGGTGTCATGAGAAGTTTTTAGACAAAGAGGAAATGTCTCTATAGGATAAAAACTTACCTAAATATATTGTCCCAGTGACACATCCTGGTCAGGACTTGATAAGACTATGCCAGAAGTATTATGTCCCAGATCAAAGATCCATTGTAAATAGTGATAGGGAAATCCTCTTTTCTATTACTACTGAGTTAATTAATGAAATGTTACAATTACAATTTGACCCTAGGGAAGTCCCATTATCCATTGAAGCCCTGACTCAATTATATTTAGGGATAGATTTCCCTAAGAGATTCATGATTTTCCAGAACTTCATGCCCAACCATGTGGAGATCCCAAAATTGAATCCTCCACATTCCACGTCCAAGTTCCCAGAGGGTTCTAGACATATTATTTCAATGTTGTCCTTCATCTTCGGATATTTCACTGATGAGTTTACTGATGAGTCCATCCGTGGATTCTTATCCACCTTGTCTCCTGGTCAGCCTCCCGCTGTCATCTTTGATTTTTCCAGATTTATTGCTGATTCCATACACCACCAGTTGAAAAATCTACCCACTGAAGGGGTGTTTAGGTATTCCTCCTATTTATTGCATTTGTTCTTATTTTCACAAGCAGATCACTTCCCTATAACATTGCAGAAAATGAATATAGAGGGCCAGCCTCTATCAATTATATTTTGGACATCATTGTTGAGAAAGGAAGGAAATGAATACAGTTTTACAAATTTCACAGATTTATTTATTAGACCAACTATGAGTTTGCTACAAAAATCAGAACAACCAAGAGTAAGTGAGGAGATGAAAAGAATATTACAACTATCACAAGAATGTAAAACAGGAGATTGGTACTTATATGAGAAGCACACTGAGTTAAGAATCTTTGGATCCAATTTACTTCCATATAAGTTGCGTAAATTTTTTACTATTAGTGTCTTTGCTCTGGAGTATTTGAGACAGGTATTGAATGTTGATTCTATCCATTTTATGACATCCAAAAAGAAGACACAGTTTAAGTTTAAGAACCAGATTGGCTCGTTCATAGTAAACAATAGGGAGGCTGAGAAAGAAATATCCAAAAGATTATCAGAATATCAATTTCAAGAAAGTTTTCAGTGGAATTATGACCCTCAAGGTCTTTTGAATAGTATAAGGACTAAAAATAAGCTGCCTCCTTTTATACATGAGTCAAAGCCAGATATTGAGAAGTTTTCCAATCAAATAGAATGGATGGAAAACACATTGGTATACCCTACTGCTAATACATAGATAGTAAAAAAAGCAGACAATTCACAGGCTATGGTAGTTACCAAGCAGTCAGAAGTTTCAAATAAAAGATCAAGGGATGATGAAGGTTATTCAGCTCAAACTATTACTGAGAATAAGTTCAAATTAATTTACAACAAAAGAGCCAAAATTACTACTGCTAAAAAGGAAAAGGCCATTGAAATAGATGGTACCAATGATCAGGAAATGAATAAAGACCAGTCAGCAAATCAGGAAACCACAGTAATAATAAATGAGACATTAACAAAGATAGAAAAAGAACAGGTTGTAGCAAATGAACAAGGTAGTGAAATGATTGAAAAGTAGGTTAGTTTGGAAATTCCTTCTTCTTCTAAAATAGCAGAGGGAAAAGATTCTGATATGAAAGAAAGATACAAGAAAATTAAGGAGAAAAATGAGGAAATTAAAAGAGAAATTTACTCTCAATTTCTCAAAGAAAAACCAGGCAACAAGGAAAGGTTATTAACTGCTTTTGATTATTCAACTAATAAAATGATCATGTCCTTTCTTCAACCAAAGGTTCCAGATCCCAATACAGTGTCAGATTATAGAAAGACAGAATTGGAAGTTGATTCAAAAAGCATCCATGAGCTTGATCAAATCGAGTTTCACAGACATACATCAGAAATGCTCTATTCCAAAGTTGTGACTAAAACCATGAGTACTTTGAATTTACAAATACAATCTTCAATTTACAAGATCAGATGAAGCTGGACAAAGCTTCTTTGCATGCAAAAGACCTAAGGATTAAGTCCTTAGAAGATCTAGTCCTACAAATAGGGGTGGATCCATCAAATATACAGGTTGCTCAAGCATTGATTAAACAGAAGAATGATGATATTGCTGCTTTGAGGAAGCAATTAAAACTTCCTCAAAGCGAACATCCACAAACAAAAGAAATAATTCAGGAACAACCAGAAAAGGATGAAATGCTAAAATTAATATTAAAGCTAACTGCTCAAGTCAAGGACATGGAAAATCAAATGGATATCCTTATGAAAGAAAAAGAAGCTTTGAAAGAAACTAATGTTCCTTCTATTCCCACAGTTATACCTACTGTTGGTACTGTTGTCCCATCTACATTGGCAGAACACTTAGCACCAAAAGTGCCACTGGCAATTGCAGTGTTAGTGCAATCTATTGATACTTCAGCCACAGGATCATCCACTACATAGGTACATCAAATAGGTAAAGCAGCAGATATAGTAAAAGCCATGGAGGAGATGTCCCTAAAAAATAATGAGATAAAAATTTTGAAAAAAACCATTCAAACTCTTGAATCATCTAACAGGAATGTGTTGATTACATCAAAGGGACATGAACAAAGGAAAAAAAGACTTGAAGAACAGGTATAGACTTTGCAAAAGGAAGTGAAATTTAGTGAACAAGTGTCCTTTATAAAAAACTACCTTTGGACCAAAATAATTGAAGGCATACATCTCCAATGGCCTTCAATTAAAATTATATATGAGCAAAGAGATTTATTTTTGGCAGCACATGTAGAGATTCAAAAGACAAAGGTAGAACTTGCAAATAAACCACCTCAAGCTTTAAAGATTATTACATTCTTAAACAGTAAAAACAGAGTGGAACTTGAGGAGCTGAAAATACAGGATAGGACAGAAACAATACTTCAGATCAAGAAAGTCCTAACAAAAAGGAACTTAATGAAAGATTTGGAGGAAAATTGTGAGGTCATGAACTTATACATAACAAAGTTTTTGACAAAATATACAATGTTGAGGAAAGCTGGCCTCCCAAACATACAGGGCTTTAATGAGAAACTGCTGGTCCAAACTGACTATGATAAGAAGATAAGGGACCATGCTAAAGAACAAGTGAACAAGCCTCTACCACAAGGTTCCCCCACTGGAAAAGTTATTCTACAATACTTTGAAGACTTATTTTTTCTGCAAAATGAGATTAAACATATTTTCATTGTCAAACCAAATTTTGCAAAGTACACTGATGCATATGAAAGCTACAGAAAGTTGAAAAACATGAAAATACCTGATGCAAAACAGTGGCAAGAGTTTACAGATCTGTTATAGCAGCATAAAAGCAGAACAATGAAGAAAAGTACAAATAAAGCAGTCAAACTGAGAAGAAAAGAATAAAAAATCTTATTTGATTTGATTTTTACTTTTGATGAGTCTCTTTATAGCAGTAAAAAGGTAAAAAGGGAAATCTAGTATGACAGAAAGATGATATGACAGTGAACTGACTTTTCTACCATAGTAAAAATTCCTTTTACATCTGTTAAAAGGTTAATATATCAGTTGAAAGTGTATCAGGATAAAGAACAGGGTCAAAGAGTATCAGAGAAGAAACAACCAACTCATTTTTTACTATTGTAATTTCTCTATTTAACAAGCAGTAAAATGACAGATGAACAGAGTGAAAGAGTATCAGGAAGAAAGAGAGCGTTAAAGAATGTAAAGTGAAAAGAGTATCAATCAAGCAATCTTGAAAGAGATATTTTCCAAATATTCCAGCAAGCATGTACACCTAGTCAACAAATTGTTTTTATTAGATAATGTTAGTTCTATTTTTTCTAAGTAAGAGGAGAGCTTGCTAAGTTGTTAAGCAGCTGTCCCTCCTAATGTGTAAAGATATTTTTATTTCCTAGAGTTATTCCTAGATTTCTCTAGGATATTTTGTAATAAAAATTTGTATAAATACTTCAGTTTATGAAGTGTTTAGTGTGGAATAAAATTTCTAAGAACATTATAGACATTTTGCTGGTACGTTGGAGGCTCACATGTGTTGATTTCAAAGCAGCAGTCTAGACAATAGCCAATTGGACTTCATAATTTAGGATTCATGCGATAATTTTAAGAGTAAGTGCATCTATCTTTTCAATGTTTACTTTCTGAGTTCCATTCATTTCATATATGTTGTTCAATCTTAATGATTAAGTAGGAGTATTACTTCAGGACTAGTGTTAGAACTCCCTGTCTTAACTACTTAATCATTTAAATGTTTTCTGCTGATTTCCGGATTTAGGAATTCTTAATTTCTCCTGGTCCCGTTTGACCCCTGCCTCCTTCCTCTTTTCCAGATCAAAGGATTCTTCATTGCCCTTTATCCCGAAACAAGCCATCTCATCAAAAAAATCTATCCAAATCTCTGAGGGTTATCAACCTTGCCCTGAATACATTAGCATCCTCTTGGCCTTGCCTTCTAGTTTTGCTTGCTCGACTTTGACTCCATAGCCCAATGGACTAGTAGATCCCTCTTTAATTTGTCTTCAAGTAATCTTATTTTCCACCAAACATTTCAAAACCAAAACCAAATTGAACTATCATAACTAGCCTAAAACATTAAACAAAAAAAAAGTTAAATCATAAAGAGAGAGCCCTCTCAGAAATTTAGGAAGGCTAGATCCTAAATTTCCAAAGTAGGTTTGTGGTTACCCCTAGTTTTCTTAAAACTGAAAAATCTAAAAGCCCACAATCTTTAGAAATTACTAGGGTGATAACAGGTTTGGTAATTATGATTTTTTATATTTCTGACAGTGCATCTGATGTGACAAGAGAAGACAGGTATAGGTGGTACAAATTCAGGGGGAGATGGAGCTGTGAAATTTTCAGTATTTCACTTTCTGTACACGGGTTGCATGAACTAAATCTGCGTATACACACGATTTCCGATGGATACATTTGTGTATGTTTTTATCTACTAAGAAAAACAATGAGACAACTCAAGAACAGTTTCTGATATGTTGTTGACAGTTATAATTTTCTTGATCTAATGGTTATATCTATTGATATGATATTAAATTATGATTATCTACTTCATGAAGATGCTTTGATGAATTGATTGGTGAAGGTGTTCAGGATGCATAGGTTTAGGGGGAGCATTAGCCTTGTTGAGAAGAATGCATTGTTAGCATTATGTTGGTTGTTGAATTATGATCTCTCTCTTGAGATATTTTGATTTTGGTTATAAAACGTCATATCCGTAATTTGATGAAAAGGTCATGTTGTGACTTAGGATGTAAAATTGTTATATTCATTCATGCAAGGACTTGTCAAAATTTTTAAACCCACTTGGTTGGGAAGTTGAGTCAAATATGTAATTCCACCTGGTTGGATCATTGATGTAATTATGAGTCCTTGGTGATAGGAAAGGTCATACTCGGTTGAGTTATAGAGTCATGTACTTATTCAAAAATCTATCTGAAGATTCAACATGAACTCAAGGGGAGCATGGTAAATTCAATACACATCAGATCTGCAGAGCTCTTCTTTCTACAAGGGAAGAGAAACCTTGTTTTGGTATTAATATGTCCTTTTCCCTTGATGTCAAAGGGGGATAGTATCTTGGTGTTTGAATACTGGTTATGATTTATGTATCTATCTGTTGTGGTGGTGAAACACCATCATGGTTGCCATCAAGTCCAAATGGGGAGATTGTTGGCAATATGATGCAATATGTTGTCCTTGATGGCAACCTGCTTGATGAAGTTGTCCTTGATGGAAACCTACTTGATGAGTTGCCTTTTGATAAGAAACCTATGTGTTAAAGATGTAAAAATGATGTATCTACATATTAGTTCAGGCCGAGAAAGGTAATCTAGTTAGGATCAGAGAAATGATAAATATAATATGTCACAATGTATATGCAGGTTTGATGAAGGCAACCCGCGTACATACGCTACTTGGTATACATGCAACTCGCATATACATCCAAAATTATTATATTCACAGTTATTATGAAGATAAGTTGCGTATACATGCGGGTACGAAGAAGAAAAGTCGTGTATGCCTTTTGCGCTCTAAAATTATGATACCAGGACGAATTACCATGGTAATGCCCACAGTATTGAGCGTTGTGTCATCTATTTGATTCCGTCCAAGAATACCATTGGCAGTTGTGTGGTTTTGGCTCATGTTATTGGTAAAGGCTAAACCTATATAAGGAGAAGAAGATCATAGTGCAAGGTGTGTGCATGTGTAAGGGATGTTACTGAATACTTCTCTCTGAAGAATATCTGCATGGGATGAACTCTGTTTTATTGGTAGATCTAAAACTATGATGCACCCTTCGATAAAATGATGGATATAGATCTATAGACCTGAAATGACAATGTATTTGCTAGATCTGTTTATGAAATGTTTAGATCTGTAATCTGGCGAAATTTTGTTGAAGTGAAGGGTAAGATCTGAGCTGATTATTTATTCTGAAGAATTGCGCAGTCTTGAAATAGTTGCAAATATATATGCAGGTTCGTCTCTATAAAAGTGTGTATATACGTAGGTTTAGTTAAGAAAAAGTGCATATGGGATCTAGATTTTTGTTGAAGTGTGCGCAAGGAAATTTCTGCTCTGTTTTTCTATTTTACTGTTGTCTGTCAATGATGTCTTCATACAGATATGGGTTGGTTGAATACTGATTATGCTGTTAGTTGATTATCGTTAAAGATCAGTTGTTGGTTGGTTGATTGATGATTAACTGAATGATTTGATAAGGGTATGAGTTTCAGTTTGATGTATGTTCTTTGAGCTTAAATATGTGGAGTGGTTCTAGTCTGAAAATCTGGTGAAAATAGGCCTACAAGTTGTGTTGTGTTGAAGTTGTTGGATCCAGTGTGAAAATTGATGAAACGTGGTCTGCAGTGGTTCTGAGGGTTGAAGCCTTTAGTGTGGAAGTAGAAGCTTCCTTCCAGTAGAGCTAGTGTTCTGATCTGGGGGTTGAAACTCCCTTCCACAAGTGGCTGGTAAAGGAGATCAGGGGGTTGGAGCTCCCTTCTAATAGAATTTTGAGAACGAGAGAAGGTTGCAGCCTTTTGTAGGTGAGTGCCTACGTGCTAGTATGAGTCTGCGCTAGTACAAGATTGTAAGCAGTTTTCTTTATAATAAATATTGAAGGCAGAGATGACAACAACGGTGGTTTTCTCCCGAATTAGGTTTCCACCTTAAATCCTGGTGTTCATGTGTGTTTCTTATGTGTGATGATTTATTTTGTTCTTACTACACAAGCTTACTTCTTTCTAAACATATGATGAATGAATGATGCACTAATCTAAGTGAATAATTATCTACATAATAATATCTCTGTACATATGCAATTTTGCTTAAAGATAGATGCGTGTATACACTAGTTTGGTTCATTAAAGTCGCGTATAGAACAAAAGCTCCAAAATAAAGTGTTATAAATATTGATTCACCCCCCCCCCCACCCCTCTGAGTATTTTTCCCAACATTGGAGCCATTTCTATATGTAATAGTCCACTTGTATGACATTGTCATTTTCAGAAAATTTCATTATGACCATGTCATGCATGCGAGACTCAATACTTGATGTCGTAAGGCGTGAACATTTTTTTTTTAAGATGTCAAAGTATGAGTTGGGTAAAAATTCTTTGATGTACTTGGGCTATAATGTTGGAGGAGGTAAGTTGAAGGTAGACCTCTCCAAGTTTGACACCATTGTGGATTGGTCGGTGCCCAAGATGGTCGTTTCAATAAGAGGTTTTTTGGGAGCAGCCCAATGTTGGAGGGAATTTTTTATTAAATTTTTTTATATTTTATATCCTTGGCATGCATTGACATGTGCGCAAAAAGGTCTTCCCGTGGGGAGGAAAACAACAAGAGGCATGTGATGCTTCGAAGCAAAAGATCATTTCAACTTTTGTTTTCTCTTTTAAACTTGAAAAGGTCATTTGAGTTTCAGGTTGATGCAAGTGAATTTTCCATTTCATTTCATTCAGAAAATTTTAGTGGTTCAATGATTAAGGCACTTTCACTTGATGGGTGTTCGTCAACAATTCCACTTGGTCAAAAGGTATAAGAGAGGCATAAGAGACAAGTTTGTTGATATGCCTTCTAGGCCTATTATTTGTGTAAATATTGTACTCAAGCATCATTTTGTTTTACATGAAATTTATGTTCAGCAATATGCATACTTCGAGATGTATATTCAAGCTAGAGTCAAGTAAACAAAGTAGTGGAATTTGTTTACCATTTGCATCATAATTTGTTGTGTCATATTGGTAAGAAGGATGTTGATTTTGATGACGACATGGAAAAACCCAAGAAGCTCATTGAATGGTTTCAAAATGGTACATGGCAATGGCGAAAACACTTGGTCAAAGGTCGATGCAAGTACAAGGCAAGACAAGCTAAAAATCACCATGTCGACAGTGTTCAAGGTGAGAAATTTTTCAAGTTATTGAAGTTTCCTTTGATTGACGACTGAGGTGGTAACAAGTTTTTTTTTTCAAGGTGTTATTTTCAGAATATGCATTCTTCCATCAGTGATCAAAAGCATTCTTTTCATTCTCATTTTAGGTGTCCCACTCTTAAATTTTCTATCATTCCACTAGGTCATGTAAAAAATTGATTCACTGATGGTAGCCATAGTCATAAAACCTCACTCTCCTCACAAATTCTCATTTTTTGGCCCACCTTCATGTCTTGATGAGCATAAAAACACTTTTGAGAAGCTCATTTCACTATGTCTTATGTCAGTCAAATTCAATCATGGAAGTCAGGTCATTCAAGGTCTCATTAGGTCATTAGGTTTCAATTTTCAAGGTCCAAAAATGCACCATTTCATCTCCATAAGGTCAGAAAAAGGTGTGAGAGTGACTCAATAAAAATTTCATTTTCATCTGCAAAATATTATCAACATGTAAATATGATATTTTTAAATTTGTAATTTTTATTTTTATGATTTTCATATCAAAATGTAATTTTGATATGAAAACAGAGATGTAATTTATTTTTAATTTTTCATGTAATTTTATGCTTCCTATATGTAATAAATTCAATCCCTAGCTGCCAACTCAAAACACACATGCCAAACTGAAAGAGAAATGTGTCAAACTCTAGCAACACCATCCTACAAGAAAGAAAAATCAAATGAAAGAATAATCAGCAAAAGTCTTCAAAAAGTGAAAAAATACATTAGGAAAATGGGTTTTTAAATTCAAATTAAAATTTAATTAGCTATTTATGACTAATAGATATCAATTCAAATTCATTTCCCTCCTCCAAATATCAATTCAACACTCCAAGAGACCAAAATTTTAAAATTCTGAGAGAAATTGGCAAAGGAGCATAAATGAGGACGCAAATGTTGAAGCGGGGGTGAAATATGTTCAGGAGGGTGAAAATGTGTTGTTGATGGTGAAAATGTGCTGAGAAGGGCGCAAATGTGTTGTTGATGGCGAAAATACGTAGAGGAGGGCTCAAATAGCTCGTCAAGGGTGCAAATGACTAGCAAGCTCTGCAAGGCATCCAAGTGATCAGAATTTGCCTTCAAAGCTCCTCCACACAGTCATTGACCTCTAGCAAACTTGTAAGAGGCACATGCCATGAAAAATTATCTTCTTAAGTTTATGTGTTGAATTTTTTCAAGTTGAAGTTGTAATTTGGTGTCTTCTTGAATGTGAGACCCTAGTTTTTCTCCCTTGCACTCATAATTCCCAAAATCCCATTTCCCTTATACTCAATACCATCCCTACATTGTTAAAATTCATTCCCTAATATCTGTTATTATAATCTCTATCCCTAAGATACTAATTCCTAAAACCCTAAACCCTAGGTTCTATTTTGACCTAGGCTCCTAAATCCCAATTCCCATCACTCTTTTATTCCTTTTTCCTTTCCCATTCCTCATATCCAAAAACATTACTCCCTATCCCCTCCCCATATCACATATTCCTATCAAAAATCTCCCTCATTTTTCCTTTCCCATCTCCCTTTCCCATTTCCCTTCCCTAATCCCTAGGGTTTCAACAAAAACACCATGGCAACAGAAGAGGAAAACACATCATTCAGTGAAGGAGAGGAAACAGAGATAAGGAGGTCACATTGTTACGACCAATTTTACCCTAAGGTCCTGGGTTGGTAAACCTCACAGAGCATGGGCATGTCATCATAATAAGGACTCAAATTACTGACTTCTATGCTTTAAAATAGAAAGTGAGGATTGAAGATCTTACCCGTTTATCCTTCGTTTGTAGTAGATCTCGCAGGGTTTAAACCCCCTGCAACTCCTCATGCTCCAGAACCTAAAATCAGAAAATAACAAGCAAAAAAACCTATTTGTACATCATATATGTCCTATATGTTAGCAACATAGCATACATAATCTCATGAAGATAACAAGAAATAAAATATTCAAGATTATTAAGCATGTATAAGAGATATATGACACATTAACATCAGGAACAAGATGGCACTTATTTTATTGATAACATGTACAAAAAAAAATAGTGGAGAAATCACCTGAGATCTGCCACGGCCTTGAGCAAAACCGTCCTCCGGATTCATCTAGCCCTAGCCTCACAAATCTTCTTCCATGAATGGTGCATAAAGGATGTCACATAAAATTAGGGTGATCATCACAAGGAAACAAGGGTTTCCTGAAGATCTGGGAAGTGAAAGAGGCACAGAGGAAATATCAAACTTGATCAGGGTTGTAACACGCTATAATATCTATAATTATCTCTCTTCCTTCCTTAATCCATTCCCTTGAGGCGTATTTATACTTCCTCAAATTAGTTTTTTCAATTGGGGAATAATTAGGCTATGGGCTGGGGTAGTTAAGTTACAGGAAAAACCATAAACCCTGCCTCAATAATAGGGAAATTTTATATTTTTTAATATTTTAAATAGCATATGCGGATTCACTATATATGGACCCGTGTGTACACGTGGAAAAAGATGGGCAGAGTCACGTATGGATTTTAAAATACTATTTTTTGAGAAATGTGACCAAGTCTGAATGGAAGGGCTTCCCAAGGCCAATTCATAAGTCATCAAGTATATAGTGGTGATAAATGATGCTATAACATATGCCCCCTAATATATGAGGTCAGAAGGGGTATATGATGGCCGAAATGTATTATGTGCATAGAAAGAACCTTGCGAGGACTAGAGAGGAATTCACCAAATTTCAACTTGCCAAAAACCAGTGATAGAAATCAGAAAGATAGCTCATGTCTGAGGCGGACATACCCATGCTCAGTGAAAGAAAATTATGTCCGCATATGAAGTGTGGATCGGATCTAATATGTATACAAGTATAACTAAAATGTAAAGTACATGATGAATCATTTGATCACTGCCTGGAATTATAAGTCAAAGTCAAGTCCAAGTATCACATATAAAAGACTGATCAATGATGTTGCGTAGATATCTGATCACTGAAGTCACAAATGAATCTCCAAGTACCAAATCATAAGTGGTGGAACAAATGTTACAACACACAAATCGGGTGCCAACATATAAGATGCTGCTGTGATGAAAATGCAACATATAAGGGTGGATGGTGTCACTGGCAGAAAACTGAAGGAGTTGTCAAAGTGAACCAAAACATGCTGATGCAAACCCAAGGTATTCATCGATCACCATAGTATAAGAAACTAGATATTCTGGGTTTGATCCCTAGTGGATTTTCCAGTTCTGTTACGGGACATGTTATGCTAAGGTCCTGGGTTCATAAACCTCATAAAGCAAGGGCATGTCATCACAAGAAGGACTCAAATTACCAACTTCTATGCTTTAAACTAGAAAGTGAGGATTGTATAGTTTACCCATTTATCCTTTTTTTGTAGTAGATCCCGTAGGGTTCAAACCCACTACAACTCCTCGTGCTCCAGAACCTGAAAATCAGGAAAGAACAAGCACAAAAACCTATTTTTACGACATATATGTCATAGATGTTAGAAACATAGCATACATAATCTCATGAAGATAACAAGAAATAAAATATTCAAGATTATTAAGCATGTATAAGAGATATATGACACATGAACATCAGGAACAAGATGGCACTTCTTTTATTGATAACATGTACAAAAAACAATAGTGGAGAAATCATCTGAGATCTGCCACAACCTTGAGAAAAACCGTCCTCCGGATTCGTCCAACCCTAGCCTCACAAAGCTTCTTCCATGAATGGTGCACAAAGGATGTCACATAGAATGAGGATGATCATCACAAGGAAACAAGGGTTTCCTGAAAATCTGGTAAGTGTAGGAGGCACAGGGGAAATATCAGACTTGATTAGGGCTATAACATGCTATAATATCTATAATTCTCTCTGTTCCTCCCTTAGGCGATTCCCTTGAGGCGTATTTATACTTCCTCAGATTAGTTTTTTCAGTTGGGGAAAAGTTAGGCCACGGGCTGGGGTATTTAAGTTACAGGAAACATCGTAAACCCTACCTCAATAATAGGGAAATTTTATATTTTTTAATATTTTAAATAGCATACGCGGGTTCACTATATTTGGACCCGCATGTACACGCGGAAAAAGCTGGGCATAGTCGTGTATGGAGTTTAAAATACTGTTTTTTGAGAAATGTGACCAATTCTAAATGGAAGGGCTGACCAAGGCCAATGCATAAGTCATCAAGTATATAGTGGTGATAAATGATGCTATAACACACATAAAGGAGGAAGATTTCTCACACTTGAGCTTGCCAACACTAAGGAACTCTTAGCTTCTCCATTGACTGTCACATGCTTCAAACACGTTGGCTGTTATGATTTTTGTGAGAAAATTTAGAGGGATAAACACCACCCCATGCTAATTAGACTTTTCATATCTTGACTCCATGACAACCAAGTTAAATTAGCTAGGGTCACTTTTACCTTATCTACTATTTTCATTTCACATGCTACAGGGATCCCAAATGTTGGGGAGAAATGGTTCAAGAAAGGTAGGTTAAAGAAACAAGATTTTGACTTCTTCCTAAAACCAAGAAACCAAAATAAAACAAAGAGGTTCTTCCCTTTTTCACGCCTCTTGGACATATATGCACCAATGATGAATATTATCATGAAATATTTTTCATGTGAAGGCATATTCTCAAGGCTCTATTCCTATCACATCTGGCTCTTGATGCATTTCACTAGGGTAAGGATGCTTAACGTGCCCTATTATATTTTCTGGAGTATAGAGAAGATGGCATACATTGTCCAAAAGAAGTAATATGAACAACAAATGAGAATCCTATTCCATCATTCCCTCATAAAAATCATAGTCCTCCACCATCTCAATCAATTGAACATTACATGGATCACCTTCATAGCCAATGATATTTTCATTGAGCCATCCATTCAACATGAAAAAAATTTCCCTTCATCATCTCAGCCCATGACTCAATCATCATCATCAGATCAGCACCCTTCACCTCCTTCATCTCCATCTCATCATGATCCTTCATCTCCATCTTATCATGATTTTGGGTCACCTAGCAGGATTGATGACATTGAGCCTAAGTGGGCTTGTATGGTTGAGGTTGAGCCATTGCCAAAAAAATACTAGAGAGGCTATAGGCACGTGTTTGTTTCACTTGGAGTGAAAGGGGCCATGCCTTCTACATCAACACAACAGGTGGATAAAGGTAAAGAGAAGGTAATTGAGCTAGTCATTCATGATGAGGAGGAAAATCATGAAACTGAGCAAGAATTTCAATAGGTTGACCTATATGAGGATGATAATGAAAAAATAAAAAATGTTGCTATCAAAGGTAAGGATTCCAAGATTAGTGAGATTCATACTAATATTGACAGGGCTAGATATGTTATACACTTATTTGAGCAAGAAAATGAGCAGTTGAAGACCAAACAGGTCATTGATGAGGTTAAGTACTTCACTGCTCAAAGGGAGGCTCAAAAGGCCAAAGACATTATAGATTAAACAGTGGAGAAGTATGGATTTCTTGATGGTGAAGAAGGACAGGTATCAAGACAGATACCTAGAACTAGAGGGCTGAAAAGAGCTCTATCTCTTGAGAGACAAAGGGAAGTTGAGCTAGCTGATCAGCTAACCATAAATGAGCAACTTGTTATAGAGATCAATGAAAACATGGAACCATGGTTTGATAGAGCCAATCAACACTTGGAGAAGCTGATAGACAAGGAAAATAAATATAATGACTTGTTGAGGATGAAATTCAAACTCCATGGCCAAAAAGAGAAAATTGCATTAGCCAAGCTCAAAAGAGCCAATGCCAAAATTGAAGAGTTGACCATGGAGGAGAAGAAAAAGTTGGACATTCTTGCTGAGGCTTCTCTCCAAGCTCAAAAACATCATCATCAATTCCAACAATTTTGAGGAATTTTCTAAATTTTTTTCAAAATCTAGAAATCTCTGTGTTTTTTGAGACAATTGTTTAGCAGAAAATTGGGCATTTGCGCAGCGCCCTAGGTGCTACGCAAATAATTGGCACACTTTTTGAGGAGAATGAAGGCACCATTAGATTACTAATGACCCATGCATCTCAGAAAACCATGTTTCTAGCCTTGGTTTGCAGTTTTGATTGGTGAAAAGTTAAAAAAAAAACCATCAAAAAATCACCTTTCTGCCCCTTTTTTGACCTAGGCGCTGCACAAATACTAGTCTTGGGAGAATGACTTTTTTAGGGGTCAAATGACCTTCATTTTTATAACTTGAGGCACATGTAGAAAGAGGATAGTCAAGGATTTCCATCAAGCCATCCTAGGCCATATTTTGACATCTGGAAGGCCTCTAAAAGTGGCCCTGAACATAGAGAGCGCAAATGACCAGTGGAGGGTGCAAATGCATAGTGGAGGGCGCAAATGTCCAATTTGCTGATTTTTTCAAATTTTCTCTGAAATTTTCACTTTGCCTCAAGAAATTATGTTTCTACTCATGTAAGTAATGATGGTAAAATGTAATTATGTTTGATATTACTTCCCTAGGGTAGATTCATTGGGTAAAAGTCATTAATGAGTCATAATGAATCAGTTGAATGTAATGAGGAGTGAGTCACTTGGACCATCCTACACTTAAGTTTCCAGTTCAGCAATTAGTGGATCTATTCTTCAACTCATGGATTCGACCCCTCAGGATGAGTGAAGCTTTTTTTGATGTCTATTTAGCTCCTTTCTTCACATTAGGGAAGGGTTGGAATCAGTTTGTATGTTTTCTAATTGATCAAGGAAACTTTTGTAGTCAGTTTGGCCAGCTAATAAAGAGGAGTTGCAGCTATTTTATGGGATACTTGTGGTATTGATGTCTATCATTGTATTTTCTTCAGTATCATATGTTAGAATGTATTTTATTCATGTTCACTTCATTTCTATGGTATAATTTCTTCCAAATTTGATATTCAGAATACATGCTTTGCACATGCTTTGTTTTGGGGAATTGATCATAGTTTGTCCAGCTTCATCTGTCTAAGAATAATATGTTTCCTATGCTCTTCCTAGCTTATTTTCAATCTCAACACCATTCCATCACAATCCTCTTCAAGTGATAATCCTTGTGCCTACCTTGCCCCATTGATCCCTGCAACCCTATCTCATTTTCCCTGACCTAGCTTTCCTTGACCTAATTTCTTTATCTAGTGATTCCCCAACCAAATCAAATCAAAACAACCCCCTGCACGCTATATCTAGCCTAAGAACCCTAATTTCTCCATCACTCCCGGTTGTGACTTTTTTGGAGAGAGCCCTCTCAGACTTGATAGGGATAGCTATCAAGTCAAAATCTTGGTCTGTTGTAACCTCTGTTGGGATTCCTTCTTCAACCTTGGGAATTTGGCGGAGGGCTAACATTCTGGCGTCATTTTCGGGGAACAAAAAGAAAAAAATTTCCCTGGGTGTATGACAAACATTCATCGGAAACTAATCCTTTGGATGATAGGATTGAGTTTCATAAGGCTGATTTCATAATTGCAGTGCCTCACATTAGATCTGGCTTCTACAAGATATACTGGACCGAATCCAGACCATGATCCAGTCGATCCGATTGATGACCCAGAGCAGTTATTTTGAAGACACCGATATCAAACTCTGCATAATCAATCAGGAGCAGTTATGTTGGTAAGATCAGTATCTATACCTGCAAAGTTACTTTCTCTAGAAGATATACCATATGACATAAATTTTAAATTATCTTTATTTAAGTCCAAATCTGAAACTTCTTTGTCCGATATAGTATTTGATCCTCTAAGATTATCCGAGGTAAAATATTTGTTTGAATTAGACTTAAGCCCTTTGAAATATTTGTTTTTTCGAAGAAATTAAGCATGAGTCCAACCTTGATATTAAGGAGTGGACCCAATTTTATCATCCTGAGGAATTTTTTGTCTCATCTGAACCTCAAACTTAGTCAATAATAGTATATTGATCTGCACCTTTGACTTCATCATACATACCTTCCACTTCGATACCAAAAACATCAGCTCCTTTACCTATTCATCCCATCCCTCCTATTGTCAATCTAGTATTCCATACAGTAGGAATTATGGCAAGATTTTCCCCACTCGTCTTACCAACCCAATTACATGACTTACCTCAAGGATATGGCCAAAGACTTCCCATCTTCGATGAAAACTCTGAAATCACTGCCCGTCAGCACATGGCCAAAATCACAACCTTCATAGATCTTGAGGAGTTAGATGTAGTTGATGCCAAGATGCGAATCATCGCACAATTTTTTTCCGGTGAAGTTAAAGTTTGGCTTTGTGTCCTAACAGTTAATTCTATTAGGACTCCTTCTGAGCTAACTAATGCTTTCTTATCCAGGTGGGATGAGAAGAAAAACCGTTTACAAATTCTTGCTGAATATGATTCCCTGAAGTGCAATCCAAATGAATCAGTGCCTAATTACAATTCTTGATACCTAAGAATCTATAATTCTATCCCAAATGAAATGAAACTACCTCCTAGTTTAACGCTTCTACGTTATCCTAATGCTTTTGACCCAGATATGGCCTACCCATTGAGAGAAAGAAATCCTACTACCCTTGAAGAGATGATAAAAAATTCAGTAATTTTTTAGGCCAGTCCCTTGATTAAAAAGTGACTATCAAAGAGGAACCTTCCACTTCATCAGATACTAAATTTGATGATTTGCTTAAAACCATGGAGTGAATGGTCAATAATATGTCTATTTAAGATAGAGAGACAAAGCCACAAATCAGAAATTCAAACTTTCGAGGCCAGTAGCAGCAACCTCAATTCCAGATAAAGCAGAGAGAGAAAAGAGCTCCTGAAACACAGCAACATCATCCAATCAGAACACCACTTCAACAAAACTATGCTTAGAGTGATGAAGAGGAAGAACCAACAGTAGAGGAGAACCTTCTTTTTACAGTCGATGGTCAGCCTATCTTTCTCACTGAAGATAAAGAATATGTGGAAAAAACAAGTTCACCTAATGAAAAAAATTTCATAATGGCAAATGGTCATGAGTTATAAGTAGAATCTGATGACTATCAAAGAGGATACTTGAATGCATTGAGTTCTCAACAAAGGAAGTATACCTTGAGAGGCCGTGATGTTCCAATAACTCCAACTCCGAAGAAGACAGTTCAACAAAAAGAAGCACCACCGAAACAAGTTCAAAATAAGGGTAAAGAGATTGCAAATCCAAATTAGAACAGAATCAATCAGCCTTCTACAAGTGCACCTGTCAAAGAAAGAGATATTCAAAGAAAAGAAGTTGCACCGAAAGATCATGTTGATAAAAGGGATGTTATCATAAAAGAGGTAGACAAAACTATACCTTTTAATTTTGAGTCAGAAATTTCTAAGTTAAAGGTGTTTATTCCTCTTACTAAATTGGTTAAAATTGATAAATACAAATCCCATGTAGTCAAAACCTTGAAAGTTAAACCTTTATCCGACATGGTTAATATAGAGGATGATCAGCCCAAGTTAATAGTTTGTCCCGCCATCGATGGTCAGTCTGAAGATAGTGAGGTCCATCGTTTTACTTGAGTCTTAAAGTTCATCAATTCATCCTTCATAAAACTATGTTAGACTCCGGGGCCGCCCACAATATCATGATTTATATTCTATAGATTATGTTCGTGTCCATTGTTTGGGTCTAATCAAAGATCTAGCTATCTCCTTAGAGCAAATCCCAACCAAAAATGTCCTTATGGACATGGTAGTTGCTGATATTCCACCACGTTTCTGTATGCTGTTATCAAGATCCTAGGGGGCTAAATTGAGAGGTACACAGTAGTTGGAATTTTCCTATGCCACCATTTGTGTCTTTGGTCAAATGAGAAAACTATACCATGAGACTAAAATGAAATACATGATCGCAAATAAAGAAAGGCCTAATAATCATCCTATCAATGTTGTACATACAGACTTAGAATCCTTCATATTGTACAATGATTATGGATTAAATGATGTAGATTGTCAGTTAGTAGAAATATAGGATGTTCCTGAAGTTTTATATTGCATTAGAATAGTGTTAGAAAAAGAGAAAGATAATTTTCCTAATATATCCGAATAGCCATCAAAGGAGGCAGATGAAAGTTCAGAACAGCATAAAGAATCACATCAGAAAATTGTGTCAAATCAGAATCAAGAGTTTCAGCACCTTGAAGAAGAAGATGGTCTTTAGAACATGGACTTTGATGGTTTCGTTGGAAAATACGGGGCTAGCATTGGTTTATGGATCCGCAACCCATTTCAACATAAAAATAAGGTCCCAAATAATGTGAGGTTGTGTTCCTAAAAACTAGCATTTGATTGTACGAATAATGAGGCTGAATATAAATTTCTCATTACCGGTTTGAAAATTTTGAAAAAATTGGGAGCTATAAGAATTGCAATCTACGGTGATTCAGAGCTAGTAATTAAACAAATTAAAGGTGATTATCAAGCTAATCACCCAAGGATGAGGCAATATAGGAATGCAACACTTGACATTTTGAGAGTGTTTTCAGAATATACACTTAAAGTAGTGCTGAGATTTCAAAACTTGATGGTTGATTCATTAGCCACTGCTGCAAGTAATTTCAGATCTACAAGGTTTCAAATAAAAAGTTTGAGATTCATATTAATCACAGGCCCGCCATTCCGGATAACTTGAAATTTTGGCAAGTTTTCTGGGATGATAAACAAGTGAACAATTTCCTTCAAAGTGAATGTGAGTTTGAGAACTATTCTATGGACGAAGTGTACGAAAAGGATGACCAAGTTATTGAAGCAGATCAGATTGACATACTTCAGCTTAAGGATAATAACATTCCAAAAGGTCTCATACCTTTGGAAGAGTTATTTGATCAAGATGGCGTGGCGAGAAAACCTACTTTGGTCCCCACAGGAAAAGGTTTAGAAGATGTTAATATTGGAACAACGGAGTAGCCAAAGTTCATCAATCTTTCAAAGTCTTTGCCTCAAGAGGTAAAACCTAAATATGTTGATTTGTTTACTTAGTTTTCTAACGTATTTTCTTGGGATTACTCATATCTAAAGGTGTACAATAAATATATCATTCAACACACCATCCCGATCAAGCCAAACCAAAAACCTTTTAGACAGAAGCTTACGAGAATAGACCCAAAATTGTTACAATCCATTGAGAAGGAGGTAAAAAAGCTCTATAAGGCAGGTATTATTGTTCCAGTCAGATTTTTAGATTGGATCTCCAATTTGGTTCCAGTGCGGAAGAATATCAGTGAAATTCGACTATGTATAGATTTCAGAAATCTGAACAAAGTGTTGTTGAAAGAAAATTACCCGTTGCCCAAAATGGAGCACATACTTCAGCGAGTTGTAGGAGCCAGTAGGATGTCATTGTTGGATGGTTACTTAGGCTACAATCAGATCCTTGTGCATGAAGATGATTAGGATAAGACAATGTTCACTACACCATGGGGTACCTTTAAATATGACAAGATGTCGTTCGGTTTGAAGAATGTCGGGGCCACTTTCCAGCGTTCCATGGACATTGCTTTTGGTAACGAGAAATATGTCTTCCTTATTGTTTATTTAGATGATTTGACTGTTTATTAAAATTTAGATGATGAGCATTTACCATTTGAGATTTGTGTTCCAGTGATGAAGAAAATTTGGGATTTCCCTAAATCCTAAAAATTGCCTATTTTCTATGGAAGAAGGAAATTTTTTGGGTCACATAATCATAAAAGATGGGATCTGGATAGATCCTGCTAGATTTGAAGCGATACAGCAAATTAATTTCCTTAGAAACAAGAAGGAAATTCAAGCGTTCAATGGTAGGATGAATTTCCTACGTAGGTTCATTCCCAACTGAGCAGAACATCTTAGAGAATTAACTAACATGCTGAAGAAGGAGAATGATGTAAAATGGTCTGAAAATGCTCGTAAGTCATTCAGCTCAGTGAAATTTTATCTGAACACTGCTCTAGTTTTGACAAGTCCTGATTATTCACTAGATTTCATTATCTTTTCTTTTGCTTCTGAGCATACTTTGGCAGCGGTGATTATGCAGAAAAAAGATGGGACAAAGATGCCAATAGAATTCTTCAGTTGCACAATAAGGGATGCATCCTTATGATACAACATAATCAAGTGATCCAGGTGGATATTGGTGGCCACCCTCCTATTCCACTTGGGCCCCCACCATTGTCTCTTTCAGTTTTTCAGTTTCGGCATAACTTACTATTTTTAGCAGTTTTTCGGGTCCTGAACTTCCGGAGCCATTTTGAGGCCCTAAACCACGTTTTTTGGGCATCGCGCTTCTAGAAAATATCATTTTGTTCCAGAATGATATCTGTGGTGAAAGTTTTATTCCTCGGATAGAGCTTTCTAATGATGTATCATGTGCGTCAAACGGAGATAGTATGCCAAAGTTACGTCCCTGGGAAGTTGAAACACCAATTTACCCAAATGGGGCCCATAGTTTTGGCGCTTCATCTCCTAGGGTTAGGTTTTTGGACGTTTAGAGTTCTCCATTGTTTCTAAATAATAAATAGACCCTCGAGCCTCATTGTAACTTAGTTCGCAGGCCCGTAGCCGCCACATTCTTCCGAGAGATAGCTACTAACACTTAGCTAGTTTTTTTTCCATTCGTTCAGAAGCATTTTTCAGCTGATATTAATGAAATGAAGTGTTATTTCCGCTCGCAACTTTGTATTTATGGTTATATGTTTATTCTCATGAGTTAATCGGATAAATCCGGGATCGCGGGTATCAGAGCGGTCTGCTTTTTCTCGATCCTTCTTTGCATGTCCCCAACGAGGTTGGGGTATAAGGAGCTAGGGCTTGATCTGGTGGAACCTTTGCAAGATCAGCCTCGCAAACCTCGACGGACGCCCATGGGGGACGAAAATAAAGATGAGGGAGAAGGAGATCCTATCAAAATATTTCTCGAGGAGGCCCTCGAAAAACAAAGGAACGCGATGATGGATAACTTTGCTCAGATCCTTCAACGGCTGCCCACCGGCAGCGCATCTGCATCCAGTAGCCACTCTGGAGTTGCGACTCCTTTTAAGGTACAAGTAAATTTTGACATTCCCATATTTGAGGGTCAAATAGACACAGATGTCGTAGATAGATGGTTGAATCTATTAGAAGGATATTTCTCTGTTCATGACTTTTCAGACCGGGAGAAGATTATTTTTGCACTCCTTAAAGCTACCCCCCATGTTAAGGACTGGTGGGAAACCTACTGTGAGAACAAGGACCAGACAGAACCCTCTCTGTTCTCGGCCGTACCAACTTGGAATTCTTTCCGAGACGCCGTCAAGGAACAGTACTATCCCGTGGGGAGCTATGAGGACAAGTACATACAATGGACCACGCTGCGACAATAAAGGGATCAAGATGTGCACGAGCTGACGAATCTGTTCCATACCCTGCGCACAAAGTTGGGTATCAAAGATTCAGAGAAACATTTGGTGCTAAAGTATCGCAGTTGTCTGCACAGATACATTTAGGAGGAAATGGAGTTCCTCGACATCTCCTCGCTTGGTACGACATACCGGTATGCTACCAAGATTGAGCAGAAATTCAAACAGAAGAAGCGAGACTTTGGATCTGCGAATCAAAATCAAGGGAAAGGTGCTTCCAAACCACAGAACAAAGGATAGAGCCAAGGCATGGTGGCTAAAGACAACTCGTCAAAGCCACAAGAAAAGAACAGCACCGCAAAGCCAAAGAAGGACACGGGAAAGTGGTGTGAGTTCCATAAGAGCTCCACTCACAACACAAGTGAGTGTTGGGCCAAGCAGTCGCTGGTGGCCGAGATGAGGGCTTCTAAGTCAGATGCATGCTCCGACTCCGAATCAGAACCTGAAAAGGGGAACGAAAAAGGGAAACAAATTATTGATGCGGAGCCCAACGCCACTGTTGCCACTACAAAGATCCAGAAGGAGGAACCGGAAGATCCAGAGGAGGAGGAACGTCTCTTCCACTCCCAGATGTGGGTAAAGGGCTCCCCCATATAGTTCATTGTCGACAATGGGAGCCAAAAGAACCTCATTTCAGCAGACACCATGAAGCGGTTGGGCTTGCTGACCACAACTCACCCACATCCATACACCATCGGGTGGCTTCACCAAGGATGAGATCTCCGCGTCAGCCAGCAGTGGCGCCTTCCCTATAGCATCAAGCCCTTCACGGATGAGGTATTATGTGACGTTGCTCCTATTGATGTTTCTGATGTATTATTAGGACAACCATAATTGTGGAAGCGTCATGTTATGTATGAGTCTTGACCTCGTGCTGTTATTGTTACTTTGGGAAATAAGTTGTACAGGATACCAGAGGTACCACCTCCTGCGGCTATCTCTTTGGTTACTGCAAAAAAATGCAGTAAGCTCATTTCCCAAACCAGGAAATTCGTTTTCCTGATGTTCTGCCCCCAGGGCAAGAAGAAGAATGTGGCCACGACCTCCAGATAGGGCTCCTCTGCACGACAACAACAAATGGATGAGGAGTACGGGGACATCTTCACCTCACCCACAGGGGTTCCTCTGCACTGTCAGGTCAAGCACCCGATTGATCTGACCCCAGGTGCGTCGCTACCCAATGGACTGATCTATCGGTGCTCTGTTCTGGAGAATGATGAAATCAAGAGGCAGATTCAGGAGCTGTTGCAGAAAGGTCACATCAGACCAAGTTCATCGCCCTGTGGGAGCCCAATCGTATTGGTACAGAAGAAGGATGGGACATGGAGACTCTGTATTGACTATCGGGCGCTGAACAAGATCACTGTCCGGAATAGGTACCCAATCCCATGGATTGATGACCTTCTGGACCAACTCAAAGGTGCAAAATATTTCAGCAATATTGACCTGAAGTCTGGGTATCACCAGGTACCAATTGAACCCTCTGATGTGTGGAAGGCTGCCTTCAAAGCCAAGGAAGGCCTTTTTGAATGGCTAGTCATGCCTTTCAGGTTGACGAATGCTCTCGCAACCTTCATGAGGATGATGGACGACATCTTGCGGCCATTCACCAACTCATTTGTAGTGGTGTACTTGGATGACATTCTGATCTTCAACAAGACTTGGGAAGAGCACCTTCACCACATCCGACAAGTCCTCCAAACACTGCGGCAACACAAGTTGTGTGCCAATTTGGAGAAGTGCATGTTTGGCATGACCCAGGTTCAATATCTGGGATACATTATTGATGAAAGGGGGTGCATGTGGATCCAGCAAAGATCCAAGTCATTCGGGATTGGCCAGCCCCAACCACTATAACAGAGCTTCGCAGCTTTCTGGGTCTTGCTAATTTCTACCGTAGATTCGTGTTGGGATTCTCTCATATCACTTGGCCCTTGAGTCAAGTCACCAAGGGAGGAGTGAGAGAAAAATTCTTTTGGTCGGAACCTCAACAGAAGGCATTCACAGAATTGAAAAATTGCCTCTGTTCTGCCCCAGTGCTCACTTTACCAGACTTGCAACAGCCATTTGAGATCGAGACAGATGCCTCTGACTATGCTATTGGGGCAGTTCTTACTCAACAGGGACATCCAGTGGCATATCACAGTGAGACATTGTTTGACACAGTTCGCAAGTATCCCACTTATGACAAAGAAATTTATTCCATTGTGCAAGCTTGTCGACAATGGAAGCATCACATTTTGGGGAAGGAAACAATCATCCACACAGACCACCGGCCCCTGCAGTTCATACAGACACAAGGGAAGTTGCAGAATGATCGCCATCAGAAGTGGTCCACATATCTGCAACAGCTTCATTTGAACATCAAGTACAAGAAGGGTAGCACCAATAATGTTGCAGACTGCCTCAGCCGACCACCGATCGTGGCGCTCACCACCGTGCTCAACTCTTGTGGGCACGAGACTTCTGATTGGCCGCTTCTATATGAGAGTGACCCAGAATTCGGCCACACTTACAAGGCACTCTTGGGGGGCACGCAAGTTCCAAATTTTCACCTCCAAGATGCACTTTTATGGCACCTGGGACACCTTTGTGTTCCTTCAAGCGAGCGTGCCAAGATGATATGGGAAGCACACTACAGTCGAGTCGCTGGGCATTTCGGGGTCGAGAAAATAGTAGTAATACTACAAAAGTATTTCTATTGGTCGAACCTTCGAAAGGATGTTGAGAAGCACATCAGATCCTGCACTGCTTGTGCCATTGCCAAACCGACCATCAAGAAGCAAGGCCTATATACTCCACTACCTACCCCTAGTCGACCTTGGGAATCCATATCCATGGATTACATGTCGGGCCTGCCTTCTACTAAGAATGGAAATGACCGTGTTTTCGTGGTCGTTGACAGATTCTCGAAGATGGCCATTATGGCGGCCTGTAAGAAGAATATCACAGCAGAAGCCACTGCTAAACTCTTCTTTGAACGAGTGTGGGTGCACTTTGGGATCCCACAGTCTATCATATCAGATCGAGATAGCAGGTTTCTCAGCACATTTTGGTCCAGCCTCTGGTCAATGTTGGACACAAAGCTCACCAAGTCCACAGCTTTCCATCCCCAAACAGATGGCCAGACAGAGGTCGTCAACAGAATGATTGTACACATTCTGCGCATGTACAACTCAAAGCATCCACGCACATGGGACGAGAGCCTCCCCTATGTACAACATATTTATAACCGGGCTCTCCACAGTTCAATTGGCCATAGCCCCTTTCAGGTGGGCTTGGGATTCCAGCCACTATGTCCCATTGACATAGCCATGCCATTTGCAGCTGCTCAGGCCGTTTCAGCTCATGTCCAGTCTGAAGTTGAAAAAGCAAGTAGCTTCATCGAGCGCATTCAACACATCTGCCAACAGGTTCATGATATATTGGAAAGAGCAAATGCAAAGTACAAGCAGCGCCATGATCAACACTGGATTCCACACAACTTCTAGGTGGGCGACAAAGTATGGCTACATTTGCAGAAGGAGTGCCTCACTGGACCCCACCTCAAGCTTTGCCCGCTCTGATACGGGTTGTACACCATCACCAATGCTGTAGGGAAAAATGCCTTCGAGCTTGGTATTCCACCATTCCTTGGTCTGCACCCAGTCTTCAATGTGGATCGCCTTCGTCCTTACTTCCCACCTCTACTGGACACCTCGGACATTGCAGAACAACTCACACCAACAGAGTTAAACCCAGACTGCATGGAACAGGTCACCACATATTGTATCATGGACATGCAAATCAAGAACACTCGCCAACAGAAGATCCAACTGTATCGGGTTTTCAAAGCTGGCCAACTCCTGCACCAAGGAAAGTGGTTCACGAGGGACCAAGTTCAGCAGAAATTTCCTCATCTCATGGAGGAACTTAACACAATGGGGACCATTGCTTCCTAAGGGGGGAGGAATGATCCAGGTGGATATTGGTGGCCACCCGCCTATTCCACTTGGGCCCCCACTATTGTCTCTTTCAGTTTTTCAGTTTTGGCATAACTTACTATTTTTAGCAGTTTTTCAGGTCCTGAACTTCCGGAGCCGTTTTGAGGCCCTAAACGAAGTTTTTTGGAAATTGTGCTTCTAGAAAATATCATTCCATTTTAGAATGATATTCATGGTGAAAGTTGTAGTCCTTGGATAGAGCTTTCTAATGATGTATCATGTGCGTCAAACGAAGATAGTATGCCAAAGTTACGTCCCTGGGAAGTTGAAACACCAATTTACCCAAACGGGGCCCATAGTTTTGGCACTTCATCTCCTAGGGTTAGGTTTTTGGATGTTTAGGGTTATCCATTGTTTCTAAATAATAATTAGGCCCTTGAGCCTCATTGTAACTCAGTTCAGAGGCCTGTAGCTGCCACATCTCTTCTTAGAGATAGCTACCAGTGCCCTAGCTAGTTTTATTTCCATTCTGTCTGTAAGCAAATTTCAGTTCTTTGATATTTATGAAATGAAGTGTTATTTCCGTTGCATCTCTATATTTATGGTTATATGTTTATTCTATTGCGTTCCTGCATAAATCCGGATCATCGAGAAATAGGTCTTGGCCTTGGTCAAAGCACTTAAGGACTTCCGTGTTTATATTATGCACTCACATATTTTGGCATGTGTTCCAAATGCAACAGTTAAAGAAGTACTCATGCAAATAGATCCAGAAGGAAGAAGAGGTAGGTGGATAGCAACACTTTTATAATATGACCTTGATATCAAGCTGACCAAGCTGATCAAAGGGAAAGGCTTAGCCAAGCTCATGGCTGAGTCTAATCTACATGCACTTGACATCAATCTCATATCATCACTGTCCGATGACGAAGAAGGTGTAAGTCTTGTTCAGGTATCAAATCTCTTTTCATATTCTCCACAGTATGTTGATATCATTTATGTTTTACAACATTTTAACCCTCCTCCAAGCATGTCAAAGAGTAAGAGTAGGTCCTTGAAGCTTAAGGTTTCAAATATTTCATACTAGATAGTGCACTCTACTAGAAGGATCCTGGAGGAGTGTTACTCAATTGCTTAATTGAAGATGATTCCAAAGAAGTGATGAAGGATTTCCACAAAGGAGACTGCAGAGGTCATTTGTACTGGAAGATGACGGCCAACAAAGTACTGAGAGCGGGTTACTATTGGCCTACATTGTTTGCAGATTTGTACAAGATGGTCATGAGATTCCTATCCAGCAGTGGGGCTTAAATTTTATTGGTGAGATACATCCACCCTCATCCACTCAACATAGATGGATACTTACTGCCACAGGCTATTTCAAAAAGTGGATTGAAGCGATCCCAACCAAGCAAGCTACAGACTCAGTTATAATTCAGTTTCTAGAAGCTAACATCTTGTCTCGGTTTGGTTGTCCTAGAAAAATCATCACAGATAACGCTACAACCTTCAAATCAAAGAAGATGACAGAATTCTATGATAAGTATAACATTAAATTGGGTCATACTAAAGCATATTATCCATAGGGAAATGGATTGGAAAAATCCTCCAATAAGTCTTTGATCAGTATAATAAAAAAGATGTTGGAGGAAAACAAGAAGAATTGGCACAAGAATCTAATTAATGCACTGTGGGCAGATCGAGTAAGCAACAAGAGATCCATTGGCATGTCTCCATTTCAGGAAGTTTATGGTGTGGATAGAGTTTTCCCTTCTTCATTAGTTTTCCCAGTCATGAAAATTTTACAAGAAGCGAGAAGTGAAGAAAATGACATACAGTGCAGAATAAACCAAATGATTCACTTACAACAGACAAGAGAAGAAGTGTTCCAGAACACTTCTAAGCTCCACGATAAGATCAAGAAAATATATAACAGAAAAACCAATCAAGATGATTTTAATATCGGTGATGTAGTACTCCACTATGATGCCAGGAATGAAGACAAGGGTAAGCATGGGAAGTTCAATAATTTATGGAAATGTCCTTTTAAGTTTGCAGCTTCTCGTGGACAAAATGCATATCTCTTGGAAGAAATGGATGGGAAAAGTTTCTTAGGAGGGCTAGTTAATGGTAGGCTCCTAAAGCATTAATGAAAAAATCACAAATGTTGCTATAAAAGGTAAGGATGACGAGATTAGTGAGCTTCAGACTAATCTTGACAGGGCTAGATATGTTATACACTTCCTTGAGAAATAAAATGAGCAGTTGAAGACCAAACAGATCATTGACAAGGTTAAGTACTTCACTGCTCAAAGGGAGGCTCAAAAGGCCAAAATCATTCTAGATGAAATAGTGGATAAGTATGGCTTTCTTGATGGTTTAGAAGAACAAGTACCAAGACAGAGACCTAGAACTAGAGGACTGAAAAGAGTTCTAGCTCCAGAGAGACAAAGGGAAGTTGAGCTAACTGAACATCTAACCCTAAATGAGCAGCTTGTTATAGAGATCAATGAAAACAGGGAACCATGGCTTGATAGTGCCAATCAACACTTGGAGAATTTGTTAGAAAAGGAAAATAAAGATAATGACTTGTTGAGGAGGAAAGTCAAACTCCATGCCCAAAAAGAGAAAATTGCATTGGCTAAGTTCAAAATAGCCAATGCCAAAATTGAAGAGTTAACCATGGAGGAGAAGAAAAAGTTGGACATTCTTGCTGAGGCTTATCTCCAATATTAGACACATCATAATCAGCCATTCCAACAATTTTGAGGCATTTTCTAACTTTTATTCAAGATCTGGAAATATCTGTGTTTTTTGAGACAATTATTTAGCAGAAAATTAAGCATTTGCGTAGTGCCCTAGGCACTACGCAAATAATTGGCACACTTTTTGAGGATAAGAAAGGCACCATTGGTTTCCTAATGACCCATGCATCTCATAAAACCATGTTTCCAAGCTTGGTTTGAAATTTTATGGGTAAAAAGTTCAAAATACCATCAAAAAATCACCTTTCTGCCCCTTTTTTGACCAAGGCGCTGCGTAAATACTAGTCTTGGGAGAATGACTTTTTGAGGGGGGAAATGACCTTCATTTTCAGAACTTGAGGCATATTCAGAAATATTACAGGAAGAGCTTTCCAACAGGTTATATTGGGCCTGATTTAAACACAAGGAAGGCCTCCAAATGTGGCCATGAACACAGAGGGCACAAATGACCAGTGGATGGCACAAATGCACAATCGTGGGCGCAAATGTCCAATATTCTAATTTTTTCAAATTTTCTCTGAAATTTTCACTTTACCTCAAGAAATTATGTTTCTAATCACGTAAGTAATGATGGTAAAATGTAATTATGTTTGATATTACTTACCTAGGGTAGATTCATTGGGTAAAAGTCATTAATGAGTCATAATGAATCAGTTGAATGCAATGAGGAGTGAGTCACTTAGACCATCCTACACTTCAATTTTCAGTCCATAAATTAGTGGATCTCTTCCTCACCTCATGGATTCGACCCCTAAGGATGAGTGAAGCTTATTTTGATGTCTATGTAGCCCCTTTCTTCTCATTAGTGAAGGGTTGTAATTAGTTTGCATGTTTTCTAGTTGATCAAGGAAAATTTTGTACTCAGTTTGGCTAGCTAATAAAGAGGATTTGCAGCTATTTTATGGGATACTTGTGGTATTGATGTCTATAATTGTATTTTATTTAGTATCATATGTTAGAACGTATTGTATTCATGTTCACTTAATTTCTATGGTATGATCTCTTTCAAGTTTGATATTCAGAATACATGCTTTGTACATGCTCTGTTTTGGGGAATAGATCGTAGTTTGTCTATCTTCATATGTTTAAGAAGAATACATTTCCTATGCTCTTCCTAGCTTCTTTTCAGTCTCAACACCATTCCATCACAATCCTCTTCAAGTGATAATCCTTGTTCCTACCTTGCCCCATTGATCCCTGCAACCCTATCTCATTTTCCCTGACCTAGCTTTCCTTGACCTAATTTTTTCATCAAGTGATTCCCCAACCAAATCAAATCAAAAAAACCCCCTGCACTCTATATCTAGCCTAAGAACCCTAATTTCTCCGGCCCTCCTGGCTGTGAACTTTTTGGAGAGAGCCCTCTCCGACTTGATAGGGATAGCTATCAAGTCAAAATCTTGGTCTGAGGTTACCTCTGTTGGGATTCCTTCTTCTGCCTTGCGAATTGGGCGGAGTGCTAAGACAAGGAAAAATTTATTTCCTACAAATTTTGGGAAATTGCAGCATGATGGTGTCTACAACAACAAAACAGGGTCTCTAGAATCAAGGAAAAAGATCATTTTTCATAAAAATCTCAAATTGTTGAATTCAAGAAAGTTCCAGTGGATTGATACTGTAAGGGTGAGGGGGTTGTAGCCTCATCCACATGTTCTATAATGAATGATATTTTTGGATCCAAAAGATTCAAATGGGGAGGCGTGATCAAGTGCTCAAATTTATGCTTAAAACTCAAAGTTGTCAGAATGGTGTGGAACCTAAATGAAGGCATATATCTTGTCATTCTGAATCTAGCACAACTCATTTCACATAAAACTGACATTGTATGCTCCCGAAAAAGGGATCTTCTCATTTTCCCAAATAAGAAAAATTTTCAAAAATGGAAGCTGACAGGGCAATAATTTGGGCTAGTGGTAGGCTCCCATGTGGCGTCTTCTGGTTGGTCGAAATGTAATTTTTTTAGCCTATCAGGCTTCACCACTTTTCCATTTTTCATTGGCTGTTGGATGGTGTAATTTGGTTGGTTGAAATGATGTCCAACCACATGCTGCCACATGGCCCAACCAGAGGTCGCCACATGGCAGCACAGGAGGCAACCAAAATTTTGGTAAGGGTGGAGTGGAGTGGGTGGGGGTCGAACACCCAACCTCTTTCCAACAAACTATGCCAAACACCACTATGCCAACTTCATTTCTTAATAATATATGGTCAAAAACATTATTTAAGGTTTAAAATGGCGGAGTTTGTGAGGGAAGGGGGCCAGGGCTTAGCCCTGACCCCCCATATGACATATCATAAAACCAATGGAAAGAACTGGGGGCACGAAGTTAGCCACCCAGTCTGCCGACCATAACCGCCCATTGAAACAGTCCACGTGACCACTTTTATTTAACCACCAATGGTTAATATAACTGCCCGAGAAAAAAATTATAATAAAATTATTTTAATTATATTAAGAAAATTATTTAATAAATGATAATGTTTATGGTTTGAAAATCAGATTTTAATTGCCATTATGAATTTAAATGGTCTGATAATTTTGCTTGGAATCTTGGGAAATTTTCGCTCTGTTAGCCTAAAATGTGGCGAATTTGTAAGACCCGTCCGGATTTTGGGGAATTTGTGGAGCGGTTAGTGCCAAAACTTGGGAAAGTCATAACTTCTTCAATTTTTGGTCAAATTTGATGCAAAAAGAGGTTAAAAAGACATTTTTGGGAATTTTGGAGCTAATGGAATATGGTTCAAAGTTGGTTGAGCATTGTAAACAAATGTAATCACACTTTTGAGCATAATAGAGGAGGGTCAAGTCACTGGAAGCTGGACCAAGGAGACGTAGCCCAGGCAAGGTGAACACCTTCATCATGAGTTATTGTGTGACTCTTTATGGTGATGTTCATGTTTGTCATATGTTGTTGTTCAATGTTTTATTGATGTTAATTTGCTCATGAAATTCACATAAAAACACATAAAAACTCATATTAAACTTGCAATTAACCTCTCAATCCTCAAGCACTTTATTTATATTATGAATTGGATATTAGCACAAAAAAACTAATATTCCCATTCAGATCAGTTTTTCAAGTGTTTCTTCTTAAAATAATCTCTCTCTTGATAGTCATTTTTAAAGAAAACTGTTGCGGATCGGCTCACTTTTTGTGTAAAAATTTTCAAAACAATAACTTGAGTGGTAATTTTTTAGACTGGGTATATGATCTGAGGTGTTCCATGTGATCAAAATCCAATCTCTGATACCAAAACAAAAAAATAAAAAATAAACATTGAAAACCTCTACAATGTAAGGGAATGAAATTATATTTTAAAGACATTCTAATATGAGATGGTGCTTTCATACTTTGTGAATTTTTACATGGATTACAACAACTTGATGGTTTTTACTCTAGACGATATTATGGAAGCCACACAAAACTTTAGTCATGATATTGGGTCTGGTGGCTTTGGAACGGTGTTTGTTGATAAACTTAAAGATGCAAAAAACATAGCAATAACATTTCTCCCATTGAATACAAGTCTAGCACTTTGGAAAATTTTCATTGAGGTAATTCTTCCAACCTTAAAGCATATAATATGATCCAATCTTGGAACCATTTCACTTCACTCATAATGAAGAAGAAGAAGAAAAGAATCTGTGTGCATAGTAAAATTGATGTATACATATTCACTTTGTCAATGGGTCGATCATGTTTCTAGATTCCATCATAATAAATTGGTGTCTTTGCTGGGTTATTTTTTTGTTAAATCCAGATGGCCTATGCTTATCTATGATTACATGCTTGAAGACTCTTTAAAGGACCATCTTGATGGTAAATGCGTCTCTGATGAATATTGTTCTAGTTTATTTGATGCAAGAGAAACAATATTGATCCGGACTTACACAACAACACAATAAAATATAGAAATACACATAAACACAAAGACGCAAAAAAAATAAAACTTCATTTCATTAATATCAAATATTTTAAATATGATTATAAACAGAATGGAAATAAACTAGCTAGGGTGCTAGTAGCTTATCTCTGAGAAGAGATGTGGCAACTAAAGGCCTCGGAATTGTGTTACAATGAGGCTCAAGGGCTTTTTTATTATTTAATAACATAGGAAAACCATAAACAACCAAAACCCTAACCCAGGAGATGATACGCCAAGAGTTTGTGGGCCGTGTTAGGGTTAGTTGGGAAGCCAACTTCGCAGGGTAATAACTTGGCCATATTATCTCCATTTGGCGCATACGATATATCATCAGAAAGATCTCTTTGAGTACTACAGGTTTTGTCATAGGCCTACATCCATTGGCTTTTGGCCTACTACAGACCTAAAAAAATGTCGTTTAAGGGGTCAAAACTGCTCCAAAAGTTCAGGACCGGAAAAATTGCTAAAAATAGTAAATGCTGCTATAAAAAAACAAACTGATGAAACTGACTAGAGGTCTAGCTGGAATAGGTGGGTGGCCACCAATATCCACCTAGATCATTGATCCAGACTTATGCAGGAACGAAATAAAACACATAAATACACATCAACGCAAAGATGCAGCAAAAATAATACTTCATTTCATTAATATCACATAATTGAAATATGTTTACAGACAAAATGGAAATAAACTAGCTAGGGCATTGGTCGCTTATCTATGAGAAGAGATGCGACAGCTACAAGACTTTGAACTGTGTTAAAATGAGGCTGGAAGGCCTATTTATTATTGAGAACCAATGGAAAACCCTAAACATCCAAAAACCTAACTCTAGGAGATGAAAATCCAAACTATGAGCTCCGTTGGGGTAAATTAGTACATCAATTTCCCAGGGTCGTAACTTTGGCTTACGATCTCTGTTTGACGCACATCATACATCGTTAGAAATATGTAATATTCCAAAATTAGCATGCAGCTAATTGGAATATTAATTTTTGCTCATGTCACTTAGGAGATAAACAAATGGGTAAGGAAGCCCATACATTTTAGAATAATGAATAAAATCCCTCATAGTGTGGAAAGGGATCATCAGAGGAGCTGGATTTCACACCCTCATGTGTGAACAGGGTCATTTGCATGTGGACAAGGTCAATTTTGACCAAGTGAACAGCGCTGGGATAGGAGGTGGAGAACACTTTGAGAAACAACGCAGTATGAATGGGAGGAGGTTTCTTTGGTGAAGGAAACCCTAATGAGTGGGACCCATGGTGAGAGGGGTTTCACTTATTTAAAATGAGGGCAAGGCAGCCATTGTGGTTCATGTTGATGATTATTGATTTCTTGGTCTGTTTAGACTTTGTGCATTCTCCTGTTGTTTAGCAGAGTTGCAGTGCTGCTTAGCACAAGGCATTCATGTTTAGGAATTCCTTCTCCTTTCAAGAGAGGCCTCTTGAGGGAGCTTGCTCTTCATTTTTCCACATTCAGGCTTGAGGCCAAGCATCCTCCTTCAGCTACAGCGTTATTCCTGTAGCAGGAAACGTTGTGTTGTAGGGTGTTGCAGTGGAGGGTTCCACAACACCACTTCTAGAGATTATCTTTCAGAGGAGGGAGATTCTATTCCTCTGGGAGGTCAATGAGGAAGATTCAGGAGCATCTTTCACCATCTTTGGCATCAGGCCAACCATTTCCATGATCTACAGTGCAGTCCCTCTCTTAGACTGCGTTATTTCCAGTGTGTATCTGCAGTGAGGGTTTGCAGTATTGTTTGGAGGGTGAGATCTTCAGTGATAGGATCAACCTTTCACTTGGAAGATCCATTGGAGGAGGTTTATTCAGCTGGTGCATCATCTACAAACATCTCCATCCAGTTCTTGAGTTGCAGCTGCTACTCAGCCCTGCTACTCTGGCATTTTTTCCATTTTGTATATTTCAGCCAATCCTTCTAGGATTGACTTTATATTGTTTTTTAGGGGTTAGAGCTTTGCTCCCCACTTTATTTGAGCCATAGATTTCCATATCTATCTATTGACATTATTTCTGTAGCAGTTCCTCCTATAAACTGTGCAGTCATAGCCTTGGGCTTTCTATATGTAGCAGTGTTCTTCATTTTCTTGTACATGTTCTATTGAGGCTTGCATTGCCTAGCTTGAGTGATCATTACCTCAAGGAATTGTATACATTTTCTGCTATAAGATCAATTTGATGGCTATTTGGATCTTCTCATGATTTATGTATTGATATAATGCTACTACTCCAATATGTGTTTTTACATTGCTGCATCTCCAACTTTGGAACATCTTAAGATGTTCTTATTGTTGTAGAAATTACCTATTTTGGGATATTACAGTGGTATCAGAGCATAATCTTGGCTCAGCCTGTGAGTTTCAGCCAAAGAAGATAAAATAAGATCAGAATTTTGGAGAGGATGAGTTTTGTCTCATCATTCTTCAGATCTATGAAGAACCTTCCCAAGGAGGATAAGCAAAAAGAAGAGGAAGGACCATGCACTTCCTATTCTCACCGGGAAGAAGACAATAAGCATGAGAGACACTTGGATCATTTTATTCTAAGTAAGTACCTTGTTGAGTACAAATCTCAACTTAGAGCCTTCAAAGAGACTCTAGCTCTTCCACAGTTCATTTAGTTAAAGGAAGAGAGGAGGTCCTGCAACAAAAGAGGAACGAAAGGTAATAGGTTTCTATTGCTTACATATGATGGATCATCTATAGCAAGAGCTTGGGCAAGGAAGCTTGAGGCATTCTTCTTACTACATCCAGTGGTAGAGAGGGAGGCAGTAGAAGTTGCAACGCTGCACTTCGAGGGTGAAGCCAATGTTTGGTGGTTCAGCCACTTGAGCCATGAAAGGGTGAATACTTTTGCAGAGCTCACTCAAAGGTTGATTAGAACCTTTGATAGAGAAAGATCAGAGGAGAAAAATCCCACACCACCATGGGAGGAGACTTGTACCAACGCTGTCACAGCCTTGGAAGAGCAGCCTTCTACATCTGCAAATGGGGCAGCCATTTCTTTGGAGGAAAGAACTATTGCAGCCATACAAGGAGATCCCAAGTTCCATCAAGGTATGAATGAAGTTCTACTTTCTATTTCAGAAAGTCATTTGGAGGATTGTGGAAATTCATCTTTATATGACCAAGAATCAACACACTTGCTAATATAGAGCAGCAAGATTGCACTCCACTGTGCAACATTGAAACATTCAAGGAAGAAATAAACCATCATTCACATGAGCCATTTTTGGAGTGCATACCAAACTTGAGGTTGGGGTTTGTAGACTTGAACGAAAGGATGATAGATAGTAGACATCTTGAAGTGAGAAACCCCTTCTCCTTTCTAGATGACCCTTTCTCAATGAGCACCTCTCAGCTCAAAGAGAAACTTCTACTTTCAGCAAATCCAAGAACTCATTGGTTTTGGAGGACTATCGATGAGAGGGAGATCTCATGGAGAGATTTCATTGGAGGTGCACTTCAACACATCATGGAGTGCAAAATTCTTCAACAGTTTGAGGAGGCTCTTCCCTCCTCACACTTGGATCTTTATGGATTCAAGGGGGAACAGATAGATGATGGAGGACATGTTAGGATGGATAACATCTGTCATGTTTGTGTTGGACTCTCCTTGAGCCCTACACATCATGATGGGAGGTTTTTTCCTACCACCTATTTGGGTCCTTATGGGACCAACTTGATCATTGAGGAGATTGCATTTAAATATCCCATGAAATGCAAAGACAGAAATCTGATTTGGGAGGATGGTAGTCTTCATGGGAAGGGTACCAAGATTGAGAATGGAGGGAGGCACCCACATTTGGATGAATCGGTGTGGATGGAGAGCAAGAAGCTGGTGAGCTACTTGCAAATATATGACACCAGGCAGCAGGAGGCTTGACTGCGCTGGCTAATCTTGAAAGAATTTGGCCATCATCCTATTTCTAAGGGTATGTGGCAGGATACTTGCATCATTGGGCAGCAGGGAGTATGGACACATTGTGTTGATATGACATTCTTCATATCAGTCACCATGTGTTCAGTACATGATTTGTATGATGGAGGTATGAGGAGGCAGCAAAAACTTTTGTTGCTTTGCTTGTTCTTGGGAGAGCAAGGGTAGATTTTCTCTCACACTTTGCATGATGTTGCAGGAGTAGGAGATGGCACTATCATGGTGCAAAGGGGCTACTCCTTGGCCTTAGATGATCAAGAAGTACTTCCACTTTGGGAGGAAATTATTATGTCTAGCATCATTATGGGAGATATCTCTGACAATGAGCATGTCAAAGAAAGGAGCTATGAGTTGGCAGGATCCTATTTACATATGCCAACAGCACTGCCACTTGAGAGCATGGGTTTATTGATGGAGTATCCCCAGGATCACTTCACATTTGATGCACTTGGTGGACAAGGAGGAGGTGAGGATGATGGAGTAGTGGATGGAAACATCTATTACATTGGTATGATCTTCTTTGCTATGATATTCTTGACTTGGATTTCCAAGAAAATAAGGGTGATCTTCATACAACATATGGTTCATTCCTCTTCATGGGAGTGTGTCATACCACTATGGAGGAAGTATTCATATACATATGCATCATCTTACTCTCAACACATGGTAAGAATATTTTATGTGCATCCATTGATTGTCTAACACAATATTTGCATATTCTTACCATTATTATTTAGTGCATTGCTCCACAAGAGGGAAAGATTTTCATTGAGCTCCATGGTCAACATTGGGCCAAATTGTATGATGGAGATAACCATCTCTTATATGGCCTTGGGCAAGTGTTTTCTTTCATGTATGTTCATTTGATGTACCCATCCATTTTCTATTTATCATTAGATGTCATGACATACATAATTATCCATGTAACAAAAAACAACTTGAAGTAGCAGTTTGGGAAACTGCGCTGTCACTATTGGGAAAACTATTGGTACCTTCTTGCACCACATGAAACCTTCAACATTTTCCTCATTTTGTTGCTGATCATGATTTCATTTTCTGATATTGATCTTATTTGTATTGGAAGCATGATTGGGAGAGAGACACATGAGTTGGATGTGTCCTTTGGGGAAGAGGATTCCCACACTTTTTTCATTGCATGTTCTAATGGGAGCATGAGAGGAGATATGGCCACCACAGCTAAACACTTGTTTCTTTTTGTTGAGGTGGGCCATGTGATTGATGGGATGCCATATGGTGATGATTTCCTATCCATCACATATGGGATGATTTGGACCAGCTTGATTGACAGCGTTGGAGATGAGATATTTAGAGATCTAATCTTCATCTTGCCACTTGAGGGCAATTATTTTGCAGCCCAAGATCAACATATGCTCTACACTTATCATAAGTGGAGAGGAGGACAGCGTGGGGTAGGATCCTATGTCTACCATGTTCCGATTTTCAGCCCACCTACATTGCATGAACTCAAGGTGGAGGAGAATTTTCTGGAGTTGCCATGTTGGGAGGTGACTCATTTTGTATGGATGTAATATCCCAAAATGGGAATCACACAACAAGCCTGCTGAAATAACACACTCTTGAGAATTCAGTGCATTGAAATGAATTTGCAACTCCTGGATCCCTTAGATCAGCTCATCTAAGATCTAAATCCAAAAGGAGAGCAAAAACAAATCAAACTAGGTGGGTTAAACAGATCTCCCACAACCTAGTCTAGCTGAAAATCACCCAAAGAGAGGGGTTGTAGCTATATGCTAAGACTGCTACAAAAAATAATGTAGTTCCACTGAAGAAAAGTAGTAGGCTGATATGGAGGTTAAAATATCATATGTATAACAGAAAATTAGATTTACATTATAGCCCATTGTTATAGCACCATTTTTCACCCTCAGGTGATTCATGATTGTCTTTATGGCTTTGGGCACCCATTCCCACAGACTTGAACAAAATTCATTAAAAAACAGTGTTAAAATTCCCATACGCGGTTATGCCCAGACTTTTTCGCGTGTATATGCGAGTCCACATGTACTTTTCCGCGTATGCCATTAAAATCATTAAAAAATATATAAAAATTCCCTATTTTCGAGCTGGGTTGATGGTTACTCCAGTAGTTCAACCACCCTAGTACGTGGCCAAATGTTTCCAACTGATTGAAACTACTTTGAGGGAGTATAAAAGCCCCTCATGTGCATGGCCTAAGGGAGAGAGAAATTTTATAGACATTATACTCTGTTGGAATCCCAATTCAAGTCTGAATTCCCGTGCCTCCTGCACTTTCCCAGATTTATACAGGAAACCCTTGTTTCTTGGAGATGTTCATCAGTTTATATGCCATCTAGAGTGCACAAGTCTTGAAAGTATCTTAGCGAGGCAAGGGCGGGACGGATCCGGACGACAGTCTGCTTGAAGATTGTGGAAGGATTCAGGTGATCTCTCCACTCTTTATTTCTGTACATGTTGTTCACAATAATGAAGAACCGTCTTGTTCCTGAACTTGTGTGTTAAAATCTATTTATATATGTGAAAAGATTGATTATTAAGTAGTTATTATGGTTTATATCATGTTTCACATGGATTACACTAACGTTTAGAAGAAATATATGTTGTACAACTAGGTTTCCATGCATGTTCTTTCTTGTTTTCCAGGTTGGAGAGGAAGAAGGGTTGCTGGGGGTTTGGACCCTGTGGGATCTACATCGAATGTAGGACTATGGGTGAGTTCTGTTATCGTTGTTATCTGGTTTTCAACATTCAAGTATGGTTGTGTGTGAGTCCTTCTGAATAGCATGCCCTCATCTGTGGAGGTTTTGACCCAACAAACCTCTAGGGTGTTTTTCCTCGAAACAGAACTGGCGACTCCGCTGGGGATCGCATTTTTGTGACTCCCCTATTGGGTGGTTTCAGCTGTTTGATAGGTTTCCAATAGTTTTAACTTTTATTTCCAGTCCAGTTAACTCTTTCTCAGTCAGACTGAAGACCTGGTTTTTATCCAGGCTTGATATTTTTTATTTTTCATTGTTCACCTTTATATACATGAGTTTTTCTGTACACAGACGCGTATACACATAATTTGCTTCAAAGGGAGTCATGTATACATGGGTTTCCTTTGACACAGGCGTGTATGCACGCTTGTTTCAAAACTGTTAAGTAGCGTATGCCTGGGTAAATTTTGAAATTTTTGATTTCTTGACTTTTTCGTCCTGTCTGCCTATGGAGACCTGTTCCTACAGTGTCTTTGTATCCTCTAGATTGTGTGGAAAGTGGTCTTTGGTATTTTCTCTCTCTTGTTTGGTTGAAAACTAGCTTATCTGGAAAATCTTGTTTGTAGTGCTTGCATTTCTGTTTCGAGTACCAAGATCTCTTCCTGGGGATTCTTGGTTGTTCTGATTCATCAGAACAGAGAGCCTCTGCTCATTTACTCTTTCCTACCTTTGTGTCTTGCTTTGCACTTCGATTTTTTCCCATTTCTTGGTTGGTTTTCTTGAGTTCAGTTGACTAGGTCTTGTTGCAATTTTTGAAGAGTCTTTCTTGGTTCTTTGAAGTTTTTGTTTGCTGCAAGGTTGTACTATTCTTCTAGGCTAAGTTACTGAGTTTCTTGTCTTCTTTTGCTCATATAAATATTGCTACTAAGTAGCCCTATAAGACTTGGAGCATTTTTGAAGTTTTTGCTTGAGATTCAGAGTTGTTTGGCTTGGGATTTGATAGTCTTCTTGGTCTCTTCGAGCTCTTCCTTTTTATAAAATTCAAAAGCTCAAAAAACATTTTGTTTTGGCATTTGCTTTTGTTTTGCATTTTTGTTTTCGTTTCGTTATATCTTTTGAAGCTTTGTTGAGATTTCTTCCCTTTGGTTTTTGACTTGATTTTGGAAAGGAATTGTCATTGGTTTCTTCCTCTTGTTTCAAGCGTTTTTGGTGTCTTTATACTAAGAGTTTCTGATTTTGGGAACTAGCTTTGTGGACAACCAAAAAGAGATAAAACTGAAGGATCTTTGGGAAATTTCTCTTTGCTTTAGTAGATTTTTCATCTTAGAATTTGCATGCTCTTAGTGATTTGCATCAGGTGCACTTAAGCATTTAGTCTTTTCATAGTTTTTGTGAGTGTGAAGTTTGTTATCTGAAAAGAAAAAAAATTTAGTGTCGTAGAACCTTTGTAGAAATTTCTTTTCATCGAAAGGCAATTACTGCATTTGCATGTATTTTGGTTTTTATTAATTTCTTTTCTGCATCAAAACACCAGAATTTTTATTTCCGCATCCCTTTGACCTAACATAATAGCCGATTAAAATAAAGCGCTATAATTTAAAAGCAACTAGCAAGTTTTTATTAAGTGTCATACACCAACTAGCTAGGTTGTAGGGCCTTGGATTAGGTGAGTGGAGAGTTAACTCTCCAAGGCCGCTCAAACAAAACATAGAAGTTGATTAATTGAGCAAAATCCAACTCCGTTAGGTGGACCGGGAAAGCTCTCCTCCAGAGAGTCAAGCGCGAGGGGAAGTGAAGGCTGAGAAGAGAGATACCCCCTCTCTGATTTGCTGGATCTAACCTCAAGACCGTTCCGCCCGACTTCTGACACGGATTGGTGCCCATAGTTTCCACTCCTAGGTTCCACATAGGTGACTGCGGGGGGGAATACCCGTGGTACCTGAGGCAGACATCGTATCACTTCCAGCAGTACTTCTGGGGGGTGCCCTTGCGAAGCTTGGGTACTTCTGCGGGAAAAGGCTATTGTTAGAAGGTCGGCGTAACTATTTCTGTTACCTTCGCTAGTAGGCCTAGGCCGTAATTATCCCAGACTACTTTCGAGAGGTCCTATATTTCGCTTTCTTGTATTTTGGTGTCCGGTCCTAATCACCCGGAGCGGAAATACCTGAAGGCTGTTTGCTTGATTGTATCTCAGGGATTTCTTTTTGTAGTGAGTGCTCTTTGCTCCTAGCTTGCCTAGCTTTATACTTTTTGAGTCTAATTAAAATTTGTTAAAGAGGCTGATCAAGCACCTCGTCGATCGAGGAGAATCGGGGGGTTATCTCCCGAGAGTTCAGAGCCTTCTTCAAGAAGGCGTAGGAGTAACATAGCAGGTGAGTATCAACCTGTGGCGTCTGACGCAGTAGAGAGAAATCCTCCACAAGGGTCTGAAGGTTTTGAAATTAGTTCCGGTGTTGGTTCCGAGAGGAGCGCTTCGCTCACCTCGTGAGTTTTATTTCCGCAGGAAGAAGAAGTTCAAGTAGAGGAAGTACCTGAACCCTCTGTGTCACTTCTATCTCCTCCTCCTGATTATCCGTTTGTTGTTGAATACATCAGACCTGAGTCAGAGAGACCGGAATATCCTCCGTATTATTCATACCTTTCGATTGCCACGACTGGGAACGCGGCTTCTGTTGTGAGTGCTGCAGGCATTCAGACTCCTGCTTCTGTTGAAGGAGGAGGCATTATTGCTATATCTTTGATTGCTTCTAGTACTGCTGTGTTTGGCTCTGGTTTCACCCAAGCACATGCTTCTCAATCTGGTCCCTTTTGTTTTGGAATGCCCACTAGTGGGATTCCTCCTTTTTCCTTTTCCGCTGCTGCAGCTGCATCTACACCCATGTCTTCCATGGCTAGTGGATCAGCTTCTTTTCAAGGGTTCCCCTTTGGAACTGGGCACATTCCTAGTTCGAATCCTTCTTTAGGGTCCTTTCCATTTACTTCTCAGACCCAGAGTTTCAACCCTTGGTCTGGAGGTCAGAATTCGACTACTTTTACAGGTTGGAACCCTGTATTCACTACAGCGGGGGCAGGGAATCAGTTTTACGTTGGTCACCAAGGGAATGCTTCTTTCCCTTCGTCGAGTGCTTATCAGACCTTTTCCCCTCTTTCTAATGCTTGGAACCCCTATCAGGGGCTTTCCTCTTCATTTCATACTTCAGTGGGGGGAACTGGTCCGGTCTTTAGTAACTCTGCGTTGGGAGGAGGTTCTTCTCCTTTTTCTACGAGTTCTTTCTGGCAACCTAGTGCCTTATCAAATCAAGGGTATTCTTTTCAGAATGTTGGGAATTCATCCCATCAAGGATGGAATCCTCAGGCTCCGCCTCGTTTACCTTTTCTGGCAACGTTAAACTTGTCAGATCTGTCGAAATTGACAAATGATCCGATCCGGTACAGTCCGGGGTGGCCTCCGGTTCCCACCAAACTTCCTTCAGACATTCCAAAGTTTGAAGGCAAGAATGGAGAGGATCCGGCTGATCACATCACCACCTTCCATTTATGGTGTTCTTCTAACTCCCTGATCGATGATTCGATTAGGTTGAGATTGTTTCAACGCACCCTAACTGGAAACGCTGCCAAATGGTATATTGAGCTAACTGGGGGAAATTTTGCTACATTTGGAGATCTGGCTGTTACATTTCTAAATCATTTCCAGTTGCCAGTCTGTTATGACGCCGGGACTGAACTCCTAGCTAATTTTAAACAGGACGACGCAACCCACATTTCTGACCATATTCAGGAATGGCGGAGAAGGAAGAGGCTTATTAAAGCTCATATTCCAGGAGAATTCCTTTTGGAATGGTTTCTGAAATCTCTGCAGTCAGACATTTATAAAGATGTATCCCTGTCTGGGGTATTTTATGAGGAACAGGCCATTTTTAGGGCCCAACAGCTTGAATTGATATATTCTCAGTCTGGGGTCCTTCATAAATATTTGCCCAATGCTCCTCGCTCCAAATTAGATTGATCCAAAACTAAGCCTGGTCCTCATGGTGATGGACTTATTGGGTCGATAAATAGTGGTGCAGCTAGCCTGCTTACTCAATTGCAGCAGTTGTATTTGCAATCTGCTTCTTCTGGTCAGGCTATGCCTGCTGAGTCATCGCCTTCCCAATATTTGTCGATAAATGCTGTCCAAACTTCCGATCCCAAAGGAAATCAACAATCCGAAGGGAAGAAGAAGGGACGAAATAATAATAAAAAGGGCAATAATGGGAAGGGTAATGCAAATAAAACCAACGAGCATGTTGGTG
The DNA here is from genome assembly GCA_034641835.2 of Pinus albicaulis. Classification (NCBI taxonomy): domain Eukaryota; kingdom Viridiplantae; phylum Streptophyta; class Pinopsida; order Pinales; family Pinaceae; genus Pinus; species Pinus albicaulis. The sequence continues at coordinate 170,170,575 of CM076581.1, read as the reverse complement.
AGGGTCAAAAGGATAAAAAGAAAGTGAATTTTCCATGCAAGCTGTGTGTTGGAGACCATCTTACACACCTTTGCTCTAAAATTCAGGATGCACAGCGCTTGTTAGCTCAGCAGGGTTCTTCCAGTTCCCAGGCTATGTTAACAAACCCTTTTCCCCAAGGGAAACAACTAGTTGTTGGCGCGAATCAAAGTACTGGGGCTTCCTCTGGGGGCACCCAGGAAGGGGAAATTCCATCAAACATATTCATGATGAGTGCTCACGCGGATATCGCTACGAGATCCCGTGATTATGGTGGAGAAGAGTCTTCGAAAGCTAAGGATGCTCCTGATGCTACTGAGCCGCTTCATATTACTAGGCCTACTGTTGAGCCTATACCTCGGATGCCCAAAGCATCTACCAAGCATTCAACGATTAATCCAAATGCTAGGGCTGCCCAGAACTACTCTATTGTGGAAGATCTGGCACAGAGTCCTTGTGCCATGTCGGCTTTAGAGGTGCTCCAGTCTTGTCCGGCTCAGCGCAGTGCTTTGCTCACTGCTCTTGGGGCTGTAGATCCAAAGAACTCTCTTATGATTACCTTCGATATGACTAATTTTAAGAAGAGACTCCCCCATCATATGGCTTTCCATATCAAATCTTCATATCGAAAATGCAATATTTTTCGGACGGTTGTTGATGAGGGTGCTTCCACATGTGTAATGTCTCTCGCATGCTGGAAGGGAATTGGATCTCCCGCAGCTACTCCTTCTGCTACTCTTCTAACTGCGTTTGACGGTCATTCTCACAAGCCCCATGGTATTGTCCCAGCTTTGCCCATCTGTGTTGGGGGAAAAACTATAAATATAGAGGTTGAGATAGTAGATGCAAGCTTCGACTACAACCTTCTGTTGGGGAGAAACTGGATTTATGAGATGGATGCCGTTACATCTTCATTGTTTCAGCTTATTTGTTTCCCTCACGAAGGGAGGATTGTTACAGTGGACCAACTGGACTGTCCTTCTGTAGAGCCGAATGCATCTACTGACTCAACTATTCCAAAGTTGGATAATACCAAGGTGCCTACTGAGAATTTAGGAGTTGGAATGTATTCTTCCTTGATGGGTACTTTTGATCTTCCACCTCCTACAGTTCATATAAATGAAATTTCATCCTCCAAGGCTCCTCTTCGAAGAGAGTTCTTTAGAACTCATTATTTTTCAGACCCTTGGACCTTACCTTCCCCTACCGCCACATTAGCAGAAGGTCAAGTGGGTGGAATGGAATTTCCAATGTATGTAGCTGAGATTGCTTATCAGTCTATTGTTGAATTTGCAGAATCCATCCCAACTCCTCTTTCACCGGAAGAGTTGGATGGAGATGTGGCTTCGGCTTGGATGCTTAGTTCTTCTTCTGCCCAGGATTGCCTTGATACCACTCTTCCATCTGAAGAGGCCATCCTAGAAGCTATGACTGGTATAGATAGACCTTGGGATGATTTGCATCACCAGTCTTACTTTTTACCTGATTTGAGCGAAGTTGAAACGATTTTTCCAAGTCCTCCGTCTCCTGGTCCTGTTCACCCAGTCCTGAACCCTTTAGCACCAACACATGTATATGCTGAAGGGAACATGGCTGTCATTTCTCCAACTATCTCGGTGAACATTTCCAGGGATCCCAATGTCATTGAGAATGTCTTCATCGGAGCTGAATGTTCCCCTGAAGAGATTCAGATTTACACCAAACTCTTTAAAGAGTATAGGGATGTATTCACTTGGTCTTATGAGGAAATGCCTGGTATAGATCCATCTATTGTCCAGAATGAGATCAAGACTTATGAAAACGCTAAGCCTGTGAGGCAAAAACTTCGTCCGGTCAGTCCTAGGAAGGTAGCAGCTATCAAAGCTGAGGTTGAGAAGCTGCTTAAGGCGGGATTCATTTTCCCTGTTCCTTTGACTGAATGGGTTTCAAACCCTGTTCCTGTAGATAAAAAACAAGGAACAATTCGAGTTTGCATTGATTTCAGAGACCTAAATAAAGCATGTCCTAAAGATAATTACCCCACACCATTTATAGATCAGATCATTGACGAGTGTGCCGGTAATGAGATTTTCTCCTTCATGGACGGTTTCTCCAGATATAATCAGATTACTATCCATCCTGAAGATTAGCATAAGACTACCTTTATTTGTCCCTGGGGTACTTTTGCTTACAAGAAGATGCCTTTTGGTCTTAAAAATGCTAGGGCTACGTTTCAGTGGGCCATGTCATATGCCTTCCATGACATCAAAAATATTATCGAGGCGTATTTGGATGATTTAGCTGCTCATTCTCGAAAGAGGATGGATCATCCTGCTCACCTCCGTCAAATATTTGAACGATGTCGTTTCTATAATATTAGGTTGAATCCGAACAAGTGCATTTTCGCGGTTACATCCGGTCGGCTATTGGGATTAATTGTGTCTAGGGAAGGGATTAGGGTAGATCCCTTCAAGGTTGAGGCAATACTTCGGTTGCCTCCCCCGTCCTCTATTCGTCAACTTCAAAGTCTACAAGGAAAGTCTATTTTTCTTCGGAGATTTATCGTAAATTATGCTGAAGTTACCAAGGGATTTATGAGATTGTTGAAGAAGGGAGTTCCATTTCTTTGGGATGACTTCACTCAACGCTCATTCGAGGCTTTGAAAAAAGCATTGACCTCTGCTCCTTTATTGAGTCCACCTAATTATAGCGGGGATTTCCTTTTGTATCTTGCAGCAGCAGAATCTACTATTGGTATGGTTCTGGTTCAGGAAGATGATGCTCTTGCAGAGCATGTTATTTACTATCTTAGTCGAGGATTGGTAGGACCTGAACTCCGGTACACTCCGATAGAAAAGTTAGCTTTAGCAGCAGTTCATGCTGTGCAGCGACTCCGGCATTACATTATTCTACGAAAAACTTATGTTTTGGTAGCAGCCAATCCATTTCAGTTTGTCCTCAGTAGGCGAGTGATTGGGGGCAAATACAATAGATGGATTGTGATTTTGCAGGAATTTGATCTTGAGTTTATGTCTGCCAAGTCCAAGAAATCATTAGTTTTCGCGGAATTGATCTCTGAGTTTCCCTGTGGGGAAGAAATGATTTATGATGAATCCTTCTCGGATGAACATTTGTTTCTTATCTCTCCACAGGATCCTTGGTATGGAGATATAATTGTGTATCTTCAGACTGCGAAGTTTCCCTCTACTTTTTCGAAAGATGAGCATCGTAAGTTGCGTCACTTGGCTAAGAATTACTTGATTATTGGTGATGCTTTATACCGTCGAGGGGTTGATTCAATCCTAAGACGTTGCTTAACTCTTGAAGAAGCTGAGGCTGTGCTGAATGATTGCCACAGTGGAGCTTGTGGTGGTCATTTATCTGGGCTTGCTACAGCCCAAAAGATCTTGCGTGCTGGGTACTTTTGGCCTTCGATTTTCAAAGATTGTATGGAGTCGGTCAAAAAGTGTCATCCATGTCAAGTTTATACTCGAAAAATGCGTGCTCATCCAACTCCGTTTTTTCCAGTCATTAATGTCGGTCCCTTTACAAAGTGGGGTATTGATTATACTACTTGTAACCCGCCTTCGACTAAAGGTCACAAGTACATTATTGTAGCAGTAGACTACTTTACAAAGTGGGTCGAGGCTATGCCTACTTTTGGGAATGATGGTGAGACTGCAGCTCTTTTTCTTTTCAACCAGGTTATTGCTCGTTTTGGTATTCCTAGAGAGATTGTCACTGATCATGGCAGTCATTTTTAGAATAGCATGATGGCTGAGTTGGCTCTAAAATTAGGTTTCCGGCAGGAGCATTCATCTCCGTATTATCCTCAAGCCAATGGGCAAGTGGAAGCTGTGAATAAATCCTTGAAGACAATTCTTCAAAGGAAAATTGATAAAGCTAGATCCAACTGGCATATTATGCTATATCCTGCACTTTGGGCATATAGGACGTCAGTGAAAACTGCAACTGGCTTTACTCCGTTTCAGCTAGTGCACGGGTTGGAATCCGTATTTCCCATTGAATGTGAGATTCCTTCTCTTAATTTAGCTGTTGAACTTCTTCCTGACACTTCTAGTCTTGAAGAACGTCTCCTTCATCTGGAACATCTCGATGAACAGCGTCAAGATGCCACCACGATGAATGAAGCGCATAAAAACCGAGTCAAAGTTCAGTACGATAAGGCGGTCAAACCTAGGGTTTTTTCGGAAGGTGACCTTGTTTTGGTCTATGCCCAAGAAAAAGATGCCCTGGGGGCAGGAAAGTTTAAGTATATGTGGTATGGCCCCTTTATCGTTAAAAAATTCCTTAAGAAAGGAGCATATACCTTGGTCGATTTTGAAGGGAATGAGTTGCTGGAGCCCAGAAATGGGCTCTATTTGAAAAAGTATTATGCCTAGGCTTCGGCCTGGCATGTTGCTTTTGTATATAGTAGTTTTTCTTTGTACATATCTGGTTGTTTTTCGATCTTTGATGGGTTGGTGATGTTTTTGATCTGCTTTGGCAGGTTGTGTCGGATGTCATGAGTCATTTTGGTTTCGCCGATGGTGCTAGTAGACACACCCAGAACTTAGCTTCCGCGGCTTGGGTGCTTCATTATCCATCCGGTCAGCTGTTAGTATCAAGAGGGGTCTGCATTGGTCCTGCTTCCAATAACATAGCAGAATACACTGCAGTTGTTTATCTACTCTCGGGGGAAATATCTTTGGGTGTTGATTCGTTGGTAGTTTTCTTGGACTCTCAGCTGGTGGTGTCGCAATTGAACAATACTTATCAGGTTCGAGATCCATTTTTACTCCGGTTGTTCTTGAGGGTACGTTTGTTACAAAGATCATTTCAATTTTTAACTTTCATTCATATTCCTCGAGCTGACAATTGGATGGCAGACTCATTATCTAATCAAGCAATTGATTGGCATATTAATCATTCCATACAATAAAATTTAATCATAAAAAACATCATACATTTTGATACATTTGTCACATCACATCAAACATCGTTGTATATATATCATCAAAGTGTTCAAAAAACTATAAAAAATTTGGATCCATTAGTCATACAAGAAATTGGGCTTATGCCCGATCATGTTCAGTCTCAAAAAATATACAATCATCTGATACATCATATCTATCTACTCCTGTGGTCCCTGCCCAGAAGTTGTGTTCTTATAGAACACGATCGTAGTGGAAACTCGGCGGAATAACCGTACCCAGTCGCGGGGTACTCCTACTACCTGCCTCTGGATGGACTTAAGAAGATCTTCCACTGTAGCCATAGGCACTTGGCGGGTTAACCCCTCCAAGTTCCTCTATACGACATGGAGGGTTATGTCTGAGTCTACTGTATCCGCCTCACCTCTGCGACACTTATGTCGTGGGTATCCCTCAGGTCGAACTGGGCCAACATCTATTTCATGATCATTTTAAAATTGTAAGACATTTTGAATCTAATCAAAAACATGTTTGTTTCACATTTTTTCATACGTATTGAAAAAATTCAAAAAAATTATATAAGTCAAAAAATTGCAAACTTACAGACTGTGCCCCATGCCGCGCCTGGTGGAAGGACAAGATCTGGATCGCCACGAAAGTCCATCCCGGCATAGGGATAGTCATCCACATCGATGATTTGTTCTCTCCACCATTGGAATAACTCATCATCCCAAGTGGTCCGGGGAACTTCACTTCCCCCCAATCTCTTCATCATGTCTGCCTAGCGGGCAATTCTTGGGTCTCTCGGGCTGCTGATGGTAGAGATCACTCTGGGTCTCAGCACTGGAATCTTCTCGAAGAAGAATGTCATAAAAATTGTACCATATCCAAAATGTTTTGTCTTTGCTTTTCGGATAGAAGTCAATTGTTGCTTCATGTTCATCAGTAGAGCTGTGCACCAATCATATACATGAGTTAAGCATTCCACTGCTATACTCATTTGTGTCCTGGATGCCTGGTGTAGAGAAGTTGATCCTGCTACTCTCCCAATGGTAAAAAGGAGGATTTTTATGTGCAAGTCTCTTAAATCTTTGATCGCAATTTGAGTTCCAACTTTCTTGGAACCCTCTACGCAGTATACGTGGACGTAATCTTCCACTGTTAGCCCTCCCAAAGGCTTACCATGCAAGTCTATTGGCTCCCCCCTCCGAGAGAGCCCAGTAATAAAATAGATATCTTCCACTTCGATGCATATAGGCATCTGATCTATGATGAAGCAGTCTTCTTCCGGTTCCCAATAGTTCACAAGCATTTCGAGCAACCGGACATTACTCTTCATATTTGGCATTTTGAAAAACTTGAGCAATCCGCAATTCCGAAGAATATTCAGTGATACTTGGTCCTGCATGACTTCATTGTCTATAGCACTGTGTTCACGCTCTCTCCATGATATGGTCATCCTGCAAAATTTCAATAATTCGTTCATTAGCTATGCATTTTTCATTTTGGGTTGCGCATACGCGACTTTCTTTGTGCACAGTCGTGTATATACGCGACTTGGTCATTATCAACCCGCGTATGCACAAACCCGTGATTTTTAGCAAGTGATTCCACGGTGAAAATTCCTAATTTTTAAATTATGAATGGACAAAATGAATAACAAGGATGGTTTATGAGCTTACCTGACAAATTCGGTAAAGATTGACGGTCGGTTGCTCCTGTTTTGACGAAAGAGGATTTTTTCTCTAGAGCACTTTTTCCCAAATCAACAATGTAACAATGAACCAAATATGAGGTAATTTGTCTATTTATGCCCAAAAAGTTAAAAAAATTTGCAAAAATTTGTTATGCTTATTTTTTCAATCTATCTTAAGCTACATAACCCGGATGCTTGGAAGTGCCCAGATTGGTATATTTTCAGGTACATTTTGACGAATTTGAGATTTTTCCCGGTTTCTGATCCATGACTGCTAATCCGTCATGGTAGGTATATGATCTTCACTGGCATATAGGTTAGGGAATCCACTTTCCGTTGCATTTTACATACTAGCCTCCATTCTGATCACTTGCCATAGGGTCGATCCCATCAGGTCATGAGTATTACACCCATTTCACTCATCGATTATTTAATCATGACTTGGTGGTAGAGCCTTCTGTTACATGGGCTTCCTAGTTACTTCCTTGCTATCACTTGTTGCCCATGCTGCGTTTTATGTAGGCTCGGGAGTCCTCTTTAGTCCCGCCATGACTTATTTGTTTGAAGCTTCATTCTTCTTCTTCTTCACTATCATTTTTTCTGGCTATTACCCTAGAGGCTCCCTGGTGTTGTTGAGTTGTATTACTGCATTGCATATTGGCTACTTGTTTATCCTGGCCTTTATCCGGTTTCATTTGGACTCAATGTTTAAGCCAAATTTTGACCTTGTCTATCTGTACAAGTTAACCATTGCATGCACTTGGCTATCGCGACTTGAAACCCTTTTACCCATGGATGGAACATTCCTCTTAGTATCGCTTACCAGTTTCCGCCACCTTGCATTAAGCATAGGATCGTTCCAATCCCAGGAACTAGTGCATCTGTTTCTTGATACTCGTTCTATCCATTGTACCATAGTATTCTTTTATTCTTTTTCAGGCTTATTATATGAAAAAGACAAAAAAATCAAATATAACAAAAAGAGCGGGAACGGGATGTAACTTCATAATTTGATGGCAGTACAGTGTCAGTTTGTCGCCCTTGAACAAAGCATATACACTTATATATCTTTCCTCCATTTGGGATGGTTTTAGTTTTGACCTAGGTTCAGCCTTTACCTTGTTTCACTGGTCAGTTCTCCCCTGATTGGTTATCTCTTCCAATCATATGGAGAGTTTGTTTTTTCCTCCTGCATAACAGACTTATACAGTGTCACTTTTTACTGCCATGGTCATTACGCGTCATGCTTTTGTTCAAGGGAAGTCTAACGAGAGTCGGCCATTCTGCGGTGTCTCTTGACTCATTATTCAGTCGGCCTTCTCGGTCTTATCAGTGTCTTGTTCTATCACATCAGATGTTTTGGTCCTTTGCTCGTGCTAGTTTGAGAAGGTCTCCATTGACTTCTTGCTGGCGGGTTTGTCTCTTATCGACTACGACACATTGCTCTGAGAGAAAACCTAGAGCCGCACCCTGGCCCTATTTCCATCATTGATAGGTGACCTTGTGCTAAGCATTTGATCATCATTATGGGTCTTTGACTGAGTGGTTTCCCCTGTGTTCGACGTCAGCATACATTATCACACTTGGGATTCGTGCAGTACCTTGATTTCCATTTGACCCTATTGGTGGATATCTCGCCTCTGTGTCAGCTTTCATTATTGGTTGGTTCAAAGGGTTTCTTCCGTGCGCTAGCTTCATCTTGTGCATCTCAGAAACGTACTTTGGTTTGGTTCCGTCACTCTACTTCATCCGATTCCTTCCAAATCTTGGCCTGCGGGTTACACTCGCGCTGGACTGATGTGGGATGCCTTAATGCCTTCCTTCCAGCAGATCTTTTCCCATCGACTCCGACTCATTGCTCTGGGAATAAGGTCTAGAGTCTTTTTGTCAGTACCTTAGGGTTTGCAGTCATCAGTGGCAGACTCTTCGCTATCGACAGTGGGGATTCATCATTGCCTCCTCATTGGTAGATTCTTTCAAGTGTTCGACTTCAACTCATTCATTCGCACTTGTTAGATTGTACTGGGGCACCTTGACACTCATTTTCATTATTGGTGGGTTGTCTCGCATTGGTTAACGGTATACATTATTGACCGGTAATCCAACGATTTCTCACATGGTCGACTTCAGCTCATTTATTCCCATTGTGTAGAATTGTGCCGTTGTGATCGGTGAAGACCTCGGGTTGCATCAGCATTTTTCGGTTCACTTTTGACAGTCCATTCAGTTTCTGCCAATGATGTCATTCACCCTTATATGTTGCAGTGTCAGTACAACAACATCCTATATGTTGGCTCCTGAGTTGCGTGATTGTACCATGAGTTCCACCTCCTATGATTTGGTACTTGGAGATTCAGTTACTTATATGATCAGACATCCAGTTTCAGCATCATTGATCAACTTTCTATATGTGATACTTAGACATTGATTCTGACTTGTACTTCTGGGCCATGCTCAGATGATTCATTGTGTACTTTCAGTTCAGCTATACTTGTATACATTTTGGATCTATTCTGTACTTTCGATATGATGTATTTTTTACTGAGCATGGGTATGCCCGCCTCAGCATGAGTTGACTCTCTGTTTTCTTTCATTGGTTTTTGGCAGGCTGAAATCTGGTGAAGTCCTCTCTTGTCCTTGCGGAGTTCTTTCTATGTGCATAATACATTTCGGCCATCATGTACCCCTTCTGACCTCATATATTAGGGGGCATCTGTTATAGCATCATTTTTCACCCTCGTGTGATTCATGATTGTCTCTTTGGCCTTGGGCACCCATTCCCACAGACTTGAACAAAATTCATAAAAAACAGTGTTAAAAATCCCATACGCGGGTATGCCCAGACTTTTCTGCGTGTATACGCGAGTCCACATGTACTTTTCCGCGTATGCCATTAAAATCATTAAAAAATATATAAAAAATCCCTATTTTCGGGCTGGGTTGATGGTTACTCCAGTAGTTCAACCACCCTAGCACGTGGCCAACTATTTCCAACTGATTGAAACTACTTTGAGGGAGTATAAAAGCCCCTCATGTGCATGGCCTAAGGGAGAGAGAAATTTTATAGACATTATACTCTGTTGGAATCCCAATTCAAGTCTGAATTCTCGTGCCTCCTGCACTTTCCCAGATTTATACAAGAAACCCTTGTTTCCTGGAGATGTTCATCCATTTATATGCCATCTCGAGTGCACAAGTCTTGAAAGTATCTTAGCGAGGCAAGGGTGGGACGGATCCGGACGACAGTCTGTTCGAAGATCGTGGAAGGATTCAGGTGATATCTCCACTTTTACTACTGTACATGCCGTTCGTAATAATGAAGAACCATCTTGTTCCTGAACTTATGTGTTAATGTTTACTTATATGTGTGAAAAGATTATCATTTAAGCATTTATTATGGTTTATATAATGTTTCACATGGATTTCACTAACGTTTAGGAGAAGTATATGCTGTACAACTAGGTTTCCGTGCACATTCTTTCTTGTTTTCCAGGTTGAAGGAGGAAGAAGGGTTGCTGGGGGTTTGGACCCCGTGGGATCTACATCGAACGTAGGACTATGGGTGAGTTCTGCTATCGTTGTTATCTAGTTTTTTGCATTCAAGTATGGTTGTGTATGAGTCCTTATGAATAGCATGCCCTGCTCTGTGGAGGTTTTGACCCAACAAACCTCTAGGGTGTTTTTCCTTGAAACACCCATAAATTGTACAAGAGAAAGAATAAGACTATAAAGGAAAAATCCTCGGAAATGAGGTGATACAACCACAAGAAAGCTCTGCATAAACTTGACAGCATTATTTTAAAGGGTTGAAGCAGCAGTTTATTAACACTCAGATCTAGAGCAGATCTGTACATAAAAAGATAGATATAATTCAAATCTGTGTACAAGAAAATCTCATCTATACATTCCCCTTGGGGTTTTGTGCAAAACATGAAGCACAGAGAGTAGATCTCAGATCTAGAGTTTCAGATCTGCAGAAATATTCAGAAATTAATGAATCATATAATAGAGCAGCAGATCAGATCTGAAACTAACATGGATTGGATGGCCAATCCATGGATCACCATAGTGAGAGGAAGAATCCTAACACCAGAGATCTCTCCTCCAAAATGTAGACAAAACATCCTGCAACTGCAAAATTGCAAATAACGCAGTTCAGGGATGGAAACTACACTGTAGGCTCTGAGAATGATTTGGCCTACTGCCAAGGTCTGGATCTGAAGCTCTGATGATCTAGGACACTCTTGCCAATTGGATAACAGACTTTCCCAGTGAAAAGAGAGGCTAGATATGCATAGATCTGAAGAGATCTATCTCCCACTTGCTGCAACTCACAAGGACAACCCAACCCTCAACAGGATCAGTGCTATAGGTGTAAGGTGAAGCTTGGCCCAAGCTTGATAGTGGTCAAGACAAGCACAACTCCTCCAAGAGCTGCTCAAGTAAGGAGGTGGGATTCCCGCTCAGGAACACCCAATGCTAAACAACATTATTCTCAGCTAAACAGCTAGAGAATGAGAAATGTCTAAGAAGACACATTCTTCTCAAATAATATCTTCAACAACCCCCTCCATGCTGCTATCATCTTCCTTTTATAACATAGGAGTCTTTTCAAACCCTAAACCACTTCATCAATTCAGCTCCTTTCACATGTAGAATCTCCTTCTAGAACTGCGTTGTCCCTCAAGGAGGTTCAATGCATCTAGATTGCGCTATATATATGGTCATGGTTGACTTGGTCAAGTGATCAACCTCTTTCACACTCAAGTGTGTTTTATAAAATGGCCCAGATTTAGCCATGTTCACATTGGCCATTGATTTATTTTGTTATTTCCCGGAGTTTTACATGTCCTCCTTTACATTTTATTCATCAACATGAAATGAAAAATAAAACAAGGAAAAATAGAATATTCCCATTAGCTTGGGCTAAGTGGGACTATTACAATCCTCCCCTCCAAGATGTTTCTTGTCCTCAAGCAACTAATAAGGTGAGCACTGCAAAATATCCCCTCCTTCTCTTGTGGCCCCATCATCCAATAGTCTCCACCATTGTTTAAATTTTTCTACAATAGTCCTGTCTCCCAATGGTCCCTCCCCAATGTGCAAGTTGGCCTTTGGTGAATAAACCCAATGGCTTTCATCAAGAAGGAATGGAAGGTTTATGTGGAAACCTTCTTGTTGATCCATGGCCTCCTCAAGATAGAAGTGATGACAACCATGCGGAATATCATCATCCATGAAAGACTCCCCTCACCATGTTATCATCCAAATGAAGTGGATCACCTCCCAGCTTGGCAATCCATAGAAAAACTCCTCCCCAATAAATTTGAGAGGCATGTCCCAAACAAACATATGGCTCACCCTACAAAGAAACAAGTGGTCTATCATGGTGGCCATATAATATCCCATGCTCCCCTTAGAACATGTAGGGCAGAAAATGTAGGAAATTTATTTCCCCAAGGACACATCCAACATATGTGTCTTCCCTTCAACCATGCCCCCAAAAAATATAAGAACATCTTCAAAATATGGGATAATAATCAAGGTCATGCTAGCTGCCATATGCAATAAAGGAGAAGGACAATGGTCCTTCATGTGCAACCAGCGCAGTTTTACTCCTAACTGCCATAGGATATGATATGAAAAGTGTTTTCCCGAACACTTGTTTGCTGCCTCATCCTTCTTGCATGCTTGGAGAAGGTGTATGATGGGTGATGTTAATGAATCACACCATGAAGAGTACATCATCTCTCCAAGATCTCCCAAGGAATGGCCAACATCACCATTGTTCATGGCCCACAGTGGCTCATGAAACCCATAAGAAAAGGTGCCCCCTCTTGGAACCAACACCTGCACATGTGTTAAGAAAATGCAAGTATATAATAAATACGTCATGAGGTTCAGCAATACAATGTTTATCATACACTTGTTTCAAATCATCAGGGTAACTCATGGATGAGCCCCCTCTCACACTCAATGAATAAGGAGGTGGTAATGATAACTCTTCCCAAGAGCTATGTTCCTCCTCAACCAGCAAATGATCCATGCACTTCCTCATGTGAGAGTGCACATCCTCCTTCAAGTCCTCCCACATGAATCCATCTAAGATAGTATGATATGCTCTAATGAAACCGATGGGTTTTGAAAGCAGGATCTCTTAGGCTGCATTAAGTAGTTAGCTGATCATGGACATAAATGACTCCCTCAACTACCTTATACCTCCTATCTATCATTTTCTCATCAAGAACCTTACATGTGAAAAGTTCCTTGGAGTATTCCATCAAAATTTGGGAATCCCAATTTGGATCTAGGCTCCCCAACAATGACAGTGCTGTAGAAATCTAAAATGCAGCCCCTGTCACAGCATGGCTATCCTCTTTGACATGTTTGATGTCAAAGTCACATGTTGGAGTGCTATCAACTCCATTTTTCTACCCCCTTTGTAGCTAATCTGGCTCAAGACAAGATTGAAGTAGATGGAAGTCAACCTCCCCTTGGAAAGTCCTTGTCTTCCAAAACTTCCTCAATGTAGCCCATGCATGCAAGAGTGTTGATATCCTCTTGTCATGTTCAGAAATATCCTTTGTGAATGAAAATATCATTGGCTGCCCCAAAGATAGGGAGTTGCCATATGAAATCATGTCCATCCCATCATAGACTTCTGAATCCTCCTTTTTTCAGCGCAAATAACTGAGAGGGAGATAGCAATGTCCAATTCAGAAAATTGATGATCTCTCTTTTGAATCCATGAAATATTCTCTGTGTTGTTCTAGTTTCTCCCAAAGCTCCCTCCTTAGCCAAGTAAGAATATGCTTCCCATAGTTGAGAGAACACTTTATTTTTCCTCCCATCAGGAGGTCTTCCCGGTGGAATGCCCCCATGTAAAGAGACATCAAGGCATAGAGCAGGATGTGTATATGTATGGATAGATTTGTCCTTGCCTTTCATGCACATATCCTCCTGATTTCTTTGTGCATCAAACTTCTGAAACAGAGAGGGGTATATGCTCTTCATCAATTGATACTTTCCCTCCTCTTGTCCTCCTTCTATCTTCAAGATCTCACCATTTGATGGTGATGGCACATGTTGCACAGGGATTGTGCCACAATCTCCATATGTGAGTTTCTTTGGAACTTCTTGCAAGAGTGCAAGAGTTCCTCTCCTTGGAGCCATTGCCCCTTCTTCCTCTCCATGAGGATCTAGATGTTCCCTTGTCTTGACTGCGCTGACATCCTCAACCTTCTCTACTTGATCTTGCAAGACCCTTGGAATTTCAAGTAATTCTCTCTCTTTGGCACATCTCCTCCCTTCCTCTTCATGAAGAAGTTGCTGGCAGAACGTTGTAGATTTGGTGATATGTTTGAGTGCTCATATCCATGAGATGAGGACTTATAACTTTCCTCATGTATAGATCTTATAGATCTTGTTGAGGGATCTTCCTGCTTTTCCCTCCTCATTTCTTTGATGTCTTTTCTGATACCTTGCAGAGCTTGAGATAGAAGTCTTGTGAACCTCTTTTCTCCAGACAACAAGGGTTTTCTCTGGTTTCTCTTGTATATCCCCTCCTACTCATGAGAATACTCCATCATGCTTGAAGCTCACAAGCTAAGCCAAGATTGAAGCTCTGATACCACTGTAATATCCCAAAATGGGAATCACATAGCAAGCCTGCTGAAATAACGCACTCCTGAGAATTCAGTGCACTGAAATTAGTTTGCAGCTCCTGGATCCCTTAGATCATCTCATCTAAGATCTAAATCCAAAAGGAGAGAAAAAACAAATCAAACTAGGTGGGTTATGTTATCACTCAGGTTTTCCTTGAAGTTGTAAGAAAAGGAAAGTATACCCGAGGTAACCACAAACCAACCTTCAGATGCAGAATCTAGCCAATCTGCATCTAGAGAGGGCTCTCTCTTTATAATTTATCTTTGTTCTTAGAAGGTTTTAGGCTAGTTATAGATCCAACAGTTTGTTTGAAAAATGGTGGAATCCACAAACTAAGGGCAAGGTTGAAAGTTTTCAGTCCATTGGGCTATGGAGTCAAAGGATGGCTTTACTGGATTTATATTCTATACACAAGATGGCTTTACAGGGCAAGATAGCTAGACAGAGAACAATCCTTAAAATTTAAAGAGGATGGGATGATCTTGAAGGGATGAAAGGCAGCTAAGAATCTTTCACCATGTTCAAAAGAAAGAAATAAGATGACTACAAACAAAGATCAATGAAGAATTCTTTATTATAGTAATCAACAATGTTTAAATTAGCAAAGAAAGAGCATTTAAGAATTCATGCTTATAACTAATTTAGAGGAAAACATTAAGAACAATCACATCTGAAATCAGATTACAATTAAGTAAATTCTGATTCAATCCTTTATGTAAATTATTCAGAAATGGACATAATGATATTATAAACTGATATAAAACTTAAGACAAAGGGTAGAAAGACTTATTGAACTGCAGTCCAACACATGAATCCTGCAAAAAGTCCTGAGCTTCAAATTGTTATCCAGTAAGCCACGAATAAATTTCTCCAAAATGCTTTTATTCCAAAAACTTCAATGTCACAGCAAAGTAATAGAATCCACCCTCAATACTCTCTTTGAGGGTTTATTTATACAAGAAATAATTGAAAAAATCTCACACTAACCTAGCCAATAATCTAGGGTGACTAAGGAGTAATTTACAAGTAAACAGGAGACAAATGGTCTCGTGGATAGAATAATAAGTAACTGCTGATGTGTTGTTTCCTCATTTTGCTGATGTGCTGGACGTAAGTGCTGAAATAGGGCTCGGTGCTGTCCCTTGGAGTAATTTCTTTGCTTGTTTGATACTCTTTGTCTTTACGGATACTCTTTAACCTGTACTCATTTTTATCTTTCATATAATAGTAAAAAGATAAAATTCTCATCCTGAAGATAATTTTCATAGAATTTCCAATAGGCCATTCCACCATTGATCTTCTGGTATTTCGGTTCTTTTAAGTTTCCTCAACGTTTCATCAGCCTCTGTGAGTTTGTAAAAAGTATGCTGATTAGGGAACAAATACCTTATATCATGTTCAAGATAAAATAAATTCTTCAACCTGTCATATAGATTTCTCCCTGTTGGCAACGTTGCTTCTGGCAAACTGATGGAACAAGCAGTTACGTTCTGAGCATGTATATTTATTTTCTTGACATAGGTTTCCAGTTCCATTATTTGGTCCTCTGAGAGCATTGGACTGGGTAACCCACTGTCCAACAAAATCTGAAATTTTCCTCTAAAAGTATTAATATCAGCCAAAATATCTGAACACTTCCTTTCTAAATTTTGCATAAAAGTTCTTTTGATGAAAACTCTTTTTATCATCAAAATAGTGCCGGTTCTGTCTTCAATTCCTAGTACTGCAAGCTGTTGCTTCGTTCGGGTGTTCAAAAATTGAATAAGTTGATTGGCCTGCTCAGGTCTACCTCTTAATTCATCTCTTGTTCTATTTATTTCTTCCTGGGCTACTTTAATCAAGTCATTTTGTTAAAAAATTGCTTGAATAGAGGGCCAAATACTTTTTATTAGCTCAATTATATTACCCCAAAGAATTTCATTTATTTCCTTCAAAGGCTTTTCTAATGAAAGATCTTTTTCTAAAGCCTTAACTAATCTGTCCAATCTTTTAATTTCTCTGGCATTATCAGCAACTGTCTTCTTAGATGTATCATACTTCTGCTCCAAATTTTCTAATTGTAACTTTGTGGTTTGAAGTTCTGTGACTCTTAATTGTAAACTTTCCATTTGTTTTATCAACTCATTAGAACTTAAACCAGAAGTGTTTACCTGCGCTGGCTCTGTTTGTTGCTTTGCTGTTGTAGTACCTATGGTTGTAGTAGCTTCTGTGATGGATGCCTGCTTGATAGCTTCCTTTTCCTGTAAAGCTTGTTCCAATCCTTTCTCTGTTTCACCTAGTCGCTCAGTCATATTTAAGAGCAACTCCATTATCTCTTCTTGTGAATTCCCCTTCAAAACTTCTTGGGTCTGAGGGTGCCTTGAGGCTGGCAATTTCAGCTGCTTTCTCAGTGCAGCTATGTCATCATCTTTCTTCTTAATTAATGCCTCAATGCTTTTAATATCTTTGGGGTTGTGACCCAAGCTGATGATTATGTCTTCCAGAGACTTTATTCTGTTATCTTTGGCCTGAGAAGAGGCCTTCTCAATTTGCAATTGGGTGCTTGTGTTATTTAAAGAATCTTGCAGTCTTAGGGCTACCATGGCCTTATCAGTAAGAGTGGAATAGACCATTTCCCCAGTTTGTTTATGCAGCTCTATTTGGTCCAAAGGATGAATATCCTTTCCCAGGACCTCAAAATTTGTTCTAATATAATCAGCTGTTGTCATGGGTTTTGGTACCTTGGACTTGAAGTGGCTCATCATCATTTTTCCTTGTGAAATGTCAAATGATGACATTAACCTTTCTTGATTATGTGGAGCCATTTTCAGATATTGATCATATACCTTCATTCTCAATGGATCATTCTTTGCCTTTATATTAATGAAAGTTCTTTTTATATCCCCTGTATCTGTTTTTGGTGGCCTAAAAGAGGATACTTCAGTACTCAACTTCTTTTGCAAAGCTTTTCCTTTCTGATCTGTGTGTGTCACACTAACAGAACCAGTTAGTTGACTATCTTCTCTTCCACCATCAAACATCTCATCTATGATTTCCACATCTGGAAGTGGATCTAGTTTCTGTTTTTTGGCTTGATGTATCTTTGAGGACTCTTTGGGAGGAGTAGTATCTGGAACTTGCCTTTTCTTTCCCATTTCTATATTGGATGGAGTTTTTAATTCTGAAACTTCAGGATGGTTTACTTGAGTGGGAGAAACTTGTGTTTGATCAGGCGCTCTGGAAGTTTGAGGTTTCTATGCCATGATTAAAGTTTCAATTACCTGTATTTCAGGTTCCTTTCCTTTACCTTTTGACTCTGCTGCAATTGATGAACTGCCTTCCTGTAATCTCTGCTGTAGATTTGCTGCTGAAGAAGTGCCAATGTGAGGTACCTGCACTTGACCATAAGATTCTAGGTCATACTTCTTCTCAAGATCTTTCATAATTTTGTTCATTTTGTCTTCTTCACTTTCTTCTTAAACTAGTGTTTCTTCCACCCATTCATCTTGGTTGGCATATTGTTCTATTTCAGGAATCTTGTGGTGTATGTAAGGGGATGATTTGTTCTTTATTCTTTTTTCACAGATAAAACCAAATGGATCATAAGGAACCCAACGAAAACTTCTTTGGAACTTGCAATGGTTTTGTAGTATAATTTCTGCTTCTCGCTCAGCATCCCTAGAGTTGCATATGTAGGGACCTAATTGACTTTTAATCCTGAGTTGGGCTTTCTTTTTCACACTACAAAAATGAATCATATCTGAATTATTCATCTGCCTGAAGTATTCCAAGGCAAAAAGTCTCATGGGCACATATCTTGGTAACTTGAATGGATGTAATTCACATCCATAGATTTTGATGACTGAATGGTTTTGATATAAATACCAATCTCCAACTTTATAAGTCCTTGAAAGTTGCAAGGCCTTCTTGATTTCATTACTGAGCCTTGGGGGAGGGATTCCTGTCAACAAGGTAGTTGCAGGATATACAAAAAGATCGATGAACTCAGTATAGGAATAGGGAGAATTATAGGAAGAATGAATTATGGGAGACCAAAATATAACTGACCTAGGGTTTCCCTTGGCATCAAGCTTTTTAACAGGGAAAGGGAACTTTTCTGATTGATAAAAGATAATGAGATGATAAATAACTAAGGAATATTTAAAAACTTTCTCATCATCTAGCCTCATGAACTGATCATGGATCTTATTGGCTATGAAGGAGGCAAAGTCATATTTAACTTCAGGAGGTTTCCCAAGAGTAAAGATAGACAGCAAAACCAGGGTTATCTCATCAACATATTCACTGGTATTGAAACCCAAGACAAAAGATATCATATTTTGGATGAGCCTTCCCAACTTAGTGAAATAATAAAAACCATAGGGAGGATTTCCCTTAGGTTGATGTTCAGGCAACATGAAATTCTGGCAAATGGACTCCAATTTTTCTGGGGTCAATTTATTAGACTTTTCAATCAATTCTTCCATAGACAAAGGTGCTAGTTCTTGGTCTAGTTCAAAATGTAGCATTTCATTGATAGCCTGGGGAGTAATGGGGAAAAGAACACTCTGGTCAGGGGATATTACAGCTCTCTGAGTGGGATCATAGTTAGAATGGCAATAGTGGATAATTTCTGGGAAAGTAATGACTGAGGGGATGAGATATCTCGAGAGATTGGATTCCCACAACCCAATGACATCTTTCCCCTTCGAGTAATTGTCTCTGCAGCGACAATAACTCAGAAGGGGGCTTTCATCAAAATGCAAGTCTTTAATCTGAAAATATTTATCTACTAAAGGCAAATATTCTAACTCTCTGTGGGGGGCATTCAATGGAGTCACATTCAGGGCTGCCGGGGCTTCCATTTTGGTTCTTGTGGATTCAAAACGGAAGTTTCTGGGTTTTCTTCACAGGCCGGGCGCGATTTCAATTTTAATGAGGGAAATTGGCACAATTGCAGTTTCGGGGGAACAATTCACAGTTTTAAACCTCAGAGAATGATCTCAGTGATAAGATTTAATCACTAATCCAGTGGAAAACAAGGAAAACAGACTTTCTTTTAAAGTTTGAAGCGCTATAGGATAAATACCTGTTCTTGGAGGAAAGCTAGCTTTTAACAGGTATCAGATGGTAGAAGGAGGATGCTTGGAACAATGTGTCCGTAATTCTGATACGAATTGATAAACTGTGAATTTAGCTGGTGGGTTTAATTTCTTTATGCCAGAGCAAGGCAACGCTTTCAAATAACGAAAATACACGCAAATTTGTTTTATTTCCAAAGTAAAAAAAGGGGTTTTTTGGTTTTTTCGAGGAATGACGTCATTTCAAGACGACACAGAATCAGAAAATGGGCGACGATTGGCCATTGGAAGATATAGTGGGATAACAGGAGTTGATGGTCTGGTTGGAGGGGATGGAGGAGTAGAAGGAGTGACAGGTGTTTGAAGAGCTTGAGAAAAAGTAACTGAGCTTGGGGAAGCTTCAGTAATTACGGAGATGTTTGAATTTTCTTCAAAGGTTTGTTCAGATTGAATAGAGTTTTGTAACTGTCTGTCAAGATGGTGTGAAACAAATCTGAATTGCAAATCTTCAAAAAACAATGGATCTGGAACTAATCTGGATAATTCGGTTTCAGAAAAATTCACAAATAAGGATGTTTCAAATCGTGCATCAAAAGGAATTTCATCAATATATATAATTTTCACAGGACAGGATGCAGATCTAGAAAGTGGCCTAGAACTTCCTGAACTCTCTTGACTTCCTCTTTCAGAACTTTCTTGACTTCCTTGTCTTCTAAGAATCCTAGGAATCAGATTTGGATTTTCAAATATTGGAGGTGGATTAGGGTCAGGGTTTGACCTAGTATGTCGAATCCTTTCTGAAGCCAGTTTTCCTAGACTATGTGTTTTTGGATTTTGGTTTTAATTGAAAGAATAAATACAAATTCTACAAATTCTTCAAGAAATAATGATGTATGATTAAAATTTTCTCAAAGATCTGTTAAACTAGAGAGTCTGATTAAACATTTTGAAACTAAGGTTCATTGTATAAGCTAAATTAGAGATAGACTGAAGCAACATTTATTTACTTTTGCAATTGCAGAGCAAAAGCAATTTCGAAGGCTACCTGGCTGATCTTAAGACTCTGTCTATAGCTTATAAGTGAACAATATTAACAAATAAAAATGATTCAGATTCCCCAGTATGGTCGCCACTATGTTATCACTCAGGTTTTCCTTGAAGTTATAAGAAAAGGAAAGTATACCCGAGGTAACCACAAACCAACCTTCAGATGCAGAATCTAGCCAATCTGCATCCAGAGAGGGCTCTCTCTTTATAATTTATCTTTGTTCTTAGAAGGTTTTAGGCTAGTTATAGATCCAAGAGTTTGTTTGAAAAATGGTGGAATCCACAAACTAAGGGCAAGGTTGAAAATTTTCAGTCCATTGGGCTATGGAGTCAAAGGATGGCTTTACTGGATTTCTATTCTACACACAAGATGGCTTTACAGGGCAAGATAGCTAGACAAAGAACAATCCTTAAAATTTAAAGTGGATGGGATGATCTTGAAGGGATGAAAGGCAGCTAAGAATCTTTCACCATGTTCAAAAGAAAGAAATGAGATGACTACAAACAAAGAGCAATGAAGAATTCTTTATTATAGTAATCAAGAATGTTTAAATTAGAAAAGCAAGAGCATTTAAGAATTCGTGCTTATAACCAATTTAGAGGAAAACATTAAGAATAATCACATCTGAAATCAGAGTACAATTAAGTAAATTCTGATTCAATCCTTTATGTAAATTATTCAGAAATGGACATAATGATATTATAAACTGATATAAAACTTAAGACAGAGGGTAGAAAGACTTATTGAACTGCAGTCCAACACATGAATCCTGCAAAAAGTCCTGAGCTTCAAATCGTCATCCAGTAAGCCACGAATAAATTTCTCCAAAATGCTTTTATTCCAAAAATCTCAATGTTACAGCAAAGTAATAGAATCCACCCTCAATACTCTCTTTGAGGGTTTATTTATACAAGAAATACTTGAAAAAATCTCACACTAACCTAGCCAATAATCTAGGGTGACTAAGGAGTAATTTACAAATAAACAAGAGACAAATGGTCTCGTGGATAGAATAATAAGTAACTGCTGATGTGCTGTTTCCTCATTTTGCTGATGTGCTGGAGGTAAGTGCTGAAATAGGGCTCGGTGCTGTCCCTTGGAGTAATTTCTTTGCTTGTTTGATACTCTTTGTCTTTACGGATACTCTTTAACCTGTTCAACTGATACTCTTTCATCTGTGCTCATTTTTATCTTTCACATAATAGTAAAAAGATAAAATTCTCATCCTGAAGATAATTTTCAGAGAATTTCCAATAGGTCTTTCCACCATTGATCTTCTGGTATTATAGTCCTTTTAAGTTTTCTCAATGTCTCATCGGCCTCTGTGAGTTTGTAAAAAGTAGGCTGATCAGGGAACAAATACTTTATTTCATGTTCAAGATGAAATAAATTCTTCAATCTGTCATAAAGATTTCTCCCTGTTGGCAACGTTGTTTCTGGAAAACTGATAGAACAAACAGTCATATTTTGGGCATGGATATCGATTTTCTTAACATAGGTTTCCAAGTCCATTATCTGGTCCTCTGAGAGCATAGGACTGGGTAACCCACTTTCCACCAAAACTTGAAATTTTTCTCTGAAAGCATTAATTTCTTCCATAATATCTAAGCACTTCCTTTCTAAATTTTGCATAAAAGTTCTTTTGATGAAAACTCTTTTTATCATCAAAATAGTGTCGGTCCTATCTTCAATTCCTAGTACTGCAAGCTGTTGCTTCGTTCGGGTGTTCAAAAACTGAATAAGTTGATTGGCCTGCTCAGGTCTACCTCTTAATTCATCTCTTGTTCTGTTTATTTCTTCCTGAGCTACTTTAATCAAGTCATTTTGTTCAAAAATCTGTCAATAGGAGGGCCGTCACATTTTATTATACTAGTTATATTACCCCAAAAGAATTTCATTTATTTCCTCTTTAAAGGCTTTTCAAATGAAAGATCTTTTTCTAAAGCCTTAACTAATCAGTCCAATCTTTTAATTTCCCTCGGTATTATTAGCAATCGTTCTCTTAGATGTATCATACTTCTCTCGCTCCAAATTTTCTAATTGTAACTTTGTATTTAAAGTTCTGACTTAGTGACTTTAATTGTAAACTTTCCATTTGTTTTATCAACTCATCGAACTTAAACTGTATGGTTGACTGCTACCAAGCCCAGTTTTGTTGCTTTGTCACAGTACCCGTGGCTGTATCTGTGATGGATGCCTGCTTGATAGCTTCCTTTTCCTGTAAAGCTTGTTCCAATCCTTTCTCTGTTTCACCTAGTCGCTCAGTCATCTTTAAGAGCAACTCCATTATATCTTCTTGTGAATTCCCCTTCAAAACTTCTTGGGTCTGGGGGTGCCTTGAGGCTGGCAATTTCAGCTGCTTTCTCAGTGCAGCTATGTCATCATCTTTCTTCTTAATTAATGCCTTAATGCTTTTAATATCTTTGGGGTTGTGACCCAAGCTGATGATTATGTCTTCCAGAGACTTTATTCTGTTATCTCTGGCCTGAGAAGAGGCCTTCTCAATTTGCAATTGGGCGCTTGTGTTATTTAAAGAATCTTGCAGCGTTAGGGCTGCCATGGCCTTATTAGTAAGAGTGGAATACACCATTTCCCTAGTTTGTTTATGCAGCTCTATCTGGTCCAAAGGATGAATGTCCTTTGCCAGGACCTCAAAATTTGTTCTAATATAATCAGCTGCTATCATGGGTTTTGGCACCTTTGACTTGAAGTGGCTCATCATCATTTTGCCTTGTGAAATGTCAAATGCTGACATTAACCTTTCCTGATTATGTGGGGCCATTTTCAAATATTGATCATATACCTTCATTCTTAATGGATCATTCTTTGCCTTTATATTAATGAAAGTTCTTTTTATATCCCCTGTATCTGTTTTTGGTGGCCTAAAGGAGGATACTTCAGTACTCAACTGCTTTTGCAAAGCTTTTCCTTTCTGCTCTGTATGGGTCACACTAACAGAACTAGTTAGTTGACTGTCTTCTCTTCCATCATCAAACATCTCATCTATGATTTCCACATCTGGAAGTGGATCTGGTTTATGTTTTTTGGCTTGATGTATTCCCGAGGACTCTTTAGGAGGAGTAGTATCTGGAACCTGCCTTTTCTTTCCTATTTCCATGTTGGATGGAGTTTGTAATTCTGAAACTTCAGGATGTTTTACCTGAGTGGGAGAAACTTGTGTTTGATCAGGCGCTCTAGAGGTTTGAGGTTTCTCTGCCATGACTAAAGTTTCAATGACCTGTATTTCAGGTTCCTTTCCTTTGCCTTTTGACTCTGCTGCAACTGGTGAACTGCCTTCCTGTAAACTCTGCTGTAGATTTGCTGCTGAAGAAGTGCCAATGTGAGGTACCTGCACTTGACCACAAGATTCTAGGTCATACTTCTTCTCAAGATCTTTCATCATTCTGTTCATTTTTTCTTCTTCACTTTCTTCTTCAACTAGTGTTTCTTCAACCCATTCATCTTGGTTGGCATATTGTTCTATTTCAGGAATCTTGTGGTGTATGTAAGGGGATGATTTATTCTTCATTCTTTTTTCACAAATAAAACCAAATGGATCATAAGGAACCCAACGGAAAGTTCTTTGGAACTTGCAATGGCTTTGTAATATATTTTCTGCTTCTCGCTCGGCCTCCCTAGAGTTGCAGATGAAAGGACCTAACTGAATTTTGATCCTTAGTTGGGCTTTCTTCTTCACACTACAAAAAATGAATCATATCTGAATTATTCATTTACCTGAAATATTCCAAGGCAAAAAGTCTCATGGGCACATATCTTGGAAACTTGAATGGATGTAATTCACATCCATAGATTCTAATGACTGAATGATTTTGGTATAAATACCAATCTCCAACTTTATAAGTCCTGGAAAGCTGCAAGGTCTTCTTGATTTCATTACTGAGCCTTGGAGGAGGGATTCCTGTCAACAAGGTAGTTGCAGGATATACAAAAAGGTCGATGAACTCAGTATAGGAATAGGGAGAATTATAGGAAGAATGAATTATGGGAGACCAAAATATAACTGACCTAGGGTTTCCCTTGGCATCAAGCTTTTTAACAGGGAAAGGGAACTTTTCTGATTGATAAAAGATAATGAGATGATAAATAACTGAGGAATATATAAAAACTTTCTCATCATCTAGCCTCATGAACTGATCATGGATCTTATTGGCTATGAAGGAGGCAAAGTCATATTTAACTTCAGGAGGTTGCCCAGGAGTAAAGATAGACAACAAAACCAGGGTTATCTCATCAACATATTCACTGGTGTTGAAACCCAAGACAAAAGAGATCATATTTAAGATGAGTCTTCCTAATTTATTGAAATAATAAAAACCATAGGGAGGAGGCCCCTTAGGTTGATGTTCAGGCATCATGAAATTTTGGCACATGGACTCTAATTTTTCTGGGGTCAATTTATTAGATTTTTCAATCAATTCTTCCATAGACAAAAGTGCTAGTTCTTGGTCTGTTTCAAAATGTAGCATTGCATTGATAGCCTGGGGAGTAATGGGGAAAAGAACACTCTGGTCAGGGGATATTACAGCTCTCTGAGTGGGATCATAGTTAGAATGGAAATAATGGATAATTTCTGGGAAATTAATGACTGAGGGGATGAGATATCTCGGGAGATTGGATTCCCACAACCCAATGACATATTTCCCCTTCGAATAATCATCTCTGCAGCGACAATAACTCAGAAGGGGGCTTTCATCAAAATGTAAGTCTTTAATCTGAAAATCTTTATCTACTAAAGGAAAATATTCTAACTCTCTGTGGGGAGCATTCAGTGGAGTCACATTCAAGGCTGCCGGGGCTTCCATTTTGGTTCTTGTGGATTCAAAACGGAAGTTTCTGGGTTTTATTCACAAGCCAGGCGCGATTTTGGTCTTACTGAGGGAAATTGGCACAATTGCAGGTTCAGGGGAAAAATTTACAGTCGTAAAACTCAGGGAATGATCTTAGGAATAAGATTTAAACACTGATTCAGCGAAAAACAAGGAAAACAGAGTTTCATTTGAAGTTCGGGGCGTAATTGGATAAATACCTGTTCTTGGAGGCAAACAGAGTTTTAACAGGTATCAGGCGATGGCAGGAGGATACTCGAACACAGGTCCGGCGAAATTATGGAGCGAAACAAATAGAACAGTAGATTTCAGTGGAAATTTGAAATTCTTATCAGAAGGCGCTGTTGCGTTCAAATGATGAAAATGACATAAAAACACAAAAATTTGTTTTATTTCCAAAGTCAAAAAGGGGTTTGTAGTTTTTCGAGGAATGACGTCATTTTAGTACAAGCTGACGTGGGGTAGGGGTTGGGTGGTAAGCAGTTAGTCCCCGCACCGCTTATTGGCAAAGGTGGTTTTTAACGCAAGGGCAGCGATTCCATTGGATCATTGACACGTGGACGGAGGACTAGTCAAATACCACCAATCCCCCGCGCGTTAAAGCTCTGACAAGGGACGGCTGGCGGAATTGACGTGGAGCATTGATCTGTGGAGAAGCGATCTAACGGTGGAAAGTACGGGGAGATGGCGGGGTATTATCGTGCGGGCCCGGCGGGGTTTTAAACGCGATTTAAATTTATAAAACATCCCGGGGGGCGTCTAATAGGCGGAAAAGGTTATTAATTAGTCCTGATAACTAATTAATCCCATAGTTATAAAGGGTCGGGGTAAGGAACTTTGCGCACGGGTATTACAGTTAAAGTCTCGGGTGGGATGCCAGGTGGATGAGCCACTGTGGCACGGGGTTTTTCCGAAGTTTTAGTTTGAATTAAAACTTTGGCTTTATTTATATTTTTGGGTTAAACACATATATCGTATGTTTAAAGTTTTTCTTATATACGTTTTTTTATTATATGATAAATTAACCGATATAATTAATTTACCATAGGGGCGGGACCATTGTATAACGATATATTTAACCAAAGGGCTTGTATAGTGGGTTTTTATTTGAATGCACGAGGAAATAAATACTTTGGCTAAACTTTATAATAGAGGGGTTTTTGGATATTTATATAAAAGGAGTTATATACTTAGGATAGGGTATTTCACTAGGGATTTAATAACTAGAGTTAAACATTAATATGACAAAGGGAAAAGGGAACTCAAAATACTTTGCACATCTAAGAAAGTGACAATTTCTGAAGTAAATTGCAATATCTCATCTTCAACACTTAAACTTAGAATAGTAAGTTATTTTGAGGGATTTTTATGGAAGTTTGCATGATTTTCCTAAGCAAAATGGGATTTTACTTAGGAAAAGATTGAAAGTGAATGATAATGGATAACTTCAAGTACTTAGGTCTTTTTGATCATTAGGCCGAGGGTCCGGTCCCTCTAAAAGTCAAGGAAATGCCTTGAGCCCCTTTGATCTCCAAATACCTTAGCACTTTGGGGAAATTAGTAAAAACTTAGGGAAAAAATGATGTGGGAAGTTAATGATTTTGACTTTGCTTTCTGTGAATTCTTCATTGCATTTTCTGCTTGAGTACTTGTGATGAAGGTAAAAGATTAAACATATTCGGCACCATCATTCATCACATAAAACTTTGCAACACCATCTACCTACCCTATCTACTTGACACTACCATTTTCTCTTCTTTATTAGGGTGCATTTAGACTTGAAAACCCTTATCAATCTTCTTTTCTTTTACAAGGCAAATCTATCTAATTCTACCCTTATTACATCCAAGGGCTCAGATTAAACTATTGAGCACCTTTTATTAACTCTACCTATCTACTTATCTGCCAAGATTAAACTGTTTGGTCAGATATTTATTCTCTAATCTACAACATGAAATTGAAAAATGAATAAGTCAAGTTTAAACAGTTTGACTCTTCATAAATTGTGGCAAAAGTTTGACAAGTTGCACACAATTGCTTTATTACAGAAATGAAATAGTAGTGGCATTTGGATTTGCACACTTTCCTTGGTCTATTTTTTGTTTGGGGTTCATTTCTTTCACTTTTTTGACCATTTTATTTTTCTTACCCTTTGATGTTTCTTTTAGGGTATACCCTCTTTACATTTTTAAAATTTTTTTATTTTTTTTGGTTTTTCAAGAATATGGAACACCTTTGCTCAAGAAAAAAGGTTTGAACATATTCCATAGTTCAATCAAGAAAATCATGAAAAATGGTACTTATTGGTATATGAGACTAACACTGGTTCCACTTGGGGATGGCTTTTCCTTGTGAAAAGTCAAGAACAGCAGGTCAGTTGCCTCAACATGTCTTCAAGCTAAACTATGTAATCTCCTTCTTCTGGTAGCTTTATTGTACATATGATAGTGAAACTTTTGAAGCTTAGGGCCTTCACTTCGGGCTTCAACTCCAAGAAGTCACCATCCACTCAAAACTGCATTAGAAAATGATATATTATGTACAAGTTAGAAAAATCAAAGCATTCTAGTAAATAGGATCAAAACACTCTAGTAAATGGGATCAAAATAATGCTTGAGCATTCGACCATTGACTGGTCCTTCTTCAACTTCTGAATTGTCCAACTCCTTCAAAAAGTAAGTGTTGTTTCCCTGCAAGGCATGAATGATATAAGGCCCTTTCCACAAGAAATCAAACTTTCCATGTTTCCCTTTTTCCTCTCTTCTAGAATCCCATCTTAGGACCTTGTCTCCTAATTGAAAATCCTCTACTTTAGTCCTTTTATCAAACATTTTCTTTAGCTTTTCCTGTAAGACTTGTGATATTTGGTATACCTCTTCTCTGGTTTGCTGCAGGTGGATTGTTTGATTAATTCTTCTTTGAATGTCATTTGGCTCCACTTGAGCCTCCTGAAGTAATTTCATGACAGGGATTCCTAAAGATGAGGGGACTCTTGCTTCAATGCCATAAACTAACTCATATGGACTAGTCCCAATGGATTTCTTAGTTGTAAGTCTGTCTGCCCATAATGCATTGGTCAATTTCTTGTGCCAATTCTTTTTGTTTTCTTCTAATAACTTTTTGATAATATTGATAAGGCTTTTATTAGAGGATTCTGCTAGTCCATTACCCTGGGGGTAATAGGCTGTTGAATGGCCTAAAGTAATATGATATTTATGGCAGAAACTAATCATTTTCTTTGATTTAAATGCAGCAGCATTGTCTGTTATAATTTTTTCTGGACAACCAAATCTTGAAAGTATGTTGGTTTCTAAAAACCCAATAATCACAGAATCATTGGACTGTCTACATGGGATGGCTTCAATCCATTTAGTGAAATAGTCTGTAGCAGTTAAAATCCATCTATGTTGCCCTGAAGAAGGGGGATGAATTTCTCCAATAAAATCTAATCCCCATTGTTGAAAAGGTCTTTCTGTGGAAACTGGTTTTAAAGGCAATGGTAACAACTTTCTTTTACCCTCAAATATCTGACACTTGTGACAACTTGTTACAAATTTCTTAACATCAGAAAATAATGTTGGCCAGTAAAACCCAGCCCTCAAAATTTTGTCTGCAGTAGATTTCCAGTAGAGATGCCCTCCACAATCCCCTGCATGAAATTCATTAAGCACTTTATCAGCTTCATCTTTTAAGAGACAATTCAACAAGATTCCTTCATGATTTTTCCAAAATAGAGTGCTATCTAAAATACAATATTTCAAATATGTCATTTTTAAAAATCTTCTTTTGGTTCTGGACAACCCTGGAGGAGCCTGCAGGTTTAATAAAACATGAATTATATCAGTGTACCAGGGTGAATCTAAGAAAGCTTGACTAATCTGAGGAGTCGCCATCTCCTGCTCGTTATCCAGTTCATTGATGTCTAAGGCTTGGCAATTGGTTTTTGTCATGAGTTGTGCTAAACCTTGGCCTTTTATCAGTTTTGTTGGCTTAATCTCAATATCATATTCTAAAATGGTAGCTATCCACTTACCTCGTTTACCTTCAATGCCATCTCGAGTCAAAATATCTTTAACTACTGCATTAGGCACATAGGCTATCACATGAGAATATAATATGTAGACTCTGAAATCTTTGATTGCTTTTACCAATGCAAAAGCTTGTTTTTCCATAATATTGTATTTTAGAGATGCATCCCTCAGTGCTTTACTAAAAAATGCTATTGGATTTTCACACCCTTGGTCATCTTTTTGAAGTAAAACAGCTGCAACAGTATGTTCAGAAGCAAATGAAAAAATAATAAAGTCTCTATCAAATTTAGGACTGGTCAGAACTGGTGTCCTTGTTAAAGCCATTTTAATTTCCTCGAATGATTGTTTGGCTTCTACAGTCCAGTCAATGCTTGAATCTTTCCTCAACATGTTAATTAGTAATCTAAGTTATTCTGCTAGACTAGAAATAAATCTTCTCAAGAAATTAATTTTTCCTATGAATGCTTGCAACTCTTTTATGTTTCTGGGGTGGGGTATTTGCAAAATTGCTTGAATTCTTTCTGGATCAATCCTAATGCCATATTTAGAAATAATGTGCCCTAAAAGCTTTCCTTCTTCCAAACCAAACAATGACTTCTTAGGGTTCAAAGAAATTCCATATTTTCTGCACTTTATAAACACTTGCCTTAAGTGATCTAAATGCTCTTGATCTGTTTTAGAAAAAACAGTCAAATCATCTAGGTAAATTACCAGAAAATCATGTATCTCTTTAGCAAAAGAAATATCCATTGCTCTTTGAAATGTAGCTCCTGCATTCTTGAGCCCAAATGGCATTTTGACATATTTAAACGTACCCCATGGTGTAGTGAATGTTGTTTTATCCTGATCATCAGGATGAACTAGAATCTGGTTGTACCCTGAAAATTCATCCAGTAGTGATATTCTCGAAGATCCTACCACCCTTTGCAGAATGTGGTCCATTTTCGGCAGAGGATAGTTGTCTTTTAAAGAAACTTTATTCAAATTTCTTAAGTCGACACACAATCTAATTTCTCCTGTCTTCTTTCTTGTTGGTACCAGGTTAGAAACCCATTCTGAGAATCTAATAGGAGCTATAATCCCTGCTTCAAACATCCTTTTGGTTTCCTTTTCAATTGAGGGTAATAAAACAGGATTTATTCTCCTAAGCTTTTGTTTAAAAGGTTTCTGGTCTGGTTTTAAAGGTATGGTGTGTTGAATGATAGATGTATCATAAGATTTGAGGTCTTCATAACTCCAGGCAAAAACATCCTGGAATTATTTTAATAGTTCAACATATTTAACCTTCTGATCTTTTGGAAGAGACTTGGACAACTTGACCATTTTGGGATTTTCTGGGGTTCCTAAGTTGCATTCTTCCATATCAGCCTTAACAGGTTCCATTTTAGGTCTGAATGGAATATCATTTGAGTCGAACAGATCTTCCAAAGGAGTTAATCCTTTGGGTAATTGATTATCTTTCAAATTGATGATTTCTGTTTCATCATCTATGATCTCATCAAATTCCATGTGTTTCAAATTTTGCATGTCCTCTTCAGTGAATGTGGTTGGGTGCAGCATATGAATTGCATTTTCTCTTGAAATTTCTATTTTTTGTTCTTTTTCTTGATCAAATTCATCAATAGTTATGTCTTCATCTATATTACAGTTAGAAAACTCATTCTAAAGTGTCAAAAAATTATTGATTTGATTGTTATTCACAAATACTTGCCAATTCAAAAGATTGTCTGGTATTGCAGGCCTGTGTCTAATCTCAGCTGAAAACTGATGATTAGGGTCGAAAGGTAACTTGCATGTACTAGCAAACATTGCTAAACTGTGAGCATGCAAATTTTGTTTCCTGGGAATCTTGGCAAGTTGGGCTTGTAAAAATGTGTTGAGAATCTCTACAACTGTCTCTCTGTATTGTTTTAATCTCATGTCTTTTGTTGAACATTCTCCTTTAATCTGTTGAATGATTAGTTCAGAGTCTCCTATGATTGATACCCTAATAGCTCCTAACTTCTTGACATGTTTAAGCCCTAATAAAATAGCTTCATACTCTGCCATGTTGTTAGTGCATTTGAAATTCAACCTATAAGCATGACCCTCTGCATAATTGTTCTCAACATTATGTAACCAAATCCCAGCTCCTGCCCCGAGTCTATTTACTGAACCATCAAATTCTAAATGCCATAAGATTTCATGTTCATAATCTTCATCAATTGTTTTAAAGTGTTTCTTGACGGGAGCTAGTTGTTTAGTTTCTTCAGGTATTTCTTGATCATCTGTTGTTTCTTTGTTTTCAGAGATTTCTTCAATTTTAACAGTGGTTTTGTTTATGACTTCCAATTCTGGAGCTTCTATTTCAGTAGGGAGATCTAACTCAGCATTGTATAAAATAAAAGAATCCATATTAGAATGTACAGAGTAAACAGGGAAGTTTTCAGGTTTCTCATGGCTACTCACTAAGTACTTCATCAAGGTTTCTCTATATAATCTTTTAGGCTGACCAAATACTGAAATAGTTGCATATGACATGTCTAGTTGAATAGATCCTCCAAGTTTAGCACCCCAAGATCTAGACAATAACATACCATATTTAGGTGGAATATCAGCAACTACTATATCCATTAAAACAGACTTAGCAGGGTATTGGACCAAAGTGACACACAGATCTTTAATCAAACCTAAACATTTTATCTGACTGGAATCAAATGAAAACAAATCTTTGTACGGTCTGGTAATATCTAGATTCAATCTTTCCATTACTGCTTTTGGCATCAAGTTGTGAGATGCTCCAAAATCAAGCATTGCATTATGGAGTATCTTGTCATGAACATTTAGGCTTACATAAAATGGAGGAGTTCCTCCACTTTCTGGTTTGCCATTAACCTCAGGGCCAAAAAGAAGTTTGGGTTGATCATCAAGAATGTTTACTGAATCATCCAATCCAGTAATGTTAATGTTTAGGGACTTGGAAATCTGACTCCTATAGACATCATGTTTAGCCAATTATGATAAAGGAATAGCTATCTTAAGTTTGCCTATTTCAGCCTCTAGATTGAAGGGTTTTTCTGTTTGAGTTTTAGTGTTTTGCACAGTTGGGTTTTCTCTGTTTTTTGGGTCTTCAATGTTTTTCTCTTTTTCATGAATGAAGTTTTGTTTTGAAGATGTTTCTGGACTAACTTCTACTGTGTCTTCTACATTTCCCACAGGAGGAAAAGTAGTAGATTGCTGTTTATTGATTGGTTGGTTGTCAGAGACATCTTCAATTATTGGATTTGAAGAACTGGGAGTTATCCTAGACAAAATTTGTACTTGGGGGATGTTTTTTTTACCTTTGACATTTTGTCTTGCATTTTTCTGTTTACTATTCTCTGGTACATCAATCCTTCTACTTCTCAAGTTGTACTGTTTATGAACCTCGTAGATTGCTGTGTCATAGCCTTCCTTGAAATCAAAAGTCTCACCCGAATGAGTTTGGAACGTTTCAAGGATATGATTCTCTTGATCATCCTGGGATAGGAAGACTTCTGGTTCATCTTTGTCATCATCTACATTGTTTATTTCTACATCTTCTGTAGGTTCTTCAGAGGTTGAACCTTCAACAAAGTTTTCTTGGAAAGGTGGCCTAATGTTTTGATCAGGGACATTCTTCCCAATATTTTGGTTCAGATTCCTCCTAAAGTTTGGGTTTCTTGCAACATTCTGGTTGTCAGTAGAAGATTTTCTTTCAATGGTTTCCACTCTGTCTCCTAATCTTTCCATACCTTTAATGATTGCATCCAGCTTCTTTTCAAAAGCTGAAGGTTCTTCATTCATAGGCATTCTTCTTTCTGCTCTGGCTCTGGCTCGTTTTTCTATCAGATTTGCTTCTACACTTACCACTATGCTTTGCATTTCCTCTAGTGTTTGAGGAGCTCTTTCCCTGAGGGAATAAGCTATATCAGAGTCAAAACCATCTGGAAATTTAACTAACACAGAGTCAGGTGGGGGTCTAAGGTTCTGGGGAACAACGTTATATGATTCATTGAATCTAATGATGTAATCTTGTACTGTTTCATTAGGTCTTCTCCTTAATTTTTCAAATTTTGACAGGATCTGAAGAGGATCCTTCTTTTTCTCCCATCTGTTCAAAAATGCCCTATATAAAGCTGGTAAATCGGCAATAGTGTTTGGAACAAGGGCCCTAAACCATGTCCTAACCTCTCCAGTAAGACTCTGAACGAAAATTCTCATTCGGACATTATCAGTGTCAATTTCATAGAACTCAAAGTAGTCTGTCATCCTTTTGGTGTGTTGCTGTGCTGTGTAAGTTCCTGATCCATCAAAAGGTGTGATCTTACTCTGGTAATCTTGGGGTAAAGCAGGTGGGTTGGCTGGTAACTGCAGAGGGGCGTATCGATTGGCCATTGGAAGATATAGTGGAATATCAGGAGTAGATGGTCTGGGAGGAGATGGAGGAGTAGAAGGGATAACAGGTGTTTTAAAAGTTTGAGAAAAAGTGACTGAACTTGGAGATGCTTGAGTAATCACAGAAATGTTTGAACTTTCTTCAAAGGTTTGCTCAGACTGAATAGAGTTATGCAATTCTCTGTCAAGATGATGTGAAACAAATCTGTATTGCAAATCTTCAAAGAAAAATGGATCTGGAACTAATCTAGATAATTCAGTTTCAGAAAAATTCACAAACAAAGATGTTTCAAATCGTGCATCAAAAGGAATGTCATCAATATATATAATTTTCACAGGACAAGATGCAGATCTAGAAAGTGGTCTAGAACTTCTTGTACTCTCCTGACTTCCTCTTTCAGAACTTTCTTGACTTCCTTGTCTTCTAAGAATCCTAGGAATCAGATTTGGATTTTCAAATATTGGTGGTGGATTGGGGTCAGGGTTTGACCTAGTATGTCGAATCCTTTCTGAAGCCAGTTTTCTTAGACTATGTGTTTTTTGGATTTTTTGATTTTTATTGAAAGAATAAATACAACTTCTACAAATTCTTCAAGAAATAATGATGTATGATTAAAATTTTCTCAAAGATCTGTTAAACTAGAGAATCTGATTGAAAATTTTGAAACTAAGGTTCAGTATATAAGCTAAATCAGAGATAGACTGAAGCATCTTTTATTTACTTTTGCAATTGCAGAGCAAAAGCAATTTCAAAGGCTACCTGGCTGATCTTCAGACTCTGTCTATAGCTTATATTTGAACAATACTAACAAATAAAAATGATTCAGATCCCCAGTGGAGTCGCCACTATGTTATCACTCAGGTTTTCCTAGAAGTTGTGTAAGAGGAAATTATACCCGAGGTAACCACAAACCAACCTTTTAGATGCAGAATCTAGCCAATCTGCATCCAGAGAGGGCTCTCTCTTTATGATTTATCTTTGTTCTTGGAAGGTTTTAGGCTAGTTCTAAATTCGAAGTTTGTTTTGGGAAAATGGTGGAATCCACAAACTAAGGGCAAGGTTGAGAGCTTTCAGTCCATTGGGCTATGGAGTCAAAGGATGGCTTTACTGGATTTCTATTCTAAACACAAGATGGTATTACAGGGCAAGATAGCTAGACAGAGAACAATCCTTAAAATTTACAGTGGATGGGATGATTTTGAAGGGATGAAAGGCAACTAAGAATCTTTCACCATGTTCAAAAGAAAGAAATGAGATGACTACAAAAAAAGAGCAATGAATAATTCTTTATTATAGTAATCAACAGTGTTTAAATTAGCAAAGCAATAGCATTTAAGAATTCATGCTTACAACTAATTTAGAAGAAAACATTAAGAACAACCACATTTGAAATCAGGGTACAATTAAGCAAATTCTGATTCAATCCTTTATGTAAATTATTCAGAAATGGATATGATGATATTATAAACTAATATAAAATTTCAGACAAAGGGTAGAAACACTTATTGAACTGTAGTCCAACACATGAATCCTGCAACAAGTCCAGTGCTTTAAATCGTCATCCAGTAAGCCACGAAAAATTTCTCCAAAATGCTTTTATTCCGAAAATCTCAATGTTACAGCAGAGTAATAGAATCCACCCTCAACACTCTCTTTGAGGGTTTATTTATACAAAAAATAATCTTAAACAATCTTACACTATCTTAGCCAATAATCTAGGCTGACTTAAAGCATAATTTACAAACAAACAAGAGACAAATGGTCTCGTGGATAGAATAATGGGTAACTGCCGATGTGATGTTCCTTTCTTCGTGGATGTGCTGGAGGTAAGTGCTGAATAGGGCTCTGTGCTGTCCCTTGCAGTATTTCTTTGGCTTGTTGGACACTCTTTGTTCCTACGGATACTCTTTAACCTTTTCACCTGATACTCTTTCATCTGTTTACCTTTTTACTTTTCACATAATAGTAAAAGATAAAATTCTCATGCTGAAGATAATTTTTATAAAATTTCCAACATTTCTCTCCACCATGGATCATCTGGTATCATAGTTCTTCTGAGTTTCCTCAATGTCTCATCTGCTTCTGTGAGTTTGTAGAAGGTGGGCTCATTAGGAAACAGATACCTTATTTCATGTTCCAAATGAAATAAATTCCTTACTCTATCATAGATATTTCTCCCTGTCGGTAATGTTGATTGTGGTAAACTAGGAGAACAAGCAGCTGTATTCTGAGCATGAGAATTTATTCTCTTTATATAGGCTTCTAAGTCCATTGTTTGATCCTCTGTGAGCATAGGACTTGGTAACCCACTATCCAACAAAGCTTGAAACTTCTCTCTGAAAATGTTGATATCAACCAAAATATCTGTGCACTTCCTCTCTAAATTCTGCATGAAAGTTCTCTTAATGAAAACTCTCTTTATTTCCAAAACTGTGCCTGTCCTGTCATCAATCCCTAACCCTGCAAGCTGTTGCTTTGTCCTGGTGTTCAAAAATTGAATGAGTTGATTGGCCTGCTCAGGCCTGCCTCTTAATTCATGTCTGGTTCTGTTTATTTCCTCTTGGGCTATTTTAACCAACTCGTTTTGTTCAAAAATAGCTTGAATAGAGGGTCAAATATCCTTTATTAACTCAATGATGTTACCCCAAAGAATGTCATTTATTTCGTTTAAAGGCTTCTCCAATGAAAGATCTTTTTCCAGAGCCTGAACCAATTTTTCCAACCTTTTTATCTCCCTGGTGTTATCAGCAGCTGTCTTTTTTGATGTATCATATTTTTCCTCCAATTTTACTAATTGCAATTTCGTTTCTTGGAGTTCTGTGACCCTTAGTTGTAGACTTTCCATCTGCTTTATTAATTCATCAGAATTCAAACCAGAAGTGTTTACCTGGGATGGCTGTGTCTGCTGCCCTGTTGTTGTAGTACCTGTTGTTGATGTCTGACTGATAGTTTCCTGTTCCTGCAAAGCTTGTTCCAATTCCTTCTCCGTTTCACTTAGTCGCTCGGTCATATTTAGGAGCAACTCCATTATTTCTTCCTGTGAATTCCCTTTTAGAACTTCTTGGGTCTGAGGGTGCCTTGAGGCTGGCAATTTTAGCTGCTTCCTCAGTGCAACTATGTCATCATCTTTCTTCTTTATTAATGCCTCAATACTTTTAATGTCTTTGGGGTTATGACCCAAGCCAATGATTATGTCTTCTAAAGACTTTATTCTATTATCTTTAGCCTGTGAAGAGGCCTTCTCAATGTGCAATTGTGCAGCTGTGTTATTCAAAGAATCCTGCAGCGTTATAGCTGTCATGGCCTTATTGGTAAGAGTAGAATAGACCATTTCCCCAGTTTGTCTGTGTAGCTCTATCTGGTCCAGTGGATGGATATCTTTCGCCAAAAATTCAAAATTTGTCCTGATGTAGTCAGCTGCTGAAGTGGGCTTTGGCACCTTTGTCTTGAAGTGGCTCATCAGCATTTTGCCTTGTGAAAGGTCAAATGCTGACATTAGCCTTTCTTGATTTTGGGGAGCCATCTTCATATACTGATCATATACGTTCATTTTCAATGGATCATTCTTTGCTTTAATATTAATGAAGGTTCTTTTAATATCCCCTGTGTCTGTCTTTGGTGGTCTGAAAGAGGATACCTCAGTGCTTAATTGCTTTTGTAAATCTTTCCCTTTCTGGCTTATGTTTGTTTCACTTGCTGTGCCAGTTTGCTGACTATCTTCCCTTCCATCATCAAATACTTCATCTATAATTTCCACATATGGAGGTGGATTTGGTTTCTGTTTCTTGACCTGATGTACCTGTGAGGTTTCTTTTGGAGGAGTGGTGTCTGAAACCAGCCTTTTCTTTCCTATTTCCACATTTGATGGAGTCTGTAACTCTGGAATCTGTGGATGCTGTACCTGAGTGGGAGAAACCTGTGATTGTTCAAGTGCTTTGGAAGTTTGTGGTTTCTCTGCCATAACCAAAGTTTCAATAACCTGGATTACAGGTTCTTTTCCTTTACCCTTTGATTCTGCCGCAACTGGTGAACTGCTTTCCTGTAATGCTTGCTGTAGAGTTGCTGCTGAAGAAGTGCCAATGTAGGGTACCTGCACTTGACCATAAGATTCTAGGTCAAAGTTTTTCTCAACATCTTTCATAATTTTATTCATTTTGTCAGCTTCACTTTCTTCCTCAGCAAGTGTTCCTTCAATCCATTCATCTTGATTGGCATACTTTTCTAGATCAGGAATCTTGTGGTGTATATAAGGGGATGATTTATTCTTTAATCTCTTTTCACAAATAAAACCAACTGGGTCATAAGGAACCCAACGGAAAGATGTCTGGAACTTTTTCTCGAATATATTTTCTGCCTCTCTCTCAGCCTCCCTAGAGTTGCAGATGAAAGGACCTAATTGGCTTTTGATCCTTAACTGAGCTTTCTTCTTTACATTACAAAAATGGATCACATCTGAATTGTTCATCTGCCTGAAGTATTCCAAGGCAAAAATACTCATGGGCACATATCTGGGTAACTTGAATGGACGTAATTCACATCCATAAATTCTGATGACTGTATGGTTTTGATACAAATACCAATCCCCAACTTTATAACTCTTTGACAGTTGCAAAGTCTTTCTAATTTCATTACTGAGTCTTGGGGGAGGAATTCCTGTTAACAAAGTTGTTGCAGGATATACAAACTGGTCAATGAATTCAGTGTAGGAATAGGGAGACTCAGAAGAAAAATGGATTATGGGGGACCAAAATATGACTGACCTGGGGTTTCCCCTGGCATCAAGTTTTTGAACAGGGAAAGGGAACCTTTCTGACTGATAGTAGATAATGAGATGATAGATGACTGAGGAGTATTTAAAAACTTTTTCAACATCTAGCCTTATGAATTGATCATGGATCTTGTTGGCTATGAAGGAAGCAAAGTCATATTTGATCTCAGGAGGTTGCCCAGGAGTAAAAATGGATAGCAGAGCCAAGGTTATCTCATCCACATATTCACTAGTGTTGAATCCTAAGACAAAAGATATTATATTTACAATGAGCCTTCCCAATGTATTGAAATAGTAAAAACCATAGGGGGGAGACCCTTTTGGTTGATGCTCAGGTAACATGAAATGCTGACACATGGATTTTAGCTTTTCTGGGGTTAATTGCCTGGTTTTCTCAATCAATCCTTCCATGGACAATGGTGTTAATTCTTAGTCTGGTTCAAAGTGTAACATGGCATTGATAGCCTGGGGAGTGATGGGAAACAGAACACTTTGATCAGGAGCTATTACAGCCCTCTGTGTGGGATCATAGTTTGAATGACAGTAATGAATGATTTCTGGGAAAATAAGGACTGAAGGAATGAGATACCTTGGGAGATTGGATTCCCACAACCCTATAAGATCTTGCCCCTTTGAGTATTCGTCTCTGCAGCGACAATAGCTCAATAGGGGACTTTCATCAAAACGCAGGTCTTTAATTTGGAAACCTTCATCTATCAAAGGTAAATAGTCCAATTCACGGTGAGGAGCATTCAATGGAGTGATATTAAGAGCTGCCGGGACCTCCATTTTGGTTCTTGTGGATTCAAAATGGAGGTTTTCGTTTTTTCTTACAGACCGGACGGGATATCTGACAAAGGAGGAAATTGGCGCAATTTGTTGGTTCAAGGAACAATTATACAGTTTTAAAACCTCTGGGGGAAGACTCAGTGATGATTTTTAATCACTATTTCAGCGAAAAACACAGAGAACTGAGTTTTACTTGTAGTCGGGGTGGAAAAGGATAAATACTTGTTTTTTGAAGGAGGCTGGTTCTTTAACGGGTAACAGGTGATGGCGGGACTGTACTTGAACACGGGCGCAGCGGAATCTTGGAGTAAATCGGTCAATTATAGTGGAAATTCGAAAATCGCAGCGGGGAGCACTGTCGTTTTCAAACAACGAAAATAACAGAAAAACACGGGAAAATGGCTTATTTACAAGTTAAAAGGGTTTTTTGTTTTTCTGAGGAGTGACGTCATCGACGTACGGGCTGATGTAAGCAAGGTCAGGTGGTAAGCGGTAAGCGGTAAGTCCCCGCACCGCTTTTAGTCGAGGGTGGTTTAAGTCAGGAGGGCAGCGATTCCACAAAGAGATCGCCACGTGGAGGGTGAACTGTTCAAATACCGCCCGTTTCCCGCTCGTTAAATTTCTCACAAAGGATGGGTAGCGGGGTTCACGTGGATCGTTGATCTGCGGCGGGTTGATCCGACGGTTGAAGCGATGGGGGGAACAAGCGAAAGATTCAGGTGTGGGCCCGTCGGGTTTTAAAATGATTTAAGGTTTAATCTAATCACCCCGGGAGATATTTAATAGGCGGAAAAGGTTATTAATTAGTCCTGATGACTAATTAATCCCGTATGCGTAAAGAAAAGGGGTTGCGGCGGGGTTTGGTTAAGTGGAATGCCAGGTGGACAAACCACGGTGGCACGAAACTTTTCGGAAGTTTTATTCATATTTTTGTATTTAAACATACATATGGCATGTTTAAAGTTTTTGTATGTATATTTTTATTTATATGGTAAATTAATTAATACAACTAATTCACCATAGGGGCGGGATTAATGTATAACGCTATATTTTAACCAAAGGGCTTGTAGAAGTGGGTTTTAATGAATTTTAGGGAGATAAATACTTTGGTTAAAACATTATAATAAAGGGGTTTTTGGGGTATATATAAACAAAGGAATTATATACTTAGGATAGGGTATTTCACTAGGGATTTAGTAAATAGAGTTAAATGTTAATATGGCAAAGGACAAGGAAACTCAAAATATTTTTGCACATCTAAGAAAGTGATAACTTGTGAAGTAAATTGCAACATTTTATCTCCAACACTTAAACTTAGAATAGCAAGTTATCTTGAGGGATTTTTATGAAATTTTGTATGAGTTTCCTAAGTAAAATGGGATTTTACTTAGGAAAAAATTGAAGGTGAATGATTATAATGATGAATTATCTCAAGTACTTAGGTCTTTTTGATCATTAGGCCGAGGGTCCGGTCCCTCCAGAAGTCAAGGAAATGCCTTGAGCCCCTTTGATCTCCAAATACCTTAGTGCTTTGGGGGAAATTAGTAAAACTTAGGGAGAAAGTGATGTAGGAAGTTAATGATTTTGACTTTGCTTTCTGTGATTTTCCACTGTATTTCCTGCTTCAGTATTTGTGATGAAGTAAAGGATCAAAACATGTAACAGCATCATTCATCAGATAAAACTTTGCAACACCATCTACCTATCCTATCTACTACCACCATTTTCTCTTCTTTATTAGGGTGCATTTAGACTTGCAAACCCTTATCAATCTTTTTCTTTTTACAAGGCAAATCTATCTAATTCTACCCTTATTACATCCAAGGGCTCAGATTAAACTTTTGAGCACCTTTTATTAACTCTACCTATCTACTTATCTGCCAAGATTAAACTGTTTGGTCAGATATTTATTCTCTAATCTATAACATGAAATTGAAATATGAGTAAGCCAAGTTTAAACAGTTTGACTTATTCATAAATTGTGGCAAAAGTTTGACAAGCTGCGCACAATTGATTTATTACAAAAATGAAATAGCAGTGGCATTTGGATTTGCACACTTTCCTTGGTCTATTTTTTGCTTGGGGTTCATTTCTTTCTCTTTTTGACCATTTTATTCTTTTTACCCTTTGATCTTTCTTTTAGGGTATACCCTCTTTACATTTTTTAAATTTTTTGATTTTTTGGTTTTAAAGAATATGGAACACCTTTTCTCAAGTAAGAAGGTTTGAACATATTCCATAATTCAATCAAGACAATCATGAAAGATGAAACCTATTGATATAGGAGGCTAACACACTGACCCGATCTCTCATATCATCACCCCATCATGCACATGATAAGCACCCTTTCAGGTCAGTAGAGCCTCACCATCCATGGCATCCATCACTCATGTAGACCACATGCCAAAGTCTGGAGCCATGGCCATAAAATTCGTCCCGGAAACCACACCATGTTCGTATTTCCATCTTCAAACATCAAGTCAATTTTTACTCATTCCATGTTAAAACCCTTCATGGGCTACTATTCTCTACAAAATGGATCAACAAAAACACATCATCGCGTGTCACGTTTGGCCTATCACACCCTCATAAGCATAGTCCATCTGCGACATTTCATCCACCTCATCACCCTTGAACCAAATCCAACCAATGGGGCCCCCACCCTCAGAAAAACACACTCCTCACATCATCGTGCAAGATTATTCATGTTAATGGGGCACTCGTCTATGTGCTTGTACATAAAAACTACTTCCATATTCTTTTGGCAAGTGTACAAAGATTTTTTTAGGAGAAGACTCCCACCCATCGATTTACATTTCTTACTTGGAAGCAGTCCCTAATCACCCTTCGTCATATTTGGGCATTCTTTACCACACCCATCCATGACAATCATAGCAAGCATACACCCACCATGGGCATCCTACCGACCCCAGGGGTTTCCCCATCAAAAAATTTTATGACTGGCGCCACTCGCATTTATAGCTCCGACCTCTGGCCACTTAACCACCATCATCATTTATAGCCATCCCTCATCATCATGCCTTGTTAACCTATCACATTGTACCCTACTGCATCAGAAAGCCTATTCCATTGCATCAATGCGTTTTTCGTTCGGTTGATGATTCCTTCTTGTCAACTTCAACAACCACTTTCCAGGAAGGAGGTAGTACCTTGGATGATTCCTCACCATAATAGGGGCATCCTTGGATGGCACAATGGGAATTAAAATTTCCCATTGATGTCATCGATTCTCTTGACATTCGACATCAACACAAGTTTTCATGTCAAGGATGGTATCATACTTCATAACCGTTGCACTCTTTCAAAATTCGTCGAAGACCCATATATCAATAATCATCTCTTTCAACCATGCTTACACAGGAAGGTTCCCAATAGTCAAATACCCATGCATCCATTGAGCACCTTATCTAAATATTCCATTCATGTGGGTACCACATTCTGCCATTTTTTTCAAATAAAATCCCCCTGAGGGCGTCAAAAATCTTCGTCATCAACCAGCAGCAGGTCAGCAGCTACAAAACATAACACGATAGAACCAGTATCTATCAGATTAGCTTAACTAGTCAAACATCACGAGCATGGGACATGCCTTCCTCATAGAAATATTTATTATTTTATCTCTTGCAAGTTTCCTACAAAGCATGGTGTCTTTTTTACTTAAGAAAAGGGGTCTCCCAACTCAGTTCCAAAGAAAGTTACTCTCTCTCTCTCTCTCTCTCTCTCAAAAGGATCACACAGAAAAGAAAGCATAATGTAATTTGGCTATATAGTTTTTCCTAGACCTCATACATTAGGGGGGAAATGTTAGCACCAGAAAATCGTACATGAAAAATACATTAGAAATTTCAAGTAGAAGGTACAGATGAATATTTTCAAAGCATAAATACATTAGAGCAGACCGAAATTTAAGTTTTACTAAGGTTAAGGGACAATTTAATTGACAGCGCACTGGCAATGAAGGTATTTTGCGTAGCAGCATGGCTATTCCTTCAATATCTGCGCAATCCTGAGGATGGCGAAATGTCACCATCTGGGACCACTTGGCACACTTGGTTAGGAAGATTCTCTACTTATTAATGCCAAGGACATTCGACATGGATCCACCTTTAGGCTTAAATGCATCACACAAATGAATCCCTCCCCCACTCTTGTGTCACTATCCATCTTGGGCCAAGAGAAGGGGGAGGAATTCAAAAAATGTCTATATACACTGACCTTTGGAAGAATAATTAGAGACACATTGTTATCCTGGCCAAATTTCTTCATAGAAAACCAGCTTTCATATTCCAGCAGCAGAGGAATTGGAAGGACTCATATGTTTTCCAACCAACATCTCAGTCCAAGAGAGAAATTTCCACCATTTGATCTTGATCTACTATCCTTTGAGAGAGGGAAGAGACGCTTTCAGGAACTCGAGGGAAGGATACCTCCTTGTTTTGGGTATTTGAGCTCCATAGCTCAAAGGACCCTCTTCAATTGTTTAGCATTGTATATTTTTTACCACCAACACCTAATAAGGGGAGAATTCTCCACTTGTGTTATTAGGTTGTTTGCTCCATTGAGCTTTTGTATTTTTCATCTTGTGTTTTGTTTTCTTCTTAGCGTTGTATGCTTAGTTGTCCCTCAAACCTAGTTTACATTATGTCAATTTGTTCCACTAACAGTAGACAATCATTTTTCTCTGTGACCTTGTCCAAGTAGCAGCCAGCTTGCTAAATATGTGTATTTCGTACACCCTTGCACCAAATACACTACCACATAAACCTCTCATATTTACCATGTATCCCACCATTACCGGTAAAGGGAATCCTAGGCCGAAGAGGTCTCCACCCTCTTGGATTTACCATGTATCCCAACCCGGGATTCCTAAGCCCAATCAAGGTTACTCACCATTAATCTTTACCATGTATCATATCATTCACTGGTCAAGGGATTCCTAGGATCAATCGAGGTGTTCACATCCAAGCTTTACCGTGTGTCCAATCCCAAGGTTCCTAAGCCTTGTGAATAATCTTTAGACCACCCCACTCATCTTCGAATCCATCCAAAAATCCAACTCAACCACAACATGAGAACCCCATCACACCATGGCTATCAGGAAATGGAAAGGAAAGGTTGACGAACACTATCACACTTAGAAAAACCCATGTCAATGACAAAAAGATAACCAATAACACACATGCATAACCATGCATACTAAATATAGAAAGGAAATCACACAAGAAAATTTATATTTGCAATTAAAATCAATGTAGATGCTTGATCCTGCTCTTCCTTGCTTGATATTTTACTTCCTCATTTCCTTCTTTTATTTTCTTGATCCAATGCTGAAGTGCTCCAAGAAAACTCTAAGTGTCGAAGAGCGTGAGAGAGAATAGAGAGAGAGATCCAAAACTAAACTGACCGAAAGCCATGAATTGATCCTCCGTAGCCTTTTTACTAATGTGGCCTCTATTTCCTTCATTTTCCATTATTTTCCTTCATTTTACTTCTCACATGTATCCTGTTACCTTTCACCTTCCTTTTCTCCTATTTTCCATTATTTTCATAAATAAGTGCAAATAATGCCACTTTTCCTTTCCAAAGCCTTTGTAATTTCCTTTTCCAATTTCCTTAGCCATAATAATAGAAATGAACACCCACCCTATGTAA
This sequence comes from Pinus albicaulis, assembly GCA_034641835.2. Lineage (NCBI taxonomy): Eukaryota > Viridiplantae > Streptophyta > Pinopsida > Pinales > Pinaceae > Pinus > Pinus albicaulis. The sequence continues at coordinate 170,125,671 of CM076581.1, read as the reverse complement.
TATTCCCAAATGGGGAATGCAACAATACAATGCAGAATGATAGGAAAATAACATAGAAAATCTTTTATATAGCAAGAGGCCAATATGGAGACCTTTCATTTGTTAATACAATAGAAAAATATGTTTAAGGAGTGGCCCATAATATTCATAACAATAAAATAAAGCCTCCAATGAAAGAAATCCATCAAAATGAGGTTCTGCAACCATATATAAAGACTGAAAAAACCTTACAGCATTATTTTATTGGCTCTGCAATAGCTGTAGATTACACATCAAATCTAGAGAAAATAAGTGCATAAAAATTTATATCTATATCATATCCATGCACTATGCAAGCTCCTCTAAAGAACCCCCTTGGGGTTTTTAGCAAAACACTAAGTACAAGATGTAGATCTAAGATCTAAGACTGCAAATCAACTAAAATATTCAGATCTGGAAAGTGTGGTTGAAATGATATAGGCAATAGAATAGCCTCCTCCAATAGATCTCCAAAGTGAAGGGCAGATCCCCAACACTTAGAAAATCACTCTCCAAATGGTGTGTTGAACCACCCTATAACTGCACCTACAGAAATAACGCATATCTGGATCTATACTGCATTGTAGGGATCAAAGCATGGTTGCCCTAATGCCAAGATTTGAAAATGAGGCTCAATTCCTTCAATATTGTCCTCCCAATGAAGTAGAAACCTCCTCCACTAAAAATGAGCAATGAAATGGCCTAGATCTGAAAGATCTAGTCTCCACTTACTGCAGCTTGCAAAAACAACCAAACCCTCAACAGGATATGCACTATAGTTGAAAGAAGAAGCTTGGACCTAAGCCAGATAGTGGACAATGCAATACAAACTCTCCCAAGAGCTACTCAATGGGAAGAGGTGGGATTCCTGACCAGGAACACCCAATACTAAACAACATTCAATCTCATCTAAACAACAAGAGAAATATATATGTCTAAATAGACCATATATTCAGAAAAATATCACATACATCAAAAACCTTCTAATGCTACCATCCCCTTCCTTTTATAAGACAAGAGCTTGCAAAACCTTAAACCACTTCCAATGAGATTTCTTCTTTCACACAAGTCATCTCCATCTAAAACTGTGTTGTCCCTCATTGATGGCCACTCCTCCATGAAAACGTTGTAGATTTGGTCAAGGTTGACCCAATCAAAATGTCCAGCCCCTTTCACACCTAAGGGTGCTTGATTTTTAAGCCAAGAATCAGCCTTTTCATATTTCGCATTGATTTATTCATTATTAAGGAATTTTATGGACCTCCTTTGATCTTTTATTCTTTAAAGAAATTAATAAAAAAAAAATGAATATTCCAATTAGCTCATGACTAATTGGGAATATTACAGTCCTCCCTTCCCAAATGTTTCTTTTCCTAAAGCAACTGATAAGGTGAGTGCTGCAACTATTTTCCTCCTCCATTGATGACACCAACATGTGATAAAATTCCTCCATAAGCTAAGTGTTCACCAACCCATCCCTCCATGAATATCTCCTCCAAAGTTCTTATGAGATGCAAATAGTCCATCCCATAAGGAGACAATAGTTCAAATGAAACAAATATGGTTTGCCCAATGTTCTCCCTGAAACATGTAGCATAAGGTACATGGAGAATCTCCATCCCATAGGGCACATACATACCTTCCATCCTCCCTCCATACATTCCCATAAAAAGTACAAGTACATCATCAATGTATGGGATAAAAACTACATATATACAAACAAAAATTTGTGCATATGGAGGTGGGTCATAGTCCCACATGTGGAACCAGCGCAGTGCATCTCCTACCTACATAAGATCATGATGTGGTAAGTGGTTTCCCCACCACTTACTTGTTGTCCAAGTGACGTCACCATGGCTGAAATTGTGAGATATGTTTGGTGCCTTTGGAGTGCACCCATCATGAAACAAAATCTCCCTTTGTCCTCCAAGGGAGTGGCCATGTTCAGAATTTTTTGTGGCCCAAAGCTGGCCATGAATTTTATAAGGTACAATACTCCTTCTTGGAGTTATGGCCTGCATATACATGGTGAAAGAATGCAAAAAATAATCAAATGAAACATTATTTACATGAGCATATTCTCCACCAAAATTCCTCCTTAAACAAATGGAGTGGTGCATAGATCTATCTCCTTTCTCACAAGAAGAAAGAGATGGCTGAATTAACTCTTTTATAGAGCCATGTTGTTGTCCCAACTCCACATGGTTCATGCATCTTTTAAAATTTTGATGTAGTTCTCCTTCAAAGCCTTTCCAAGTATAGCTCCTCATGATGATGTTGTAGAATCTCATGGAATATGTGTGGCTGAAACAAAACACTTCATAAGCCCTTTGCAGTAACTTCTCCATGAGCTTGGGGGCTCTAGATAAGAATATCCTACCATGATAATATATGACTCCCTCTTGGACTGAATAGCCCTCTTCATTTAGTTGGTCATCAAGTATCATGCATGTGTGAATATCCTTGGAATAATCCAACAATAGTTGGGATTTCTAATATGGATCTCGACTCCCCAAAAATGACAGCGTTGATGATCTATCAACTGAAATGTCTGACATGTGGATGCTCTCATCCTTGACATATCCCCTGCCAAAGGTACATATTGGAAGGTCATTCCTTCCATGCATCTCCTCCCATAACGCAGAATCCGAAATGAGAGTGGGTAATGATGATGTTGGGATAATATCCCCCTCCTCCTTGAGCCTACCCAAGACTCCCAACGTTGTATCATTGCCTCCTAATGCTCCCTTCCCTCCTGGATCTATGCTTGGAGCACCATGTTGTGAGATTTATCTCACCGAATCTGAATCAGTTGGCCTTCCAGGTGGTTTTCCACTAGATAAAAGTGTCCCATGCAGCAATCTCATAAGCATAATAGATGGGACTGTAAGGTCCTTGCTTCCACTATGCAAATCCATCTTTTATTTCTGTGTGGAAGTTGTATGTGAGGGATATGTATGCATGCCTTTGATCATTTGAGTCTTACCACTCTTTTTATCCACCCATTCCATTTGCAAAGCCTCCCAATCAGTGGTGACTTTCCCCAAAGTGATCAACCATTGAACACCCAATATCACATTCGTGTCAGGTATGTCAACCACAAGGAAGTGGTCAATCAATGTATATGTCCCCATGGTGACTGATAAGGATGGAAAATAGTGCATGCATTGCATTTTTCTATCTCCTGGGACCAAAACAGAGAATCCCTTAAAAGCATCAGTGGGTATTGTCCTCCTTTGCAATAGTTGGGCATCAATAAAATTGTGGGTAGCCCCACTATCAACCAAAACAAAAACCCTCTGATTCAAGATGGAACCTTGAAATCGTAAGGTCAACTACTTAGGTACTCCTCTCAAAACATGTAGAAATTTGCTAAATAATTATTAATTATCCACCGAGACTATCCTGATCACATACAATTCGAATTTATATGAAACACATAATCTCTTCCACTCAGATCATCAAACATGCGGAAATAAAACAAGCGATAACACATCAAATCATCATACACATTAACACAGTATGTATGGGGAAAGCTTATAGCTGAAAACCCCGCAGCTATTGTGTATATTATAATGGATAAATCAAGTAACAAACTCAGTACAATACTCCTCACAAGTACTCAGTACTTTCTCATACAGTCACCCACAATCTAGCTCAGTTTTGAACAGGTTACTGGTTCAAAACTCACCGCCAATTGCCTTGCCTCTATTGCGCAATCATGGCCTGTCTATATAGAGATCCAAGGTTCGAATCTCCTTGGCTTGAAAACGCAATCATCATGGGCAATTCCTCCAAGTGTGGTGGAAATCTCATGCACAACTGATGTCGCCACTGATAGCTAACTCCACCCTTTCATCTACCTCTTTCACTGGTCTCCACTGAACTGATCATGCACTGTAGTGAACTGATGTGTTCTTGAGTTGAATAATGAGTTACTAATTTATGAATTAAATAATATTTAATTCACTCCACTCATAACTAATTGATTATCTAGTTAAACTAATCTCAACTAGTTCAACTAAAATAAACAAAACACAACTCCACTAGCTGTCTCATTAACTCCACCAAACTTCTGCCACTGAAGTCCTAACTGAAGTCAACCATGCATGATGCCATCAAACCCTAGGAATAGCATAATTCCTTTGTCAGATGCATGAGCCACTTCCAAGGCTCGAACTGAAGTGCTCCAAGAGAGTAAACTGCTGTTTAGAGTCCAAATATTATTAAGGGTAAATAATATTTGACTTCCCTATTTTAAGGAGAGGCAGTCTAAAAATAGACTTCGACCTCTTCGACCTATAGGTCCAAAAAATAGAGTCCCATATATTTTTACCAACATGACACATACTCCAAGAATCTCATACTGCAATCCCCGGACCATGCTCCATATGTCTAAAAATAGACATAGTCTAAAAATAGATTTTGCGCCAGAATTTGCCTGCGGGCCCACTTAGTGAAGGCGACTTCATTTCACTAAGTTCCATCATCTTGCTGCATTTTCAACACTCCCTCTCAGCAAGATATGGATTATCTGCAATCCCTATCCTGCCTCTGTGGAATTCGAACTTGCTCCTGGTGAGCGCCATCGTCAAGATGTCGGCATCCTGATCCTCCGTGGGAACATATGAAAGCATCATGATTCTCCGCTGAACACAATCTCTGATATGATGATACCAATCCGTGAAGCCATGCCGCCTCAACTGATCCTCCTGTCTGTACCATGAACCATATCCCGATGATATAGTGCAATACATGCTTGCCTGCCTTCCAAAAGAGCTTGGTAGGCTTAACCATAGCTTGCGAAAGCTGGTTAACTGCATAGCATATATCGGGTCGTGTATTGACCAGATACATAAGCGACCCCACCAACTGTCAATAGACAGTGGCATCCACTACCTCTGTTGAAGTAGCATCCTCCTTCCTCCAACCACCGGGAAGAGGAGTGTCAATAGGCTTGCAGCCTTGCATGTTGAATCTCTCCAGAATCTCCCGGGCATACTTGCCCTGAGAAACAAACAGTCCTCCGCTGCGCTGCCAAATCTCCAATCCCAGGAAATAATGAAGGATGCCCAAGTCCTTCATCTCAAACTCTCGTGCAAGATCCTCCTTGCATGAAAGTATCAACTGCTCATCGCCGGTCAAAATCAGATCATCTACATACAGTACGATGATCAACAGCTTCCCCTCCACCACAATCTGGTACAGGTTTGGATCCGCCTCACTCTTGGAGAATCCAAGCCCGGTGAAGTAGCTGTCTATCCGAGTGTACCAAGCACGAGGTGCTTGCCTCAGCCCGTACAGTGCTCTCTTGAGTCGGCACACATGCGACTCACTGCTGAAGATCTCAAAACCTTCAGGCTGCTCTATGTACACCTCTTCCTCAATAACTCCATTGAGGAACGCAGTCTTCACATCCATCTGATGAATGTGCCACCCCATCTGCGCTGAGAGAGCAAGGATTGTCCGTATGGAAGAGTACCTTGCGACAGGTGCAAAGGTCTCCTCATAGTCGATCCCCTCGATCTGTGAAAAGCCACGGGCGACAAATCTCGCCTTGTACTTCTCCACACTCCCGTCAGCCGCCTGCTTCACTTTGTAGATCCATCGCGAACCCACCACTGATTTCCCCTCCGATCTTGGGACAATCTCCCATGCACTGTTCCTGACGATCGAATCATATTCTTCGATCATGGCATCAACCCATGCGGGTTCCTCCACAGCTTCCTCAAAAGAGGATGGCTCCGTCACGACACATTGACTCACAAGAGCCATGTATCCAGTGTACCGATCCGGTGATTGCCTCTGTCTATGCTGTGCTGTAGGTGGTCCTACAACCTTCTCTGCATCTCGAGCCAGTCGCTCAGCTTCTGTAGTGTGCATGCGCCCTCTGATGGTTGGCGCTACATGGGTGGTTTCTTCCACCTCCTGAACTTCCTCTTATGGCTGATCCACATCCGGAAGCTCCTCCTTAGGAACTAACAGCTCCTCATCTGCATGCAAGTGTAGCTCCCTCTCAAGCGAACACTGCATGGCTTTCTCCTCCTGAAATTTTATATCCCGTCGCACAACAGTCTTGCGACTGTCTGGCACATACACCCGATAGTTGTGAGGTGTATCGGTGTACCCCACAAATATTCCAACTTCAGCAGTTGGATCCAGCTTCCTTCTCGCATCCTTCGTCACATGCATGTAGACAGGAGATCCGAAAATCCGCAAATGGGAAATATCAAGCCTCTTGCCAGAATAAGCCTCCTCTGGTGTACTCATGCCAAGAAACTTGTGAGGACAACGGTTCTGCACATACACTGCTGTATTGCATGCCTCAGCCCACAAGTGAAGGGGTAGGCCCTGATCATGCAACATCGCCCGTGCAGCACCCACGATCGTTCTGTTCTTCCGCTCAGCCACCTCGTTCTGCTGTGGGTTATGGGGTACGATGAGCTCTCTCCGAATCCCTTCTGCGCTGCAGAACTCCTTGAATTCAGCCGAGATGAATTCACCACCGTTATCACTCCTTAGAGCAATCACCTTCTTCCCTGACTCCTTCTCGACCAGTGCTTTAAACTCACAGAACTTCGCAAATGTATCGCTCTTCTTCTGCATGAAGAAGATCCAACACTTTCAAGAGAAATCATCAACAAAGATCACATAATACTTGTGCTTTGCTGTCGAAGCAACTGAGAAAGGACCACACACGTCTGTGTGAACTCTCTCAAGGATCTTCGTGGCACGACTATCCTTCTCGTGAAAGGTGGCTTTCACATACTTCCCTAAAGTACACCCCTTGCACTGATCTGACTGCGCAAGGGTGCCCTTAGGAAGCCCAATAGAAATCTGCTGCAGAATCTTCAAAGCTCCATGGTGAAGGTGGCCCAATCTTCTGTGCCACAGTTCGCCCTCATCATCCCGGCTCACCACTTCTCCCGCCTTGCATGCCATAGCTGCGCAGCCATCTACCTGCAATTGATAAAGGTTCTTGGTTCGAACCCCTATCTTCTGGGTCTCTCCAGTAGTCTTACTGCGTAGGAAGGCTTTTCCTTCGCTGAAGACCACATCATACCCCTTATCCTCCAACATCGCCACAGAGATCAAGTTCTTCTTCAATCCAGGTACATGCATGACATCCCTCAATACAAAGGGTTTACCGGACTCCCTCTGAAAGGATATGGTACCGATACCAGTTGCACTGTATCTACCATCATCGCCCATCTCGATGTGCACACCCAAATCTTTGTCCTCCAGATCTGAGAACAACTCCCGATCTCCCGTCATATGAAATGACGCACCGCTATCCAAGAACCATACCGATCCCAGCACACTTGAAACCAAGCATGCAATCAGTGAAAAGTCAAGCTCGAACTGTGAAGCCAAAGCTTCTCCATCTGCAGATCTTCCCGCTTGCTTGTTCTTCTTCTTCTTTGGACAGTTGGTAGCATAATGTCCGTGATCATGGCAGTGAAAACACTTCACTTTCGCCATATCCTGCTTCTTTCCCTTTGCACCAAAATGAGAGGTTTTCTTACCCTTCCCCTTCTTTGCTTTGGCAACCAAAGCGCAGTTTTCTTCATCAGCTCCCTTTGATGAAGATCCATCTCGAGTAGTCCTCCTTATCTCCTCCTGCATGAGATCCGCCCAAAGGCTCTCCCATCCCGGCAGCTTCTCCCGACCATTGAAACTATCTTGATATGAGTGCCAAGCCTTCGGAAGACCAAGGAGAGCCAGGTCGACCATGTCCTCATCTTCGACAGTCACCCCCACACTTCCCAGCTCATCTCTGCATTGAGTGAACTTTGTGAGGTATTTGGCGATATTGTCGCCTTTCTCCATCTTGATGTTCCTGAGCTTATCTTTGAGCGCCAGCTTCCTTTGGTCGCTCTTACTCTGGAATAGATCCGTCAAAGCTTTCCACATTAAATATGGAGAAACCTTTCCATGCAGGCTGGATACAATATGATCCTTGACGCCCTCCAACAGGATCCTTCGACATTTCGCCATCTTCTTTTGCCATGCTTCGACTTCAGCAGGATCAGTGGGCTTTTGGACATCCGTATCTACGAACTCCTTCAGACCATTATCTTCTAATACTTCCTCCATGCGATCCTTCCATGCAACATAATTCGAACTGCCTTCAAGAGCATATTCGAGTCACAAACCGTTGAAAGCCATTTTCAACACTGGCACCAAGAAAACAAAACTGCTGCAAAATTTCGAATTCCACCTCAAAGCTCAGCCGCTCTAGATCTGTGAGAACAAATTATTTCTAGCACAGAGATTGACTGCAAGGGGCATTTACCAGACCTTTCACTTTCCGAAGAAAGATGAATCCGGAAGCTACCTGGCCCGCATGCAGACTCTGTCTACCGAAATAAGTTTGTAATCACTGTGATGATCAATCTCTGCTTCAATAGCTCCGATACCATGTAGAAATTTGCTGAATAATGATTAATTATCCACCGAGACTATCCTGATCACATAAAATTCGAATTTATATGCAACACATAATCTCTTCCACTCAGATCATCACACATGCGGAAATAAAACAAGCGATAGCACATCAAATCATCATACACATTAACACAGTATGTATGGGGAAAGCTTATAGCTGAAAACCCCGCAGCTATTGTGTATATTATAATGGAGAAAACATGTAACAAACTCAGTACAATACTCCTCACAAGTACTCAGTACTTTCTCATCAAGTTACACACAATCTAGCTCAGTTTTGAACAGGTTACTGGTTCAAAACTCACCGCCAATTGCCTTGCCTCTATTGCGCAATCCAGGCCTGTCTATATAGAGATCCAAGGTTCGAATCTCCTTGGCTTGAAAGCGCAATCATCATGGGAAATTCCTCCAAGTGTGGTGCAAATCTCATGCACAACTGATGTCGCCACTGATAGCTAACTCCACCCTTTCATCTACCTCTTTCACTGGTCTCCACTGAACTAATCATGCACTGTAGTGAACTGATGTGTTCTTGAGTTGAATAATGAGTTACTAATTTATGAATTAAATAATATTTAATTCACTCCACTCATAACTAATTGATTAGCTAGTTAAACTAATCTCAATCAGTTCAACTAAAATAAACAGAACACAACTCCACTATCTATCTCATTAACTCCTCCAAACTTCTGCCACTGAAGTCCAACCGAAGTCAACCATGCATGATGTCATCAAACCCTTGGGAACCACGTGATTCCTCTGTCAGATGCATGAGCCACTTCTGTAGCTCGAACTGAAGTCCTCCAAGAGAGTAAACTGCTGTTTAGAGTCCAAATATTATTAAGGGTAAATAATATTTGACTTCCCTATTTTTAGGAGAGGCAGTCTAAAAATAGACTTCGACCTCTTCGACCTATAGGTCACAAAAATAGAGTCCCATATACTTTTACCAAAATTACCAATGCTCCAAGAATCTCATACTGGAATCCCCGGACCATGCTCCATATTTCTAAAAATAGACATAGTCTAAAAATAGACTTTGCGCCAGAATTCGCCTGCGGGCCCACGTAGTGAAGGCAACTTCATTTCACTAAGCTCCATCATCTTGCTGCATTTTCAACATAAGAAGACCTCTATGTAATGTGCTTTTCCAGCTGCATATCTATGTTCTGATGCCCATGATTCTTGGAAAGTGAAGAAAAGCTTCCTTCTTCTCAGATCTCTCTGGACATCATAATCAAGAGGTTTTTTATATGTGCTCTCCTTTGAAGGAGCAGCCTTTTCTTCTTTTCCCTTCGATGGGAAAGAGGGCTTATGCTGAAAAGTTTCATTTTCTTTTGGCAAGGAATCTTGAAGGTCTCTATCCCTTTCAATGGCATCTTGTAGGGTAGTGGGCTTGGTAGACTTGACCAACCCATGAAGAGATTCATCTAACCCATCAATGAACATGTACACCCTTCTTGCTATAGATAAATCAGGAACCATGACATAATGCTTTAAAAACTCAAAAATGTAAGTTTTTGCATTACCTGATTCTGTCAACTTTGCAAGCTTCATGAATGGTGCTTCAGGATCTCTTCTATCAAATCTTTCCACTGGCTTTCTAGTGAAATTTGAATAAGAAATTACATTGGCATGACCCAATGTAGACAAGCCATGGAACCACCAGTCATGTGCTTCACCTTCAAGGTGCACCGTTGCAATCTTAGTGGGCTCCACCTCTAGAACTCTATTCAACTGAAAGTAGATGTCAAGTTTTTCTACCCAAGATTTGGTAGAACACTTAGATGACCCATCAAAATTGGGTATCATGATTCTGAATGAATCCACCGCCTCTATGATGATGCCTTGGTCTTATATTGTCCTTTATTTAACAAAACTCCAAAAAACTCGAGTGATCTTTGAATCTCTGATTTTGAGACTCATTTCTAAAAATAGTCTTCAAGGGATTCTTGCTCTTGAAACCCTTCATTTCCCATAGCCAAAAATGTAGGCATGGTAGAGCATTGGGAAACTTGTGGTTGATGCACTGGTTGATCATTCCAATGGTGAGACATGTTAGAGCGTTCTCCATGATGAAATACTTTATGGGATTCCTTGATTCAGCCCATTCTCATCTTCTTGATCTCTCTAGCAATGTCTTTCATGGATCTAAGAAGGATCTTAGGGAACTCCTCCTTTTCATCTTCTCCTCCAGATAAAGGGGTTTTACCCTTATATTCTTTCTCATCATTATAATCAAAATTTTTGTCTTCTCTTTTGATATCTCCTCTCTCTATCAGTGAGAGGCTCTCCTTCTTCAGAAGACATATTGGCCAGGTTGTGCCAAGATGATTCTTTGATACCATTGTAATATTCCCAAATGGGGAATGCGGAAATACAATGCAAAATGATAGGAAAATAACACGGATCATATTTTATATAGCAAGAGGCCAATATGGATACCTTTCATTTGTTAATATAGCAGAAAAATATGTTTAAGGAGTGGCCCATAAGATGCATAACAAGAAAAGAAAGCCTACAATGAAGGAAATCCCTCAAAATGAGGTGCTGCAACCATATATAAAGACTGAAAAAGCCTTACAGCATTATTTTATTGGCTCTGCAACAGCTGTATATTACACATCATATCTAGAGAAAATAAGTGCATAAAAATTTAGATCTATATTAGACCCATGCAGTATACAAGCTCCTCTAAAGAACCCCCTTGGGGTTTTCATCAAAACACCAAGTACAAGATGTAGATCTGAGATCTAAGACTACAGATCTACTGAAATATTCATATCTAGAAAGTGTGGTTGAACTGATATAGGCAATAGAATAGCCTCCTCCAATAGATATCCAAAGTGAAGGGTAGATCCCCAGCACTTAGAAAATCACTCTCCAAATGGTGTGTTGAACCACCCTGAAAATGCACCTACAGAAATAATGCAGATCTAGATATATACTACATTGTAGGGATCAAAACATGGTTGGCTTGATGCCAAGATCTGAAAATGAGGCTCAATGCCTTTAATACTGTCCTCCCAATGAAGTAGAAACCTCCTCCACTGAAAAGGAGCACTGAAATGGCCTAGATCTGAAAGATCTAGTCTCCACTTGTTGCTGCTTGCAAAAACAACCAAACCCTCAACAGGATTTTCACTGTAGTTGAAAGAAGAAGCTTGGCCCTAAGCTAGATAGTGGAAAATGTAATGAAAACTCTCCCAAGAGCTACTTAATGGGAAGAGGTGGGATTCCCGACCAGGAACACCCAATTCTAAACAGCATTCAATCTCATCTAAACAACAAGAGAAATATATATGTATAAATAGACCATATATTCATAAAAATATCATAGACATCAACAACCTTCTAATGCTGCCATCCCCTTCCTTTTATAATACAAGATCTTGAAAAACCGTAAATCACTTCCAATGAGCTTACTTCTTTCACACAAGGCATATCCATCTAAAACTATGTTGTCCCTCATTGATGGCCACTCCTCCATGACAACATTGTAGATTTGGTCAAGGTTGACCTAGTCAAAATGTCCAGCCCCTTTCACACCTAAGGGTGCTTGATTTTTCATCCAAGATTCAACCTTTTCATATTTGGCATTTATTTATTCACTATTAAGGATTTTTATGGACCTCCTTTGCTATTTTATTCTTTAAACAAAGTAATAAAACAAAAATTAATATTCCAATTAGCTCATGACTAATTGGGAATATTACACCCTGGGATGTTTTTTCCCAACATTCATCTTGGAGTAAGTGTCCCATAACCGTGTTTATTATTTTTCCTTTATTAAATTTTATTACATGGAATTTTCACCAAGGATGTTATAGAACCCTCCCCGTTGGGGGAACACCTTCCTCTGTGTTCAAAAAAACCTACAACCAACAAGACTACTGAAAGCAAAACATCCTTCCCATGGATCTTTATAACACAGCTCGTTGTAGTATTTACAATGATCAACCTGCTGAGAAGCAAACCAACATGACAACCATAACAACTTGACAAACAAAATGACATAACACCATACTACTTATTGTAGCTTTATAACACGGCTCATGGCGGTATTTACATCCATATACATATGTACATATACCAAAACATCACATAAAAATATATATCAAGGAAATTCACTCAACCATAAAATAGAGAAGGATACATAGCCCACATCTGATCCTCCATCTCCCATATAGCTTCGTCGGGTCCAAAGTGCTTCCACTGCACTTTAACCTACTTGATTTCTCGGTTCCAAAGATTGAACATATTTCTCTGCAATATACATTGTGGCTCTAGCTAGAATTCTCCTTCTGGATCCACTTGCAATAGAGACCAATCAATCACATGATCAACATATTTAGCATAGTTCTTAAGTAATGAAACATGGAAAAAATTATGTACTTTCATTGTCGGAGGCAGTGCAAGTTAATATGCTACTGGTCCAATCAATACCTTATTCACCGGTTCACTCCAAATTTTGGGAGTATTAAAACTCCACCCATACAATGCCCCAAACAGACTCATCCTCAGTGACTCCTGGTTACCATTGTTGTAAGAAAACTAAACCAATGAAAAATACTCCTCCCATGTCCTTTACTTATGTATCACATACATCCTCAACATGTCCTCCATAACATGTTAACCCTCTTTGTCTATCCATCTATCTGCAGATGATAAGTTATACTAAGGGCCAAATCTGTATCTAAACCTGAAAACAACTCCTTCCAAAACTTGGATGTTAACTTTGCATCCCTGTCTAACACAATATTCCTTGAAAAAACATGCAATATGACCACATATATTATGAACACTTGTGCCACATCACTAGCTGAATATGTAGTCTTCACTTGAATAAAGTGTGTTATAATATTCAACATTTCCACCACAACCATGATGGAATCATCTTTTCTAGATGTCCTCGGAAAACTTGTAATTAAATCCATGGAAATGACCTCCTATTTCCACTCTAGAATTGGGATCGGTTGTAGTAATCCACTTAGATGTTTACACTCTACCTTTACCTGCTAAAATTCCAACATCTAGTCACAAACTTTGCCACATCCTTTTTAAGATTTGGCCAATAATAATAAAAAATTCACTTCTGTCAATCTCTTCTGGTATTCTAGATGACCTGAATATAGTTTCACATGAAACTATCAAAAAATAGTCTCCTTGAGCTCACTACAATCTGGAACATATATCCTGTCCCTAAATATGATCAAGCCATCTACTGAGAGATCATATTCCACATCCTGTGCATTTGTACATGCACCTATACATGTACTTGTACCACTACCTATACATGAACTATGTTGTAATTTTTTCCTAAGCTCTCTATACCTGCCATCCTGTTGACCTACCTGTAAAATTTGATCTTGCAAGTGTGTTCCATTAGAGCTTATAGTTGTTATATGATTCACCTGTATTTTTCTACTAAGAGCATCTACAACAATGTTCTCTTTTACCTTGATGTACCTAATCTCAAAGTCAAACTCACTAATCATGTCCAACCATCTAGCTTTCTTGACATTCAGGGTCAGTTGGTCAAACAAGTATCTTAACCCACTGTGATCACTCATTAATACAAAACTCCTGCCAAGAATATAGTGCCTCTACATCTTCAACGCATGAATACTCGTTGCTAACTCAAGATCATGTGTCAGATAGTTTTTCTCATGTTTATTCAATTTCCATGACTCATAACATACTACCTGTCCTTCCTGCATAATTACTCAACCAAGCCATCTCTTGCAGGCATCTGTACACACTACAAACTCTTTTTCTAGATCTACAATCTTTAACACTATAGCATTTGTCAGCAATTTCTTTAACTTTTCAAAACTCGTTGCACATTCCTTTGTCCATTCAAATTTATTAGCCTTCCTCTGCAATAATGTAATAAGATATGTGATGCAAGAGAAGTTCCTGATCAACCTCATATAGTAACATGTTGGTCCCATGAATGATATTACCTCATCCATGTTTCTAGGAGCTTCCCACTCCATGATAGCCTTTATCTTTTCTGGATCTACTTATATTCCTTCCTTGGAGAAAACATGCCCCAAGTAATGTACCTCTGTATGAAAGAAATTGTATTTAATAAGATTAGCATACAACTAATGCTCTCTTAGCAATCTCAACATTGTCACTAAATTCTCGACATTCTCTTCCTCATTCTTAGAACATATCAAGATTTCATCAATGAATACAATAACAAAATTGTCCATATAATGACACAACACACTATTCATCAGGCACATAAAGGTATTTGGAGAATTATTCAAACTAAATGGAACTACAAAAAACTCATAATGCACATACCTCATCTAGAAAATTTTCTTGTAAATATCCTCTTCCTTGATGTGTACTTGATGATATCTAGATCTCAAATCAATCTTTGATAACATGACTACTTCGTCTAGCTAATCAAATAATTCACCAATCCTTAGCAACGGATACTTGTTCTTGATGGTCACCTTGTTCAAATTATTGTAATCAATGCACAACTTGAGATTACCATCATTCTTCTTCACAAAAAATATCGGTGTACCCCATGGTGATAAACTTGGCCTAATGTATCCTTTTTTAAGAATTTCCTTCAACTAAAACTTCAGCTCTACTAAATCTAGAGGGCTCATCCTGTATGGTGCCTTTGATATTGGTGTTGACCTTGGTACCATCTCAGTGGAGAATTCCACTTCTCTATGAGGCAGAAACTCTGAGATATTTGTTGGAAACACATCCTGAAATTGTTGTAAGATCAGGTACCTGCTCAATATATCTGCATCCTCATCCTCCTTACCTTTATCACTAGAAATGTGCACTTCAAATAACGCACACTATTTTTTGTGACTGTTCTTTTCCTGCATAGCTATCACCATCCTAATTGATTTTTCTTTCTTCTTACCCTATAAGATTCTATGTACTCCATTGTCATCCAAGAACTCAATATCTTTGTAATAAAAGTCCACTTTAGTCATATGAAGATATAACCAATCCATACCCAAAAGCATATTATAGGATCCCAATGGAAATACATTCAAATGTGTTGATGTAGGAATACCATTCAATTAAAATGCACAATATTTTATCCAATGATGAACTCTCTTCTTTATACATGTAGCCAACTACACTAACCAAGATTTTGCATGCACGTCTTTATTCAAACCACACTTATCCACCAAGTCAGAGTTAACATAACTATAATTAGATAAATGTTCAATCAAAATAGAAACAACTTGATCACAAAGCTTACTATCCATCTCAATGATATATGCTTGATGATTTTCATGTCAGTTATCTAGCACTGCATAGATATAAGGAATGATTTGCCCAACATCCCCAATAGTTTTCACCTCTTGTGCACTATATATATGAGGCCTACCACCCTAATACTACAGATGATCTCTCTTGAGATCTTCCTTACCACATATCCAACATTCCAACTGTCTAGTACCATCAACTCTATTCTTTTTCCCTCCAGGTTGTAACCCATGTCCCTATCTAGCTACGTTGAATTTCTTGTAACATGCAACATTTTATTTATCTTTTGCATTCTGAGGCCTTGTTCATTTCATCTGCCATTTACCTTTACCTTTATCTTTCCCTTTCCATCCTTGCTAATATTTTGTCTTATGCTTTGATTTTTAATAGAAATTCTTTAATTTCCCAATAACTTCCTCAAGTGACCGAGGCTCATCATACTCAATCCGATCTCTAAATGATAATGTAAATCCACTAACAGACCTCTGAACTTTAGTCTTTTCATCCTTAAGATATGGTACATACCTCAATAGCTCCAGGAACTTATTCATATACTCTTCATATGTCATCGATCCCATCTTAAGATCATATAACTCATTGGACTTGTTGTCGTAGTACCTCTCCGACAAGTACTTCTTCCTAAAAAGTGTCTTGAATTCATGCCAACTCAACTCTTTTGTCCTGATGTCTTTGAATTTCTTCACATATTCCCACTAGATATTTTCTTTACCTTCACGCTAAAGATTGCTACCTTGGCCTTCATATTATCTATGTAATTATGCAACTTAAATATTTTCTTCATCTCAAGTAACCAAGCCTTTGCATCTTCTGGCTTCTTCAAAGATCCATCAAAGGTAGGTGGCTTAGCTTTCCTAAAATAATCTGGAAAGTATCCCATATCACCTCTCTTGTAAGCATGATATTGGTGATGATCATAGTTCTTGTCAGAACCATAACTAGAATAGTACCTATGTCCATTATCTCCCCTATCCAGAGTATCTAAGAATCTACCGTATTTGATCATGTCATCTCAATCTGTCATGTTCCCACCATGAGATCTACTACCATATTTCTTCTTTGAAACTCCTTATTTATTCCTTCAAACTCCTCAATGTTTCTTCTAAGTCAGAAGAGTTCCTGTCAATTTAGTGTGTCCTAAATTGCTGCATTTAATTTGTCAATATGAAAAACATTAAATCCTTTTTCCACATAAATTATCAACCCGAGGGCATTAGTTATTTCAAGACTAACGACAAAGTATATGCAGATACAAGCACATGGTCTGCTGTAAATCACAAGTTTAATCTATAACACAAATACCATTGTAACAGAAATAAATGAATTGCAGAAATAAAAAGCATCCACAACAATTAACAAAACTGTAACAAAAATTAAAGAATCACAAAAAACACAGTACTACAAGAAAAGAAAGAAGAACGCAACAACTGATCACAAGAGTGGGCCCAATTCTTGGATCAAGGCTGCGGAAACTCAAAGATTACAGGACAAACAATGAGCTGTTGTATATTAAATTAATAATAAAAATATTAATTAAAAAATCTGTATATCTGTAGGGGGTCTCCCGATTCATAGCTCGTAGGCTTCTTTATACCATAGTCCTGAAATCCCCAATTCCTCCCAACGACTCCATTGTTACAAAAATACATATTTTTACAATGGCAACAGGATTTCCCAGCAAGAAACTGTAAGAAATCCAAATATAGCGCTGATACATCCATGGCTGTCATGCTGTAGCAACAAATAAGGGAGATGCTGGAAATGACAGGTTGTGCCTTGACTTGTGGCCATGACGTGCCTGTTGTAGCCAAATTTGAAGAAATATAGGAGTTAATACATAAAAAGGTAAAACCTCCATGACAAGTACGTCATTAATCAAATATCCCATAAAATATAGGAATAAGGGTTTTACCTCATGATTTTAAGATAAATAATGGCACAAAGAGATAGAAAGGTAGGGTAAGAATGAGGGAAGAAAGTATACAAATCCGGTGCCCAACAATTCTCTCTAAAGTTTTAGCTAATTGATCTATTTTTCCATATGAACTAGATGTCTCTTCTTTTATGGTTACTCTCCTCTCATTCCTCAATCTAGCTTTTCTAGCCAAAATATTTACTTCTACACTAAAAAAATATGTTTACATTCGTTATAAAGTATCAACATTTCTCTCTCTTAATTAATCAGTCGTGTCTGTATCAAATCCATCAGGGAATTTGAGTAGGACAAAGTCTGGACTAGGTTTGAGACTAGTAGGGATTGAATTATAAACGTTGTTGTATCTAGTGTAGTAGTCTTGGACTGTTTCATTAGGAGCTCTTTTCATTGCATCAAATTCAGATAATATTTGAAGTGGATTTTTCTTCTTTTCCCATTTATTCAAAAATAATCTATGAAAGACTACTAAATCAGCTATACTACCAAGATTAAGACCTTTAAACCATTTTTTAACTTCCCCTATTAATGTTTGAGCAAAGAGTCTCATTTGTACATCAGAATCATCTATTACATGAAGCTCAAAATAATTTGTCATCTTATTAATGTGTTGTTGGGAAGTATAATGAGTGGTAGCATAAAATTGAGGTATTTTACTCTGGTAATCCTAAGGCATGTCATGTAACTGTCCTGGAAGGACTAAGGGAGCATACCTAGCAGCCATGGCTAGAATTCTAGCGTGATTAGGAGGTAAGTTGGAAGTGCTTGGGGCAGAACTAGAAGTACTAGATGGTGTAGTTAAAAAATTACTTGATGAGATTGGAATATAAGATGATTTACTAGAAAATGTTGTTGAAGAACTAAAATATGAATTTGGGATGGCAGAAGATGAAACTGAAATATATGAAGAAGTATTTGGAAATGAGAATGATGTATTTGAAAATGCAGAATATGAACTAGTGGATGGGGTTGAGGTGATAGAAGATGGAAATAATACTCTAGGTTGGAATGGTTGTTTTGGGATAAATGGATCTGTGGACTGAAGTGTGGTGAAAATTATAGATGATGTAGTGGTATAAAGGGATGAAACTACAAATTCTAAAAGGTGGGTATCTAATTGAGAAGCATAGGGCTTAGGTGTATATGTTGATAAGGCAGCTAATTCAACTCAATGCTGAAGAAGAGCTTCATCTATTTCCTTAAGAATAGTAGCATTTATTTCATCAAGTTTATCATAAGCTTCAAATATTTTTTATTTAGAATCTACTGAAATAGTTTCCTATTTAATTTCAAGAGATGAAAGAAAATTAGGATCTATAACAGTGCTTTTTAAATCACTTTTTGATTTGTTTCTGAATAAATAATGCTCAAAATTGAAGTCAAAATCAATGTCTTGTATAGTCACTAACTATTTTGGAAGAGAATTTGCTCTAACTAAGGAAACTTTATTACCTAAATCTTCTACTTGTTTATTCATTTTTCCAATTCTGTCCAGATTGTCTACTATAACAACAGGTTTAGGATCTAGATTTGACCTGGTATAGTAGATTTTTCTAGAAGCCAGAATTACAATTTTTAATAAGATTATACTCACAACTTTTAAAACCGTCCTAAAGTGAAAGGATAATAAAAAATATTTCCGTTAAGACCTATTTAGAACTAAGGATTGGTTAGTTCCCCAGTATGGTCGCCAGTATGTTATCACTCTAATAATTCCCAAAGTTGTGAGATTTTGATTTTATAGTTTTAAGAATATTAGAGGTAACCACAGACCTACTTTTAAACTCTAGGATCTATCCTTCCTAGGGTTTAGAGAGGGATCTCTCTATAAGATTTAACATTTTTTTAATGTTTGATTTTAGGCTAGTTATAAGGACAATTTGGTTTTAAGATTTGGTTTTGTTGGTGGGAAAAATCACTTAAAGATATGGATAGCAATAAATCTAGTTTTCCATTGGGCGAAAGGAGTCAATATGTCAAGCAGACAGCTCAAGATCAAGATCAAAAGACAAATATTTTCAGGGCCAAATAGAGAAGTCACTAAAGATCTTTGACAGTTGATTGGTGAAGTGGATTAATCAAGATAAAGAGAAGTTAAGAATTATTTGATCCGGATATTTGAAGGAAAAGAAAGAGGTCATTCGAAATACGGAGCAATTTAGGACTCCCTACTTTGGAAATCAGCAGAAAACATATAAATGATAAATAGTTCAAGACAGAGTGCTTTTAGCAAATTCTATAATAATATTCCTGTTTTATCATTCAAATTTAGAACACATTTATGGAAGTATGTAAAACATAAGAAGATTAAAAATGACAGTAGAAAGTACTTCACTTCAATGGCTCATCACATGAACCCTGAAATATGATGCTTTATGGTTTTGATCCAGTCTGCTACTTGAACTTGCTACAAGAAACCATTTAGATACAACAAAAACGACTATAGAAATCTTCAGCAATTTATTCCACAATAATACTTCAAAGGATGAAGTATTTATAAAAAATGTTTACAAAATATCCTAGAATACTCATAGGAATTTTCTAAGGAAAATAAAAATATATTTTACAAAAATATAGTGACAACTTCTTAACAACTAGCATGTTGTCCTATTTATCCAAATAAAATAGAGATGTTGTTTTGGATTAGGTGCAGCTGGCTACTTTGTTGTCTCCAATTCTGGAAAAAGATCTTTTAATCTGTTTTGAAACTCTATCTTCTCATTTGATAATCTTTCATCTGATACACTTTACCTCTGATACTCTTTCATATGTTTGAGGACTGTTTCAACTGCCTCACTGCTGTAAATTTCTGTTTTTACTGTGTAAAAACAACAATATGTAATTTATCCTCTTCCACTGTAAAACTGTCCTTTACAGTAAATCAGTAAGTTTCTGCCAAAATTCTTGATTGGGTAACTTGATCTTGGTGAGTTTTCTGTAGTTTTCATCAGCCTCTGTGTACCTAATAAATCTTGGTTTGACCACAAAGAGATGTTTTATCTCATGCCGTAAATAAAACAAGTCTTCAATTCTTTTGTGCAAGAATTTTCCTGTAGGTACTCCTTGCCAATCTGCCTTGTTTACCCGTTCTTTAGAAAAATCTTTGATTTTATTGTTGTAATCCTCTTGCTTCATTAATTTTTCATTTAGAAAAATAATTTTTGGCAAGCCTTTTTGCCTCAATATATAAAACTTTACCATCAATCTAGTTATTTCCAAATCCATGTTCTCGCACTTCTCTTCAAGCCACTGTTGTCACTCCAGTAAATTCTTAAGTTGTGGGATTTTGGTTTTTAGTCAAATAATACTAGAGGTAACCACAAACCAAACTCTATAATCTAGCCTTCCTAGGGTTCAGAGAGGGCTCTCTCTTTCAAGTTTAAATTTGTTTAAATTTGTGAATATTAGGCTAGCTATGAAAGTGCAATTTTGGTTTGGCTTTGTTGGATTTGGTGGGAAAATTTCACTTGGAGGGTAGATAGAGGGAAATCTACTTGTCCATTGGGCTATGGAGTCTAATTCAAGCTAACAGAATTGGGATCAAGGCCTAAAAGGTCAAATGTCTTCAGGGAAAGATAGATAACCCTTGGAGATCTTGGAAAATTGGTTTTTTGAGATGGTATGATCGGGATAAAGGGCACTTAAGAATCCTTTGATCCGGAAAAGGGGAGTAGTATATAGAGGTCAAACGGGAGATGGAGCAATTAAGGGTTCCCTACACCAGAAATCAGAAGAACACAAAGAAATGATAACTAGTTAAAAACATGGTGCTATTAAAATGTCCTGTAGTAATACTCCTAGTTATACATTCAGATTTAGAATTAAAACATAGATGTATGCATGTAACAAGAAAAGAATAACAAGGAAAAGTTTTAGAGAGTACTTCACTCCAAATAGCTTATCACATGGATCCTGAAGTATGATGCCAAATAGTTGATCTAGTTTGCTACTCAAAATATAAATCCAAAGCCTTCAAGTCAACAAAATATCTATAGTAATCTCCAACAATTTTATTCCACAAAAAAATACTTCAAAAGAGTGAAGTATTTATACATAAAGTTTGAAAAAATATCTTAGATGAATTCTAGGAATTAACTTAGGAAAATAAAATATCTTACAACAATAATAGTGACAGCTGCTTAACAAATCAGCAAGTTGTTCTATTTTATTCAAAGAAATAGAAACAATCTTAGGATAAGAAGCAGCTGGCTGCTTATGTGTCCTCTTTGTTGGCTCTTAAGATATTATTTAAAATCTAAGCTGCCTTTACTGATACTCTTTCTCACTAATACTCTTTCTTACTGGTACTCTTTCATTTAGGATACTCTTTAACCTTTAGTCAAACTGCTTTACTACTGTAAAATCTGTTTTGACAGTGAAATCAGAAAATAGATTTTTCCTTTTTCATTTTCTTGTCTTTCATTCTTCATAATAAATCAGTCAATGCCCGCCAATCTTCATTTTTAGGAATTTGGATATTTTTTAGTTTCCTAAAATTCTCATCAGCTTCAGTATACTTAGCAAATGTGGGCTTGATGACAAATAAGTGCTTGATCTCATACTGCAAATAAAACAAATCTTCAAAACTTTTCAGCAATATTTTTCTTGTGGGAATGCCTTGAACTGTTGGCTTATTCACCTACTCCTTGGCATATTCTCTTATCTTCTTGTCATAATAATTTTGAGGCATTAACTTATCATTAATAACCATGATATCAGGAAGTCCTTTTTGTCTTAAATTGGTGAACTTAAACGTGGATCTAGTTATAGTAGTATTCATACCTTCAAATTTCCCTTCAAGATACCTCATCAAATTTCTTTTGGTGGTGACTTTCCTAATTTCTAGGATAGATGTTGTCCTGTCATTGATTTTTAGTTCTTCCAGTTCCTGTCTATTCTTTCTATTGAGGAAATTGATTAATCTTATAGCCTATTCTAGTTTATCAGCTAAATCATCTTGTGTCTTTTGAATCTCTACTTGGGCTGCCAATAATAACTCTCTCTGCTAAAAAATTACCTGAATTGAAGGCCATACATCATGTATGGCTTCAATTACATTATTCCATAGGTAATTTTTTATGTAAGATATTTGATCTTTGAGAGTTAATTCTTTTTGTAAATTCTTTACCTCTTCACTCAATCTGTATGCATTTTGTTCATGTTGTTGAGGAGGTAAATCCCCTCTGCGGACAGAGCGATCCCTACTAGCCCAGATCGGGTCTAGCAACAATCAAACACGCTACAGTGCAGGTTCCTAATTGCAAATAAACCGACTTGCGAGGAAAGCTTACCTGGAATCCGACGCTGTCATTTGTAGAAGAGGTGGTGCTCCCGTTCCTTTGCCCTGACAGATCACAATCCTCACGATCTCCGTGATCGGACACCTGCACATGCAAGAAACAACACAAACACAAGCATAAAATCCAGTATATACAACTATATGTCAGTTGAAGAGGACATAACTCATGAACATAATCAAGAACAAGAGTGGAACCATAACCAATAGTCGCTTATCATTAATGAGTCAAAAGAAGAATACAACCATAGCTTCGACGCAGCATTCCCCTTTGGCGGGTCGTCAGCAAAACATGTCTCGATAAAGCTTGTCAAGGATGGGACAAGCCTCGCTCTCCAGACACTTGGCAATAGTCTCCTTGCTTGGATTTGGCCTTAAGGGAATCAAGAAGGCTCTTGCAGCATAAGGATGTGAAAGCTCTTGGGAACTTGGAGATTAGCTTGCCATGGAGAAGAGCAAGCTTTTATAAAAGGAGGAAGGGGAGTTGGGATCCCTATAATTATGGGATTGGCCCTATCATCAAGGAAGATTCCATGAGAGGTGGCAAACCACTTCCTCTCTATGGAAATCCGTAGCCAAACCTCCCAACTCAAGATAGAAATCAGTCCAGGAATTTGTTAGGATGAAACTTCCGCCTTTTATTTTTAAAAAACACCTCTTAATATGGTTGGCACGGGTGCGGCTCTATGACAGAGCGCCAATTGGCGCGTCCTCTTTGGAGGATTTTCCCCCTTGGCGCGAGGGCTGAACTGTGGAACTACACCAATGGAAAAAGAGCTATTTTTAGGGTTTTTTGCAGGGAGATGTTTTCAGGGAAATTAAAGCTCATCTTCAGAGGGATGCAATGAAATTATTTTCAAGTATTGTCTCTGCTCACAGGTCACGGAATGAGCCCTCCAATGTGCGGGATGGGAATTGTAGGGACGGTGACAAATTTTTGTGTAACACATGTATTTTGGCATTTATCTGAGTTGATATGTTTGTTTTCTCAAGATTTTCAATAATTTTTGTCAACCTGTTAATTTCATTTGTCTTCAAGGACATCTCTTCCTTTTTTTTCACTAGTTGACTGCTTTCATATGTAGGTTGCAATGCTGTGGTGGAGGAATCATTAGTTGAAGTTGTTGAAGAAGTCACTGGCACTGCAGTGGCCAGTGGTTCTTTGGGTGTCAAATTTTCTCCTAAAGTTGAAGGCACTGTTGCAGTGATGACTCGGATGACTGTAGGAATCACTGGTTCTTTTAATGTCTCTTTTTCTTGGACAAGTTGGTCCATTTGTACTTCCATTTCCTTAATTTAAGCTGTCAGTTGAAGTATTAAACTCATCATTTCATATTTTTCCTTTTGATCCTGTAAGACTTTCTTTGTCTAAGGATGCTCACTTTGAGGAAGTTTGAGCTGTTTCCTCAAGGTAGCTATATCCTCATTTTTCTTCTTTATCAATGCTTTTGTTGCTTTCATGTTTGTAGGATCATATCCTGCCTGCAATACTAAATCTTCTAAGGCTTTAATCCTTAGATATTTTGCATATAATGAAGCTTTATCCATCTTCATTTGATCTTGAATATTAGAGATGGTATTTTGAAGATTATGAGCACTCATAGATTTTGTTGTGACTATGGAATACAACATCTCTGAGGTTTTCCTATGAAACTCAATTTGATCTAATTCATGGATTTTGTCTGTAGCTACTTCCATATCAACGTTTTTATAGTCAGAAACTATCTTTGGCATTCATACTGTGGGCTGTAATCTGACATAATCAATTTTTTAGTTGAATAATCAAATTCTGATAGGAATCTGTTTTTATTACCTGGCTTTTGCTTCAAAAACTGAGAATATATTGCAATTTTGATTTCCTCATTCTTTAATTTGATTTTCTTATATTTCTCCTTAATATCCAATTCCTTTTCCTTAGCTGAATGTGAGGAAGAAGCCTCCATACTTTGTTTCATTTCAATCATCTTTGTATCTTCAGTATTCAGTTTTTATTCATTCTGATTTGGCTCACTGATGATTACAGTAGCTACATTGGTCTCTGGTTGTTCACTATAGGTATTCAAAGGCTTTGTTTCTTCAACATATATTGTTACTTTACCTTTAGCTTTTGTATCTAGTTTTGGCCTCTTGTTTTAAATGATTTTAAAATTTGTTTCTATTGTATTTTTTTCATTATAAGCTCCCTCTTCTCCGATTCTCTTAGTGGATGTCTCTGGCTGTTTGGAAATTTCCAAAGTGTGACTAATATTTCTTTGGTTTATTGCCTATGTTAAAGTGTTTTCAACCCACTCAATTTGATTAGCAAACTTCTCTATTTATGGCTTTGATTCATGGATAAAGGGTGTCAATTTACATTTTACCCTTAGTTTACTTAAGATCCCTTGTGGATCATAATTCCATGGGAAACTTTCTTCGAATTTATATTCTAGTAGTTGATTTGATGCTTCCTTTTCTGCATCTCTGTGATTACATATGAATGGCCCAATTTGATTTTTAAGTTTGAATTGGGTTTTCTTTTTTGCTGCCATGAAGTTAATAGAATAAAAATTTAGGACCTGTCTGATGTACTCCAAGGGAAAGATCCTCATTGATGGATGCTTGGGTAACTTGTGAGGCAACAAGTTAGAACCAAAAACTCTGATTTCAGTGAATTTATCATACAAATACCAGTCACCAACTTTTCTTTGTTCTGAAGGGTAGTGTAATAAAAAAAAATACATATTATCTCTAAGTATAACATAAAATCAAGCATTGATCATCTTTATATTTATTTCACTAATACTTAGGATAAATGTAATTTTGAGGGTTTTTATGAATGCTTTTGAAGGTATGAGGTTAAACGTTTAGGGGTTACAATTTTACTAAGTAAGAATGTGTATTTACTTAGGAAAAAGGGCTTTTAATGTATGAAATGAAGGGTAAATGATGATAAATGAGGATTTATCATAAGAAATCAATACTTTTAACTAACCAGTCATAGAGCCTTGGGTCTGATCCCAAAAAAAGTCAGAGAAATGCTCTGAGCCTGTTTGACTGATAGCTTAGAATACTGAATACTCATAGGGGAGACGAAATTAGTGATTTTGACCGATGATGTATGATTTACATGATTGCTCCACTGCTTTCTACCTACCCAATTTCTATTTCTAACATTTTTTCTTCATTTTGTAGGTGCATTTAGGATTGCAACCCTAAAAAAAATTCTTTCAAAGCATAAAAATATCTAAATACACCTTATTTCATCTGAGGGCGAAGATTAAACTATTGATCTCCTCATTATTCTCTACCTATCTACTGATTTGTCAAGTTTAAACTATTTGACCAATATTTATTCTCTATCTAAAACATGAAATTGAAAGCATGAAAAGTTAAGATTAAACTGTTTAATTGATCATGGATTATGGAATTTATTGACACTCTGCACATAATCATTATTCTTGCAGTAAAAAGTAAAGTAGTGGCATTTGGATTTGCTCACTTTCAGGTCTTATTTCTCTTTTTATTTTGGGGTCTATATTTTTCTAAGTCCTTTGATTTTTCTTTTAGGACTTTTTACCCTCTTTTTGATTTTTTATTATTTTTCATTTTTTTCAAAATATGGGAAAACAACTTGCAGAAAGCAAGGAATGTACATATTTACAAGACTTATCAAATTCAGTTCAAAATTTTATGAACCCTATTATTATAGGACCCTAACATCTTCTTCATCATGTTTCTCTTTGTAATTACCTTTCTCACCTCAAGAATTTGTTAGTTCTATCAGTTATGCCTATCTCATCCAATTCTTGTTTGTTCTTGGTATTGAGAAACTTGATTATTTCTTGGGCCTCTTCCACTTTGGCACCAAGCTCTTCCTTTGCATTCACAATTTCCTCTTTGGCTTCTTTAACCAAGTCTTTCTATTCATAAATGACTTGAATGGAAGGCCGAGTGGCATTTATTGACTCAATGATCATGGACCACAATTGATTTTTTATGAAAGTCATTGGTTCCTTTAAATTTAATTCTACTTCAACTTTTTTCAACTATTCAGTTGCACTTTTTTCTTTCTGCTTCTCATTTTTAGCATTGATTTGAGCTAATTTCTTGGCATCTTCCAAGTTTTTAAAAATTTCTTTCAACTTGTTGATTTCATTACTCTATATATACATCTCTTCCATAGCTTTTATGAGCTTGTTGGCTTCATCTGTTTGCTGCACTGCTGATGTAGATGATTCTATAGCAGAGGTAGTAGAAGATGTCACTGGCACAATTGTTTCCAATGAGGCTTTTGGCATTAATTCCTCTATTAAGGTTGATGGAACTACTATAGTTACCATAGGGATAATTGTGGGAGGAGCACTCTGAGTTTTTGTTAATTCTTTCTCTTCAACAAGCTTGTCTATTTCTATCTCCATTTCCTTAATATGTGTTGTCATTTGGAGAATGAGACTCTTCATCTCATATTTTTGATTTGCCTCTTGCATAGTCTCTTTAGTCTGTGGATGTTTTGTTGGAGGAAGCTTCAATTGTTTTCTAAGTGCTGCTATGTTAGCATTTTTCTTCTTTATTATTTCTTCTTCAGCCTTTACATTTGTTGGGTAATACCCTACTTCAATTACCAATTCTTCTAAGGACTTGATTCTAGTATCATTGATAAGAGAAGAAGCTTTTTCAATCCTGATTTGATCTCTAAAATTGGTTATAGTGTTCTGAAGCTTTTGGGCACTCCTTTCCTTGGTATTCATAGTAGAATAGAGCATTTCAGAGCTCTACTTATTAAAATCAATTTGATCTAAAGGATGAATGATATCAACTGGTACTTCCACGTCAAATTTCTTGTAGTCTGCTACTATTGTAGGCTTAAGCACTATTGGATGTAGTATTGTCATAAGAAATTTCTTGTTGGTATAATAAAATTTTGATAATAGTCTGTTTTTACTTCCTGGAGTTTGCTTTAGATACTGTGAATAAATCTCATTCTTTAACTCTTCATTTTTAGCCTTGATTTCCTTGTATTTTTCTTTGATATCCAAACCTATATTTTATGCTTACTGTGATGAGGATGGCTCTATATTTTTCTATCTTTCAATATTTTGAGTGTCTGAAGTATCCTTTCCCCCCTCATGTACAATAACTGTAGCAGCATCTGTGTTCTTCTCTATGTTTTCTTCTTCTAAAATCTCAATAGTTTCTTTTTCCTTGTTCACTGGATTGAGCTTAGGCTTCTTATTATATTTGAGTTTAAACCTATTCTTTATTGTTGTTTTAGCAGTGTAGGTACCTTCTTCCCTGATTCTCTTAGTAGCTTTATCTTCTTGATTTACGGTTTTCAAGGTGTGACTAGTATCACCTTGTTTAACTATTTCTACCAAGGTATTTTCTAGCCACTCTGTTTGATTAAAAAATTGTTCAATCTCAGGACTTTTATCATGGATATAAGGGGTCAATTTTCATTTTATCATAATTTTACTGAGTATTCCCCGAGGATCATAATTCCATAAGAAAATTTCTTCAAATTTGTATTACAACAATTTTTTTTCTGCCTCTGTACCTATATCCTTGTGATTGCAAATGAAAGGTCCTACCTAGTTCTTTAACTTGAATTGAGTCTTCTTTTTGGCAGCCAAGAAGTTGATAGAATCTAAATTTAGTATTTTCCTTATGTAATCTAAGGAAAAAACTCTCATTGGAAAGTATTTTGGTAGTTTATAGGGTAAGAGATTTAACCCAAAAACTCTGATCTCTGTATGATTTTGGTAAAGGTACCAATCTCCAGTTCTACTTTGTTCTGAAAACTGTAACACTTTATTTATCTTATTACTGACTCTTTTTTGTACACTGTTTGTCAACATGTTTATCAACGGATGAACAAAACAATCTATAAAATCCACATTAGGGGAATTTTGAGGTCTAAAATGGGCCTCCTAAGAAAAATGTACAATCAAATAAACTTTATAAGAACCAATAATATTCAAGATGATGATGTCAACCATGAGGGATTATTCACCATTTTTTAGGTAAAAGGATAAAAATATTAAAAAATAATAAAATAATAAAACTACATTTTCAACTCGTAATTTCAAATTATCTCCCAAATTTTTTACTCAAATTTCAAGCAGGAGTACTCATTGGATGCAAAATTTAATTCCTCCTCTAAGGAGTACCCATGTTTCATACTTTCGATAGACCCTGCTATGTGAAAAATGAGAAATACATGAAAAAATGTGATTGCAATCATGTTTTTTCATGTATTTCTCATTTTTCGTGTAGAAGGGTCCATCAAAAGTATGCAACATGGGTACTCCTTGGATGAGGAATTAAATTTTGCATCCAACGAGTACTCCTACTTGAAATTTGAGTAAACAATTTGGGAGATAAGTTGAAAATACGAGTTGAAAAAGTAGTTTTTTCTTTTTTTTCCCTTTAAAATTTGATGATGTAATCAAATCTTATTTTATTATTTCCACTTTTATTTTATAATTTCCTTAGGAGGCCCATTTTAGACCTCAAAAATCCCCTAATGCATAAGTGAATTCTATTGATTCTTTTCTGGTTAAAGATGTCCAAAAGATGAATGATAGAGGATTCCCTTCTACATCCAACTTCTAAAGGTTTATTGGGAACTTATCTACTTTGAAATAAAGGAACATGTGAAAGAGGAAGGATGAATATCTGAAAACTCCTTCAGTGGTAAATTTCACAAGTTTATCATGGATATTATCAGCTATATATTCCACATAATTGTAGATAACAGAAGCAGGTTGACCTAGCACAAAAGTGGATCGAAAAACAAGAATAGAATCATCTGTGTGCTCATCAGAAAAATAACCTAGGATAAAGGATAACATAGAGATGACATGCCTTGATATTTTAGGAAATTTAGAAGTAGAATAAGGAGGGTTTATCTTTTGTATTTCAACATATGCATGCATGAAATTTTGGAAAATATGAAATCTTTTAGGAAAGTCTAACTGAATATAAATCTTTGTGAGAGCTTCTAAGGATAATGGAATTGCATTGGTATCTAGTTTTAGCTGAAGCATTAGGTTAATAGACTATGCAGTAATGGTAATAAATACTTCTTTGTTAGCATCAACCATAGCTCTTTGGTCAGGTGAAATTAGGGTTGACACAACCCAATGACTTCCGGATATTGATGAGTGTGTGGGACTACATGTTTGGGTAGAGTTGACTCCCAAATCTAAACTTCATCTCCCTGATCTAATGATTTTTCTAGACTCCAGTAGTGGAGTTATAAAATATTGAATTCTATCACTGGATTAGAGATTTTGTAATCAACATCAGCTAGGGGTGTATGCTCCACATCTACAATAGGAGGTTGTAGTGGATTTATAACAATGGTGGTTTTAGAAGCCATTACTGTGTTTAATTTTGACACTATTAGCCTTCTAGATGCTTAAAACTATGTATTTAGAGTTTTTTGTACGCTTCTGTAAGATTAAACTGTTTACAGAAGGTATTTTTTACTTGAAAGAGGTGTTTTTAACAACATAGGTTTCAATTAGGCTTTCTTTTAGTTTTAACATTCAATTTGGTTTCAAAATTGATCTTCAAACTCTTTACAGACTCAAAAAATGAAATAACAAGGGTTTCTCTGCTCTTTTTTGGATAAACTGTACTAAAAAACAGTTTGATTCATGTACAGAGGGTTCTAATTATTTGCAAAAGGGTTTTTGGATTAATTTGAAGTTCTTTAAGGTCTGCAAAGGCTAAACTATATTCAATTTCGTTTTAAAACTAGATATACTATTAAAATGGAAATCTTATCAAGGTTTCACAATAAATCCATTCTTTGAAGGAAGATACTGGTCTTTCTATGGGAAAACTAGGATTTACAAGGTTCAATAGCTCTTTTTGATAATAAGAAGGTTATTTTCTTTAAAAATACCTGTTTTTGCAGGTATTAGGTTTTGAAACAGGGTTGGTGAGGCGTTAGAGAGCTTTCTGATGGTTGTTGAAGTCCTTGGAAGTAAAATGGAGACTTTAGGCAGTATCAACAACAATTTACTGGTGTTTTATTTTTCTTTGGGCATAAAAATGGAATACAACGCTTATTTTCTCAGTTGGGAAGGATTAAACATGAAAAAAACTCAGAAAAGGTTTAAAACTGAATGATTATGAATTTTTATATTGTTTTATGTTTAAATGGGTTCTGCATTGAATGCGAGTCAAGTCGGACGGAAAGTGGTTTTCCGCCGGGGGGAGAAAACCATCAATGGTTTATCACACAGGCTTGGAGTGGTAAATGGTTTATTTGGATCGGATGTGATCCAATGATTTAGCACCGCATGGAGGGGAAAGAGTGTGATGAAACTACCCATTTCGCAAGTTTCAAATTGATTAAGTTGGGCGCTATTGAAATTGTGATATCATCGATGGATCGTCGAATCTGGGGGAAGATATGTGAACGATTGAGATTGAGAGGTGGAGTTGCTCAGCGGATGGGGTGTGGGGCTAGAGAGTTTATATGTGTTGGGGTTAATTTATTCATTTAAAACATAGTTTTAAACGTATAAAATAGTGTAATAAGCGGATAGGTAGAGTATATTTTTTCACAACAAATGGTTGATATTTACGCGTATTGCGAAGGCGTGTTTTATTATATATAACATATTTAACCTTTGGGGATAGGCCGTGTAATATTTAACACATGGGTATTTAGACTATAGGTTAAACATTAATATAGTGGGTTTGGGGTATTAAAATAAAGGAATTAATATATCTACGGGAAGGGGTAGTTATAAGGGAATTAATACATTATATTAGAGTTAATATGAGATGAGTATGATGTCAGCGTAAATACATATAATATCAACTAAGAAAATTGTAAAATTGGCATTTGAGCATAATAATGGTCGCATTTTAAACATTTACACATAATACTTAGGATAAATTGTATTTTGTGGGTTTTTTTAGTGTTTTTGCATGAAATGAAATTAGTTAAAGGGGATTTTTTAACTTTCCCTAAGCAAAAAATGTTTTAACTTACGAAAAGGGAATAATGTTGAGGAAAGGAGTGATTATGAAGGGATTCCAGTACTTATTACTAATCAGTTATTAAGCCTTGGGTCTGGTCCCAACAAAAGTCAGAGAAATTCTTTGAGCCTTTTTAATTGAAGGTTTTGAGTACTGAATACTTTGAGGAGAGGGGGAATTAGTAATTTTTCCAAATGATGTTTGTCCATTCTTTCTGCAACTGCTTTCTACCTACCCATCATTATTCTAACATTTTTTCATTATTTTCATAGGTGCATTTAAGCTGGCAACCCTAAATCCAGTTTTCCTTTCAAAGCAGGAAACTATCTAATTCTAACCTTATTTCATCTGAGGGCTCAGATTAAAATATTGAGCTCCTCATTTATTCTCTAACTATCTACTTATTTGTCAAGTTTAAACTGTTTGACAAATATTTATTCTCTATCTATAAACATAAGATTCAAAGCATTAAAAAGTTAATATTAAACTATTTAACTCATCATGGATTATGGCATTTTGAACAAGCTCCACATAATCATTATTCTTGCAGTAAAATCAAAAAGTAGTGGCATTTTGACTTGCATCACTTTCATATCTTATTCTTATCTCTTTTTTGTCTTTGGGGTCCATTTTTTATTCTTTTTTATCTTTTCTTTTCAAGTCCTTTGATATTTATTTTAGGACTTTTACCCTCTTTTCATTTTTTATTATTTTCAAAATATGCGAAAACAACTTGCAGAAAGCAAGGTATTTACATATTTACACGACTAATCATAGTCAATTCAAAAATTATGAACCCTATTATTATAGGACACTAACACACATCACCATAGGTATAATCACTAAATATACAACATGTGCAACATATACACAATATTAATACTGCACATCAATAGACCACACATTGACCCCACACTAAAACTTGCTTCTTGTGTCTTCCTCTATCCATGCTTATCCTACCATGTCACAGATCACACTACTTTCACTTCGTTGATGTGCCCCTCAGAATTACCTATCCATAAGATAAACATATTAATATTACAAGCATATAATATCAATTCGTATCCACATGATGCTGAACTCATAGATCTATCAAGACTGTTATTCCCACTTGATTCCTCATAAGATCAAGAACCTCTTCATGCCATTCACTTGCATAAGAAAACATTCCTCCACAAGAATGATCCATGAAAACCCTGTCATAAAGTGACATAGATACATAGAAACATACATATATATAATCATTAGCATAAAACAATCATTATTCTATCATACAAAGACATACATACAAACATATATACATATAAACATTAGCATTAAAGAATCATGATCCATGATGACCCTGTCATACATGAGACACATACATACATAAATAATCATCAACATAATCATGATAAAAAAACAATTGTTAGATATCATAAGGTATAGGTTAACAGAACTTCCTTTATTCTTGCACAACATGCACATTGATGAGAACAACGATTCCCACCATAGCCAAGGCATCTAACACCTCAAATCCATTCACTTTACCTTGCATGTTACCTTTCTCGCGAATTTTCTACCCCCATACATTTACTCCAATGGATCCAACCAATCCAACTGGTTGTCATATTATTACCTTCATCTACCCTTATACATGCACTAACTTCATCTAAGTCTTTCATTACCTATCAGGTTCCACACAACTCTCCTTGAGCTCCATCAACTTTCCTCTTTCCCAGTCAATTCCCAAGACTCTAAAAAAAAGGGAAAGAACAAGAAATAAACAAGAAGAAAACCATGAAAACCAATAACAATACAACACTAAAAAAAAGTGGCATGGCCATTCACTAGACGCAATCAAGATCACAAATCAAACACAACAAATCACAAGAGATCAAAAGCAAAAGACTTAGCAGAAAACACCATGACTCAATCCCATGGTTCAAAGTGCTTCCCAAAAAAAGCTCAACCTAAGCCTTCTTCAAGATTTCATAACATTCTATTTTCCATGCAATCCCTTGCATCATACTGTGATAAAAACATAAATTTCAATGCATAAATAAAAATAACAACATGTTAGTTACCTTACCTTTTTGTGCCAATCACACTGCCTTGTCACTAAACAGACACATGAGATTCACATGTTCCAAATATCAAGACAACATATCTATTAATTTGGAATCAACATTTACCAAGTCTAAAAACCATGTCATAATCAACAATCAACTCACATTCGTGAGTCATAATACATAATTCTACAATTATAACCTACTTATACTCAATCACATATCAATTTTCTCATTACATATGTGTTATTAAAACTGTCTTAAAACAACATCATTACTGCATGCAATCTTATAGACACATGTTCGTATCATGTAATTAACCAAAAATTCAAACAAACTATAAATGTACCATGTTAGATAAATCAACTAGATGACATAATAGACACCAAACACTCAACACCAAATAGACGACATAGTAAAAAAATCAAGCACCAAGTAGATGAAATACGAAAACTCATACCTTAATGTTTCTCAGGGGAGGCTATCTTGTCTACACAATCAATCTAGATTAGAAAAATATAACTTATCAACATATAAACTCAAACATAAATAAGGTCATAATATCCATAACAGTAACTTGCTAACATGTTCACATCATAAACTCATAAACAATTTTCATTCATGAATAAAAATCATATATGCACGGTTAGTCTAGATTAGTACAACTCAATATCACAACTATGTCATCTCATTCCTGAATGTCATAACCATAACCATATGCATAGGCCAATCAAACTAGCATGCTACATATAACATAAATATCTTAAATGAAATAACACTAATCATCAATTTAACTAACATATAAAAACAACAAGTTAATCTGTAATATTCCTACTTAGCCTAAGCTAAGAGGAATATACATTTTTGTCTCATTTTCTGTCGCATGAATAAATGAATAAAGGAGGACATGTAAAACTCCTGAAAATAATGACTAAATCAATGCCCATATGAATAGGGATAAATCTAGGCCATGTAAACAAATCACTTGGAGGTGTGAAAGGGGTTTGAGCTATGAGACTGGGTCAACCTTGACCAAATCTACAGATCTGTCTAGATACAATGTACCTCATGGAGGGACATCGCAATTCTAGATGGAGGCCCCTCATGTGAAAAGGGATAATTCATCAAAGTGGTTTAGGGTTTTACAAGGCTTTCATCTTATAAAAGGAAGAGGAAGGTAGCAAGAGAGGGTTGTTGATTATGCATATTTCTGAGTATCTTGTCTATTTAGACAAATACCATTCTCTGTTGTTTAGCTGAGAATAGTGCTACTTAGCACTTGGGAGTTCCTATGCAGGGATCCCACCTCTTCCATTGAGGATTTCTTGGAGGATTCTTGCTGATTTCATCCTCTATCATGCATTTGGCCAAGCTCATATTTCAACTACAGCGTTGATCCTATTTAGGATTAGGTTTTCCTTGCAATTTTCAGCAAGTGGAGGTCAGATCTGCTCAGATCTAGCCCATTTCAGGCCCTCTTTTCACTGGGAAAGTCTTATATCCCATGGGAAAGAGAGTTCTAAACCTTTGGAGGTGATATTTCACATCTTGGCATCAGTCCAACTCAGTGCTTCACGCTACAACGCAGTTTCCCTTCCAGGACTGCGTTATTTTCAAAGGAAGATTTGCAGGGTGTTTTGATCCCCTTTTTGAGAAGAGATCTTTGGTGTTGGGCTTTGCCTTTCACTTTGGTGATCCATGGATTAGCTTGCTGATCCATGTTCTATATAGATCTGATCTGTTCCTATTGTAAAACATCTTCAGAAATTTCTGAATAATATTGCAGATTTGCTATTTTAAACTCATATCTACCCTTTGTACTGCATGATTTGATCAAAACCCCAAGGGGATCTTATAATAGAGCCTTTCTAGTGTACAAGTATGAAATGGATCTAATATTTTGTACACAGATCTATTCTAGATCTGAAGTGTCACATAAAGCTGCTGCAGCTCCATAAAATAACGTTGTTAAGCCATTTTGCAGTAAATACATGTGTTGCAACCCTCTTTTCTGAAGAGTTTCTTCTCTCTTGTCTTCTATATTTTGTGGTATAATGTAAGAGAATCATTATGGATCTGATTTTCCACTGTATATTCAATAATTGATATTTATTATTTGCCTCCTGCTCATGCTTTCAAAACTACGTTATTCCTAAAGAAGTTTGTTGTACATAGATGCAGCCCTTCTCTTTGGTTGTTTTTCAGCTAGACTAGGTGGTGGGAGATATGTTTACCACACCTAGTTTGATTTGTTTTTTCTCTCCTTTTGGATCTAGACCCTAGATCCACTGATCTAAGGGATACAGGAGCTACAAGCTCATTTTAGTGCACAGATTTCTCAGAAGTGTGTTATTTCAGCAGGCATTGTTGTGCATTCCCATTTTTGGATATTACATAATCATATAACACAATCATCAACAACATATAACGTAG
This sequence comes from Pinus albicaulis, assembly GCA_034641835.2. NCBI lineage: Eukaryota > Viridiplantae > Streptophyta > Pinopsida > Pinales > Pinaceae > Pinus > Pinus albicaulis. The sequence goes on along the minus strand of CM076581.1, from coordinate 170,089,241 downwards.
TCATAAAGTTAATACCATGCATGCTTAACGAACCCATGTAAATATGATCACACTATTTGACTAACATCTATCATGCATGTGACCATAACATCAATAGAATGAAAGGCATACACATAAGCATAATGCATATAACTAAACTAATCAACTACTAGTTGTCATACATGTAACCAAAACAACAATAAGATGACAAAAATGTATATAAACCTAATGCTTATAAAAACCATTAACAAACATACCTACATTCCAAACATAAAATACCTGTATGATGATCTTATCTTTCCCTGAATTCTAGTGCCACAAATTTACTTTGATGATCTGCATCTCTTTCTCTTTCTCAACCAACACATTAGCATCATAACATACCAAAAATATCATGATGACCTAATTGCATATAATGACGTCATGGACAACAACCATAACCATGAAAATGCATGCATACCAAGATATAAACATTGACATGTATAACAAATTCATAATCGACATGCAATCATGACGATCACATCCAACAACAAACACCATCAACTTCCACATGGCAACACACCTGCAACAATAACCACCACCATTCATACACAACAAGCACATAGTCCACAAAGATATATAACACATATGCAACTGACATGTATGCATGACAAACACATCACAATGCATAACCGATCATACACTCATGACGACATACTTCACAACAAAAACCTCCTCTTTCACATGGAAAAATCACTACAACCATGAATGACACCATGCATATGCAAAAATAATATATACCACAAGGATGATTAATACACGTGAAACCAACATGAATGCATGACCAATACACACTGCCCATCCAGTCCAAGGGGTGAACCATGCTATGATACCACTCTGTAACACCCTCCTCCCACATCTACCCAAGTAACCAACCAACTGGGGTAAAAATGTGATGAAGAGTTACTATGATCTGATTGAACCTCCTAGGTGACCTTAAGGAAGTGGAATCGACGGAAACACATCAAACAAACCTTCAACATCAGAAAAAGAACTCCAAGGATCCAACCCAACCACTCAGGTATCTAGCCCCTGGGTCCCACTAAGCGTTTATACCATTAAAACCCTAGACACTCCCTTGATATGGACAACGGTGCATCTGGGAGGATCAGGAAGCTCCCACGGCATGGGAATGCATGGTTCCAAGGATTTTTTCCCACAAACTTGTGCCAGTGTCCCCACAATTTGAGCCACATTTTCAGGGCTAGAGCCTAGGTAAGTTTCCAGAACTCAATGACAAGTTTAGGAATGAAATATAAAAATGGAATAGTGATGGACACGAAAACATTTGAACAAGGGATTGACTAAACTCCTACTAGCCATGACAAGAATTTTGTCAAACATATCATAATTTTGTAATCTACAGGTTTAAATAACATATCTAAACATAGGGGTCTCATACTTATATGAGAATCGTTAAGAAGCATCGTTGCATCATCACATTAGCTACATTATCATATATTTGGGCATAGATACATTGTTCATTAATTTACGAATCAAAACATGATGATATCCATACATCATAACCATCATAAAACACATTCATAACCAACATATAAAAAACAGAAATTAAAATCACATGACAACCATATACGCCACAGAATAATAGGCATATTTACCCATCAATACAAGAGGAAAAGAGCTCTTATTGTCATAAGAAAACCAAAACAAAGTCTAGGACTTCCATGTTCCAATCGACCATAGACATTGATGAGCCAAATATCTCTTTAGCAAGTCAACCCTATGCCATATTCCAAGCATGAATGTGGGATCTCATAAAAATAATCAATAACAACCAAACCATGGATTCCATAGGCCAAACCATCTCAACCCTCAACTAGTGATTCAACCTCATGATCGAACATCACTAACCATCACCAGATCGTTCTATACCCAATATTTCAAGGTGTCCAGAGTGTTCTTTCCAACCCGGCTTCCAGGAATAGTAACTCAACCCATGGTTGTTGAAGGGCTCCATAGCGTTTTTCCAACCAAGGCTCAAGGACTAGTAGCTCAACCCATGGGTGTTGTCAGGCTCTAGAAAATTTGTCCAAACAAGGCTCCAAGACTAGTATTTCAACCCACTAAGGGCTCTAGAGCATTTTTCCAACCAAGGATTCCATGACTAGTAACTCAACCCAAGCTGTTATAGGGCTTCCAGAGCATTTGTCCAACCAAGGCTCCAGGACTAGTAACTAAACCCATGTATGTCATTACAAGGCTTCCAGTAACTAATAACTCAACCCACATCCAAAATCACATGAGAACCAACCAGAAAAATAAGCATTGAAATGAACCCACAACACCATGGCTATCGAGGAAATGGCAAGGCTAGGAAAATCCATTGTCAATCTAGGAAATAATCCATGCCAATGACATAACATAACCAAGAAACGACATGCATGCCAAAGATAAAAAGGAAACGATACATGTTGTTAGCCACCTATAAAATTTGTTATAGCAAAAGGTGGCTAAGACTTTTTGGAGCCTTCAAGGAAAAAAATTTATTACTAAAAATTGTTGGCTCTTGAAGACTCTTGAAGGCCTCATGCCTCTGTCCCAAATATTCATTGCTGTTCCAATTTTATATTCAGAAAATTCTGCTAATTTCATGAGAAAAGACTGCTAAAAAACCATCATTTTCCCCCTCCCCATCATCCAAAATTAACCTTCATTTGCTTCCCTTTTTCTCCATAAAAACTCCCTTGTTTTCATTATTCAATTTCTTCCCCTCATGAAAATCACTTTTATAAAGTTAAAGACTCACTCTTTAACCTTAGCGAAACCTCCAAAATCCATTAAAAACTTTGAAAATTTCATAAAAAACAAGTTTTATTTACTATGAACCTAAGCCCCCTTGGGCTAAGTCCTAACCACTTCCCCCCACATGCCCACACATTGGAACCCAAGCGATAAACCTATCTGGCACTTATCGCATCGAAAAGTTTCGAATGCACAAGTCTTTCCCATGATTCCGAAGTTTTCGATGCGATTGGCTTTGTATTGGAAAACTCCGATGCGATTAGATTTTATATAACTATACTGTGGGCCCGCCTTCATGCTTAAAACCTTATGAAAATCCACTCCCAATCCACTTTTTCCTTTGTAAAGTCTTAAAACCCACTTTCCCAAAGTTTAAACTAAAAAACCAAAATCACGTGCTAAATATAAATGGGTTGATTGAAAAGAGCCGATCGCGCAATCGCATCGGAGAAGTCCAATGCCTTGATCGAAAAGACCACATAAAAATGTTCCGATGCGATTGAGTCCCTGTATATATAAACTCTGCCCCCTACCCTCTTACTTCATATAGCTTGTGCCCAGGACCGAGAGTTAAAGGTCCCAAGGTGCTTATCGCATCGGGGAAATTCAATGGGTAGATTGAAAGACCGGGCCCGATGGCTCGATTGCGATTGGCCCTTTTGTTTTATATTCCCCGGGCATATAACATTTCATAAATTCCAAAGGCCCCGCAGTCGGGCGCCTATCCACTTTATATATTTATCTCGCCCCGATCCATAAAAACCTTTGTTTTATTTAAAACCTTTGGATTTTATACATTATAAAAAGGGTTTTCCCCCGGTTCATCTCCACCGTTGATTGTTGACCGATCAAACGACCAGCTCTTAATCGCATCACATTTCTTGAATCGCTACGTTATATTTCCTCCTCTGATCGGCCAGTCCCTCGATTCATTCTACACCGTTGATGTCGTCCTTAGATCAACGACCATCTCTTAATCACCTCGGCCCTTTCGATCGCGCAATCGCATCGGAGTTTTTCATCGCACCCCTTTTCTCCTCCCGCCGATTGTGATCCCCCGATTAGATCTGGACCGTCCACGTGTCCAGATCCAACGGTCACGCTCCTCCCCGCAGCCTTCTAAGCAGTTTAACCCAAAAATGCAGGATTTTCTAATATGTTGTGTTTTCGCAGGTGTTTCAATGGTTTTTTCACTATAAATGAAGAAAAGCCGAGGGCTGAGAATGATGATTCTCATGCCCACGATTTATTAAAGAGAAGCCATCCACGGGTCAGAATCAACGTTTTATCAATGCTTCATGGGCATTGATGCCTTTAAAGGACCTACGCGGCCCTGCACATCGACAAGACACTGTTTTATTAAAAACACAGTTAAAAGAGTATCAGTGTTGAAGAACAGAGAACAGAAAAGAAAAAGATTAAAGACAGATTTGGGGAATTACGGCTAAGAATAATTATTAAAAGCCTAATTCCCTGGATTAAAACATAGTCAAAAGAAATCATAAGTGTTTAACTGACAGAAAGGTTCCCACCACCTCAGTTGAGGCGAATTGATTCCTCAGCTATCACAGAGCCACCTACAGCCTCAAAGTAATCAAAAGGAGGCCGAGTTATGACTAGACCTGGAGAATTTGCATCAATGCAGCTGAAATAGGTAAGAAAACCAAAGGAACTTATTGTAAACTGATAGCAGAAGTTATTATGAGGATAACCAAGAGCCTTAAAGTCAACAAATTATTTCCAGTAGGCTTGATAGTTAACATAAACCAATTAATACAGGAAGAATATCAGAATGTTCTCCATTGAGCCCCTCAAAGGCCGAGAGACAGTAAACTGTATTAATTGAACTTAGAAGATATTTTATCCCATTCCAGCTCCTCATTTCTTCTATAAATACTTCTGAAGGAGATGAGATAGGGGTTGGTTTTTGTTTGATCACAAGTTGTAATACTGAAACTCTTTGAAATAAATACATAGTCTGTTGAAGTTGAAGAAGAAATTGAAGTCTTGGAGGCCTTGATGATGTTGTTGCATGTTTGTTCCTGAGAAGGCTCTATCATTGGATCCATGAGCTTGGCTGTTGGTGAAGTATTCTGAACTGTTTTATGTTTTCCCTTGTTTTCATTATGTTCCATAATTTCTTACTACAGTAGGTTGAAAGTTTTGGGCTAAGAAATGACTCTTGGAAGCACCTTAGACCTGTTCATCCCTCACTATTTTATGTTTTATTCTACTGAAGTATTTTAGAGGCTTTAATCTTTCTCTTTAGTCTTCATGCTTGTTTATTTCCTTAATAGTTCAAAAAGTTGGTTTCAACATGATTTATGGTTTTCCCTGCTTGTCTTCTGCCACTTAAAAACTATTATTGAAGTCTCCCTTTGAAGTTCTTTGCTTACAGTGAATCAAAGAGGTCGGTTTTGATCTTGCCCTTTGTCCTCACTTAAAAAGTTGGCTTAAAGGCCGTTTATAATTATGATCATAGATGTTTTTAGGTGTTCCCTCTTCTATGAATTTAATTATCAGTGAATATTTTATGTTTTCTAAGTCATTTGAAATAAAATCTTTGAGGAAATAGGGTGTTCCCCGAATCTTAGATTTCATTTTAAAAGTTGTTTTGAGATCATTATTTTTTTAAAGCTGTGATTTGTAGAATTTATGGTTAGCCCTGTCTATCAAAGAGCTCTTTATTGTTCAAATTATGCTTTCGAATTCCCTTTGTTGAGAATTAAACCTCTCTCTCCAAATCATTAATGTTCATCTCATTTCAAAAACAAAAGGATCTTGTGGCCAAGTTAGATTTTCCCTTTGATATCCCATATCCATTGATGATTTTTTTATGAATTTTTGCTTGACTCCATTTCCCAATGAATCAAATGTTTCTCCATTCTGTGTATCTTTCCTAGACCTTTCATGTTCTTCTGTATCAATTCATCCAACCAAACAAACAAACAAACAAACAAAAAAACACCCGCACTTAATAACTAGTCTAAAACCAATACTCAAAGCACACAATATAAACCTTTGAAAACAAAATTTTGAGAGATCCCTCTCTGAGAGCAGGAGGACTAGATCCTGTAACTCTAAATATTGGTTCTGAAGTTGCATTGTCTTTTGATTTTCCAAACTATCAAAAAATGGGACACCAACATAATGGCGATCACGGTGGGACCTTAAGTAAAATATTTAAAATTAAACACTTACTGTCTAGCATAACATAAGTAACCTTCTTCAAGCACTACCAAGCATAATGGTAATCATGATATGACCTTTTTAATCATTGACAAACTAAGTAACCCTTAGGATTCTCATAAAGCCTTATCAAACCTCGAGGATTTCAGTTACCAAGCCATAAGAGTAAACTCTGTACGATTTGACACCTTAGCTAAGTGTTAAATCAGACTTAGAACACTCTCTTAACATATAAGACCAAAATAACTCAGAAAAACCCAAAAACATTTCAGTTTGGCTTCATAATAAACATGGTGGTGGACCATAAAACCTTTTACCTCCAAAAGAGCTAAAAATTTCCACTTGGCGACTCCACAATTCTAAAAACAGACCTTAAGACTCCACTGGGAAGACCCCAAGTCTTAATAGCATCATAAAAACTCAGCTAGAAGGCTTTAAGATTAAAATTTTCCTTCTTCTGAAAAGATCAGTTAGCCTCTTAAAGATTGTCATATTTGGTTAAACTTTCTTTTTAACTGGGTCTGAAAAACATAGCATAGTGGCTCCTAGAAAGATTCATACTAGAGCCTACCCTGACCCAAACCAACTGGAAGTAGTTGACAACCCTGAAAGTATCCTTAGGAATTCTCCTAAGATTAAATTATCAATTGTTTTCATATCACCCTTGAGAGCTAATTCAGTTCCTGAAAATATTTCAGCTCTACAACAATCTCAAGTTGACTTAGTAAATCCATTTAGAACTAGGTCTCTTGGTGATTTAGATCAGTTAGATTCTAAGTCTTCACTATCATCTCCTGAAACAAGTGAACCTCTTGGTATCAGAGAAACAACCCCTCCTGATTTACATTTCCTTCACAACTTAGGTGTCTCTCATCCAAGATCAACTCAGCAGTCTATTCCTGGTCCATCCACTTATGCTCACCCTATATCCACTATTCAAACCACTACACCTCAGCCCACTATTCCTGTTGTTAATCCATTCCTTGTGAATCCACCTCCACCACAAGACAGCAGAAAAAACCAACATTTTGGCCAAGAAACCTGACTTAAACAAAGACAAAGGCGTTCATCCAAATTTTGAATAGAGTACCCCTAGCACTTCAGCTAGTGGTCCTAATAAATCTGTCCCAATTACCAGTCCAAACAAGGTTCAGCAAATCAAAGTTTATGAAAATATTTCAATTGAAAAAACAGATGTAAATACAAACAAGTCAATTATTCCTTTCAGCCTTGAGGGAGAGATTTCTAAGATAAAAATTACCATCCCCCTAGCTGAACTAGTAACCCAAGAGGTGTATAAAAACCAAGTTTTGAAAGATTTGAACTTAGGAAGTGATACAAACACTTTAAACTTGACAGATGACAAACCTGAGCTGTTGTTTGGTCCAAAAGTTGAAGGAAAATATCAAGAAGGGGCTGTCCCTCCCTTCTATGTTAAATTGAACATACATGAGAAAATTTTACACAATGCCATGTTAGATTCGGGAGCTTCACACAATCTAATGCCCAAGGTGGTAATGGAGAGCTTAGGCTTAGAGATTACTAAACCATACAAAAATTTGTATTCTTTTGACTCAAGCCGAGTCAAATGTTTGGGTTTAATCAAAGATTTATGTGTTAATATAGCTCATATCCCTGCTAAGAGTCTAGTTATGGATATAGTTGTAGCTAACATTCCCCCTAAGTATGGCATGCTCTTATCAAGATCTTGGGGAGCCAAACTTCAGAGAAGCCTTCAAATGGACATGTCTTATGCCACCATCCCTGTTTTTAACCAAAACAGAAGACTATACAGGGAATCTCACATGAAGTACATGGTGAGCAACCTAGACAAACCAAACAACACTCCAATCTACTCTACTCAATCAAGTTTAGACTCCTTTATCTTATGTAACGAAGATGAAACTACTCAACAAGATAAAGAAAACATGGGCCCAATCAGTTCACCAGAACAATCCAATCTTCCCCTCAATCAAATTCAAAATATTACCAATCAACACCAACAGGAAAATGAAAATGAGTCAAACGTAATGTGGAAAATAAACTTTGATGGATCCTGTAATAAAGCAAGCGCAGGTGTAGGCGTATGGATCCAGAATACGAATCAAAGTTTTTCATACAAATTGAATTTCCCATGCACTAACAATATCGCTGAGTATGAAGCACTTCTCCTAGGTTTACAATTGCTCAAACAATTAAAAGCCCAAAAGATAATGATCTTAGGAGATTCTGAAATTATCATAAAACAAATCAAAGGAGAATACTCAATTAGAAATACGAGGCTTAGGGAATATCGCAATGCTACCCTCGATTTATTGAAAACCTTTGAAAAATACGAACTTTTTTTCATTCCTAGAGCGTTTAATCATTTAGAAAATGAACTCGCTTTCAATGCCAGTAACTGTCAAATACTTGAGATAAATGAACAGCTTAGCGTAAAGGTAAAACATAGGCCTGCAGTGCCTGATAACAAATATCACTAGCAAGTGTTTGATTTAGACAAACACATAGATGATGTCTTGAAATCAGAAAATGATTTCAGCATACCAACATCAGAATCTAGCCATAATGAAAACTTTCCATATATCGAAGAAATCCCAGAAGCTGAAATGACACACTCTACTGATATAAATCATTATGAGAATTCGTTTGAAGTAGATTTAATTGACAACGTGGACCAAAAAGACCTGGAAGTTTTAGAATGTAAAAACGGTTCAATTCCAAGAGGTCTCTCACCTTTGGAACACCTTTTTGACTTTAATGATGTAGCCAAAGAACCAAAAATGGAGCCTGTAGAAAAAAACGTAGAAGAACACAAAATAGGATCCCTAACAAAACCCAAGATGATTAAATTGTCCATCACGCTTCCAACTCACATAAAATATCGATACATTGATCTGTTTGAGTTTAAAGATGTTTTTTCCTGGGCATACACAGATCTGAAGTCTTACGATACCAACATCATTCAGCACAAGATTCCCCTAAAGGAAAATCAAAATCCCTTCAAACAAAAACTAAGGAGAATAAACCCACTTTTATTACCTTTAGTTAGAACCGAAATTGAAAAGATGCATGATGCTGGCATTATAGTACCAATTAGATTTTCAGAATGGGTATCAAACTTAGTTTCTGTTAGGAAAAAGATAGGGGAGATCAAACTCTGTATCGATTTCAGAAACTTAAACAAATCATCCCTAAAAGAAAAATACCCATTGCCCAAGATGGATCATATACTTCAGAGGGTAGTTGGGTCAAAAAGGATATCACTCTTAGATAGGTTCTTGGGTTACAACCAGGTGTTAGTGCTCCCAAGTGATGAAATCAAAACTGCTTTTACCACACCTTGGGGCACCTTTATGTATGTCAAAATTCCTTTTGGGTTAATGAATGCAGGGGACACCTTCCAAAGGGCCATGGACATAGCCTCTTCTAAAGATATTGGCTATTTCATAATTATCTACCTTGATGACATAACTGTCTTTTCAAAAACTGATGAAGAAAATTTGTCTCACTTAAGAAAAGTTTTTGAGAAGTGTAGGAAATTTGGCTTGTCATTGAATCCCAAGAAGACACTCTTTGGTCTCCAAGAAGGTAAACTTCTTGGAAATATAATTTCAGAAGAGGGAATCAAAATAGACCCTACAAGGATAGATGGCATATTACAAATCAGTGATCCAAGAAGCCTCAAAGAGTTGCAATCTTTCATCGGAAAGATTAATTTTCTAAGGAGGTTTATCCCCAACCTTTCTGAGCTATTAAAAAACATTACAAACATGCTTAAGAAATATGTGGGTGTAAAATGGACTTTACCAACTAAACAATCATTCGAACTAGTCAAACAAGCTCTTACCCAAACACCAGTCCTGATTAGTCCAAATTTTACCAAAGACGTTTACATCTTTTCTTTTGCATCTAAACATACAATAACCACAGTTTTACTTCAAAAGAATGATTTGGGGCAAGAACAACCAATATATTTCTTTATTAGGGCCTTAAGAGATGCTCCTCTCAAATATAATATCATGGAGAAGCAAGCCTTAGCATTAGTGAAAGCATTAAAAGACTTTAGGGTCTATATTTTACACTCTCACATAATTGCTTTTGTTCCACATACTGTTGTCAAGGACATTCTAAGTCAAGACCCTGATGGTAAAAGGGGAAAATGGATTGCAACTATTCTTGAATATGACTTAGAAATTAGGCCCACCAAGCTAGTTAAAGGGCAAGGATTAGCAAAACTTATGGCTGAGTCTAACTTCCAAGCACTAGACATGAATATGGTGGATGTGTTGGAAGAAATAGAAGAATCTAATGCTCCTTTTATTGAAGAAACATTTCTAAATTCACCTTGGTATGCTAACATTATTTATGTACTTTTATATTTAAATGCCCCTCCTTCTTTGTCTAAAACTAAAGCTAGATTCTTGAAACAAAAGGCTTTGAGTTTTTGTATCTTAGATGGAGTATTATATTGGAAAAATGTTGTTGGAATTTTTCTTAAATGTTTACTTGAAGATGATGCAGGAAAAATCATGCATGAATTGCATGATGGAGAATGTGGAGGACACCTCTACTGGAAGGCCACAACAAACAAAATTCTTAGATCTGGTTATTACTGGCCTACTCTTTTCCCAGACACTCAAAAGTTAGTCATATCTTGCCATAAGTGTCAAATCTTTGATGGAAAAAGAAAACTCCTTCCCTTACCCTTACATCCCATCAGAGTTGAGGCACCTTTTCAACAATGGGGCCTAGACTTCATTGTGGAAATTCACCCATCCTCCTCAGCTCAACATAAGTGGATCCTCACAGCCACTAACTTCTTTACCAAGTGGGTAGAAGCTATACCCTCCAGAAATGCTAATGAATCTGTCATTATCAAGTTCCTTGAAACAAATATCCTATCCAGATTTGGTTGTCCCAAAAAAATCATAACAGACAATGCTGCTTCTTTTAAATCTAAGAATATGGTTGATTTATGTTACAAATACCACATAATCTTGAGCCATTCCACTGCTTATTATCCCCAAGGAAATGGATTAGCTGATTCTTCCAACAAGAGCCTCATCAATATCATTAAAAAATTGTTGGAACAAAATCAGAAATCATGGCACAGTAAGCTGGTTCATGCCTTGTGGGCTGATAGATTAACTACAAAAAAGTCAATAAATATGTCCCCCTATCAACTAGTCTATGGTATGGACGCGGTTTTTCCCACCTCATTAGGAGTTCCAGTCATGAAACTCCTTCAAGAAGTGCAGATTGAAGAGAATGATATGCAGAGAAGAAACAACCAAACAATCCATTTACAGTAGACCAGAGAGGAAGCCTATGAAAGAACATAGTTAGTCCAAGAAAACATGAAGAATCTATTTGATAAGAGGACTAAGGAAAACAATTTCCAAATTGGAAATGTTGTTCTTAAATGGGATTCAAGAAGAGAAGAGAAGGGAAAACATGGCAAGTTTGAGAACTTGTGGAAAGGGCCATATATTATCCATGCTGAGAGGGATCACAATGCATTTTTCTTGAAAGAATTGAATGGAGAGGATCTATATGGAGGTCCTGTCAATGGCAGGATGCTCAAGCATTACTTCTGCCAATAATCTTAAGTTTCAAAGCATTTTATTTTTTCATTGTAAATATCATAGTCTCACCATTGCATTCAAAGTTAGAAAAATCAAAATACAAAAACAAAGAAAGAAATAAAAGAGGGCAGATTGTAAAAACAATAAAGGTATGGCCACATACCAAAAAAGAGAGAAATAAGTTCTGAAAGTGTGCAAGCTTAAATGCCACTACTAAAAAACACACTTCTAGTTAGTCACACTGCCGAATCTTGACTAATTAGCCTTTAAATTTTTTGTTGATAGGATAGTGAATTTGATTTTCCAAACTGTTTAATCTTGGCTTATCAGTAGATAGATTAGGATAGAAATCAAAGGTTCAAACATACTCAAAATATGAACCTAACATTTCAAAAAGAGAATGACTCAAATCTGTTTTTTTTTTCTGAGTCAGAAAGGATAAAAATCTGGTTCTAATTAGCTCAAAATCTGAACCAAATGGCAAAGGAGAAACAGTTCAAATAAAGTCAAAATAGAGCTGTAAAGAAAAAATAAGGCCATGATGAGTAACTTTCAGATCTTAAACCTTCCATTTTGATTTAATTTTCTGAAAATAATAATCTATGTGCAACTTGTTTTTATGCCATAGATCAGCATCAAGTTAGACTGTTCAATCCTAACTTGAATGCTTTTTAAATTTCTGCTTTAGCAATTAGAGAATAAAAATCTGTTAGACTGTTTAATCCTAACATATTAGTAGATTAGGTAGAGAAGCATATGGGCTCAATTGTTTAATATGATTTCATGAAGAAATAAGTAGTAGAAATAGATTAGATTTTTTTCTTTCGAAAGAATAAAATTTTGAAAGAGATTTTGCTAATCCAAGTGCACTCTAAGGAAGAAAAAATGTTAGATCAGTAGGATTGGGTAGGTAGAAATATTGTTGATGAAATATCCATTGTTTTCCATGACTGTTAACATTTCCAGAGCAAAAGAACATCATTCAATCAAAGAAAGAGAGCCCAATGGATGAGGCAACTGATCAGCCTCCCAGAGAATGCAAGTTTGAAGTTCTTGATGCCGTCAAGAAGGCATCATCCCCAAGTGGAGCCACTGTTAGCCACCTATAAAATTTGTTATAGCAAAAGGTGGCTAAGAATTTTTGGAGCCTTCAAGGAAAAAATTTTATTGCTAAAAATTGTTGGCTCTTGAAGACTCTTGAAGGCCTCATGCCTTTGTCCCAAATCTTCATTGTTGTTCCCATTTTTTATTCAAAAAATTATGCTAATTTCATGAGAAAAGACTGCTGAAAAACCATCATTTTCCCCCTCCCCCTCTTCCAAAATTAACCTTCATTTTCTCCCCTTTTTCTCCATAAAAACTCCCTTTTTTTCATGATTCCTCTTCTTCCCCTCATTAAAATCACTTTTATAAATTTAAAGACTCACTCTTTAACCTTACCGAAACCTCCAAAATCCATTAAAAACTTTGAAAATTTCATAAAAAACAAGTTTTATTTACTATGGACCTAAGCCCCCTTGGGCTAAGTCCTAACCACTTCCACCCACATGCCCACACGTTAGAACCGAAGCGCTAAACCTATCCGGTGCTTATCGCATCGGAAAGTTTCGAATGCACAACTCTTTCACATGATTCCGAAGTTTCCGATGCGATTGGCTTTGTATTGGAAAAATCTGATGCGATTAGCCTTTATATAACTATACTGTGGGCCCGCCTTCGTGCTTAAAACCTTATGAAAATCCATTCCCGATCTGATTTTTCCTTTGTAAAGTCTTAAAACCCACTTTCCCAAAGTTTAAACTAAAAAACCAAAATCATGTGCTAAATATAAATGGGTTGATTGAAAAGAGCCGATCGCGCAATCGCATCGGAGAAATCCAATGGGTTGATCGAAAAGACCGCATCAAAATGTTCCGATGCGATTGAGTCCCTGTATATATAAACTCCGCCCCCCGCCTTCTTAATTCACATAGCTTGTGCCTAGGACCGAGAGTTAAAGGTCCCAAGGCGCTTATCGCATCGGGGAAATTCAATGGGTAGATTGAAAGACCGGGCCCGATGGCCCGATTGCGATTGGCCCTTTTTTTTAATACGCCCAGGGCATATAACATTTCATAAATTCCAAAGGCCCCGCAGTCGGGCACCTATCCACTTTATATATTTAACCCGCCCCAATCCATAAAAACCTTTGTTTTATTTAAAAACTTTGGGTTTTATACATTATAAAAAGGGTTTTCCCCCGGTTCATCTCCACTGTTGATTGTTGACCGATCAAACGACTGGCGCTCAATCGCAACACATTTCTCAATCGCATCGCATTTCTTGAATCGCTGCGTTATATTTCCTCCCCCGATCGGCCAGGCCCACGATTCATTCTCCACCGTTGATCTCGTCCTTAGATCAACGACCATCGCTTAATCGCCTCGGCCCTTCCGATCGCGCAATCGCATCAGAGTTTTTCATCACACCCCTTTTCTCCTCCCACCGATTGCGATCCCTCGATTAGATCTGGACCATCCACATGTCCAGATCCAATGACCACGCTCCTTCCCACAGCCTTCTAAACAGTTTAACCCAAAAATGCAGGATTTTCTAATATTTTGTGTTTTCACAGGTGTTTCAATGGTTTTTTCATTATAAATGAAGAAAAGACGAGGGCTGAGAATGACGATTCTCATGCCCTCGATTTATTAAAGAGAATCCATCCACGGGTTGGAATCAACGTTTTATCAATGCTTCATGGGCATTGATTCCTTTAAAGGACCTACACAGCCCTGCACATCGACAAGACACTATTTTATTAAAAGCACAGTTAAAAGAGTATCAGTGTTGAAGAACAGAGCACAACAAAGCAAAATATTGAAGACATATTTGGGGAATTACGGCTAAGAATAATTATCAAAAGCCTAATTCCCTGGATTAAAACACAATCAAAATAAATCATAAGTGTTTAACTGACAAAAAGGTTCCCACCGCCTCAATTGAGGCGAATTGATTCCTCAGCTACCACAAAGCCACCTACAGCCTGAAAGTAATCAAAAGGAAGCCGAGTTATGACCAGATCTGGAGAGTTTGCATCAATGCGGCTGAAACAGTTAAGACAACCAAAGGAACTTATTGTAAACTGACAACAGAAGTTATTATGAGGATAACAAAGAGCCTTAAAGTCAACAAATTCTTTCCAGCAGGCTTGATAGTTAACATAAACCAATTAATACAGGAAGAATATCAAAATGTTCTCCATCAAGCCCCTCAAAGGCCGAGAGACAGTAAACTGTATTAATTGAACTTAGAAGATATTTTATCCCATTCCACCTCCTCATTTCTTCTATAAATACTTCTGAAGGAGATGAGATAGGGGTTGGTTGTTGTTTGATCACAAGTTGTAATACTGAAACTCTTTGAAATAAATATATAGTTTGTTGAAGTTGAAGAAGAAATTGAAGTCTTGGAGGTCTTGATGATGTTGTTGCATGTTTGTTCCTGAGAAGGCTCTATCATTGGATCCATGAGCTTGGCTATTGGTGAAGTATTCTGAACTGTTTTATGTATTCCCTTGTTTTCATTATGTTCCATAATTTCTTATTACAGTAGGTTGAAAGTTTTGGGCTAAGAAATGACTCTTGGAAGCACCTTAGACCTGTTCATCCTTCACTGTTTTATGTTTTCTTCTGCTGAAGTATTTTAGAGGCTTTAATATTTCTCTTTAGTCTTCATGCTTGTTTATTTCCTTAATATTTCGAACAGTTGGTTTCAGCATGATTTATGGTTTTCTCTGCTTGTCAGTTGCTACTTAAAAACTGTTATTGAAGTCTCCCTTTGAAGTTCTTTGCTTACAGTGAATCAAAGAGGTCAGTTTTGATCTTGCCCTTTGTCCTCACTTAAACAGTTGGCTTAAAGGTCGTTTATAATTATGATCATAGATGTTCATAGGTGTTCCCTCTTCTATGACTTTAATTATCAGTGAATCTTTTATGTTTTCTAATTAATTTGAAATAAAATTTTTGAGGAAATAGGGTGTTCCCTGAATCTTAGATTTCATTTTAAAAGTTGTTTTGAGATCATTATTTTCTTAAAGTTGTGATTTGTAGAATTTATGGTTAGCCCTGTCTATCAAAGAGCTCTTTATTGTTCAAATTATGCTTTCGAAATCCCTTTTTTGAGAATTAAACCTCTCTTTCCAAATCATTAATGTTCACCTCATTTCAAAAACAAAAGGATCCTGTGGCAAAGTTAGATTTGCCCTTTGATATCCCATATCCACTGATGAGTTTGTTATGACCTTTTCTTGACTCCATTGCCCAATGAATCAGATGTTTCTCCATTCTTTGTATCTTTCCTAGACCTTTCATGTTCTTCTGTATCAATTCATCCAACCAAACAAACAAACAAACAAACACCCGCACTTAATAACTAGTCTAAAACCAATACTCAAAGCACACAAGATAAACCTTTGCAAACAAACTTTTGAGAGATCCCTCTCTGAGAGCAGGAGGAATAGATCCTGTAACTCTAAAGATTGGTTCTGATGTTGCCTTGTATTTTGATTTTCCAAACTATCAAAACACGGGACACCAACACATGTAACTTGATACCTACAAATAAATATAGTTGTAGCCATTTATCTCGTTGTCCTCTTGGGCTTTCCTACCTTCCCTTTTCCTTATTGCTCGAAATTTAAAGTATGCCATACTCCTCCAATATTTCTCCAATAAAAATCTAAGTATCCAAGAGTATGAGAAAGAGAGAGAATAAACTGAGAGCCACAAGTGTTAGAAGAATATTGAACCAGCAAAATCTTTCCAACTGATCCTCAGAAGCATTTTTATC
The DNA here is from genome assembly GCA_034641835.2 of Pinus albicaulis. Classification (NCBI taxonomy): domain Eukaryota; kingdom Viridiplantae; phylum Streptophyta; class Pinopsida; order Pinales; family Pinaceae; genus Pinus; species Pinus albicaulis. Next base: position 170,072,853 of record CM076581.1, on the reverse strand, counting down.
ACTGAGGCCTCTATTTTCTTCATTTTCCATTGTTTTCCTTCATTTTCCCTCCTCAAATGCAACCGATTACCTTTCGCCTTTATTTTCTCCTATTTTCCTTTCTTATCATAAATAAAATTCCAATTAATGCATCTTTCCTTTCCGAACCCTTTTCCATTGCCTTTGCCAATTTTCTTTAGCCATAATAAACCGAAATGACACCCACTAGGATGTTTTTCCCACCATTCATATTGGAATGCATGTCCCATGACCTTGGTCTTATATTTTTTTACATGAATTTTTAACCAGGGTTGTTACACATAAATTGCAAGGAGTATGGCCGCCAAGAATAAACGGAAGAGGCACATGCCCGCCAAGCTTCGTTTGAACTATCTAAGTAGACTAATAGTTACTAATAGGTGGATGAAATGAAGTTTCATTTACGAGATCAGATGAAAGAATCTACTCAAAATTTACGAGATCTAGTCAAACTCGAGTTGGAGGGGGATATGTTTAATTTTTTAATGAGCTTCAGATAAGAAAAGAACTATGCTCATGGAAACTTGTTTCATTTTTTAACGAGCTTTACACATGAAAAGGAACTATGCTCAAGAGAGTTGTTTCATTTTTTAATAATATTGACATAGTAAAAACGCTATGCTCACGGGAGTTGTTTCATTTTTTACTGAGTTTGAAATAGTAAAAGAACCACACTCATAGGGACCTAGTTCATTTTTAAATGAGGTTTACACAGTAAAAGCACCATCCTCATGATGACCTCTTTCATTTTCTAACAAAATTGACACTGTAAAAGAACCATCCTCATGAGGACTTGTTTCATTTTTTAACGAGGTTGACACAGTAAAATAACCATCCTCATAGGCACCTTGATCATGGATTCCAATTGGAAGGAATACATGCCAAGGGACACACCTCGATCATGGCTTCCAAGAGGTATTCAATAGAAGGAAGAATAGTTTTTTCGAAGGAACACATGTCAAGGTACTTAATAGGGATAAGAAAATAAGGTTCAAATGTCTCGATTAAAGGTTTCACCATGTAACCTACCTGGTCTAAGTCAAAAGAAGTAAGCATATAGAGAGAGGCTCATTTATATCAGTAAGTGAATGCATGGAACTAGTTGCCACATAATTAACCTGTGCTAGGGTAGATATCGCTTCCATATAAGGAACATTCAGGGATGTTGAATGTTTGGTAGTTGAATCAAGACCAATGAATGAAATCTAGTTAACAATCACATTGTTTCCATTGTGAGGGAAATACATCACTTGAAATAGTGTGGACATGACAACTTCCATGGCATAGACATGGTATTTCCCAATAAGTATATTAAAATCCTAGGGACTTTGGACTACCATAACATCAATACAAATATTTTTACCTTCCAAGGTAATGGTTAACTTAGGAGGGATCCCTAAAGGTTCATTGATTGTTTTGTTAATAGCTAACATATTTTATGTAACAAACACAAGTTGATGGGAACCCAAATCTTTCCAAGAATTTGAGGATAAAATACTAACATAAGAACCTCCATCTATATTTGTGCAACAAACATTCTTACCATAATAATTCACAATGATTTGGAAAGGGGTGGAAGAAGGGAGATGAGGATCTATTATTATATTCCAATCAAAGTAAATGAACTCAGTACTTGGAGGGGGTTCTATACAAATGGGTGAAATTCCCCCTTGTGTGGTAGAATATGAAGTAACAAGAAGAACTTGAGTGGTATTATCTTCACTCTCTCAGGGGAGAGTTGGATTGACCGAAGATGGAATCGATTCAACAACTTGATCAACCAATGATTCATGAATATGAGTGATAAGGGTTTCACTCTCCAAGGGAAGAGTGGGATTGACTGAACTTAAAATGGGATCAATCACTTTTCAACTGATGGTAGGTTGGAAGCAAGCTTACGGTAACCAGTTGGAAGTTGTTTTGAGAAACGGTAAGGTTTTATAACAAGTTAGAGGCTTCATCCATATGAGGGAAACAATGATTTTAATGACTCCCTTTGCATAACCTACAAGGAAACCTAACTTTACACTTTTCCCCTGAAACCTGAAAATCATTAGTTAATGGATCACCAATAAGTTGACGAGAATATTATAGGTCCCTATATTACTAGTGTAGTCCCTTATTTTTTTTTAGTTTAGCCCCCTTATTGTTATTGTTGTACCCATGTAGTCCCCATATTGTTATTATTTTTCCCCATAAATCCCCACTATTGTTATTTTTGTGCCCTTACATTATTATTGTTAGGTCGGCTACGATTATATTGTGACCCCATAGACTCCTATATATAGAAAGGAGTTTTTTCCATTTGTATCATCCAAGAATTGTTAATTTATGTAATTTAAATGGGGTTTCCCCCTCGAAGTGGCTGATTTCTAAGGTGTTGATCTCTCTTTTCTTCTACTTTTGGAGCTGGTTTCATAACATTTGGTGTTGAAATTCAGAAAGAAAATGCACACACATTGGTGTGGGATCCCAGGTCACGCATGAGTGAGGATTCTAGTGACACATTACTGAGAAGGTTTGAAACCAATTTTTAAATAAATTGGTAAATTAATTTTAATCTTATCTCATAACAACTTGTAATAGTTAACTAAGAGTGATAGACTTAGTTAGCTCAATAATTTCGAGTTGAGGGTTAAAGGACAGGCATGTAGAGTGATTCTAGTATTCACAGGATCTAGTTGCAATTGTAGCACTAGTGTGGTTTGAGTGATATTAGCTAACTCACATTGATTGAGTTAAAATAAGTTTAAGTAGTTGTAACTGTTTGATGAGCTAGTGGAAGATCAAGTGAATTAAAATAGGTTTAATTCACAAGTAGTAATATAACAAGTAACTAATGATTCACTATTAATAGTTGCATGCATGTCAATTCTGATGGAGACCCAATTGAAACAAAGGTTCAAGGAAAGTAAACTATTAGTTGTATTTTTAGCAAACATCCCAGGTGGAGTTATAAAACCACATGAAGCCCATGATGGATTGTTCAATCAGGGAAGGTTTAATTTCCTATTTAATATGGGTTTATTTCTCTAGGGATTGCATGAGCAAGGAAGGCTGAGGGTAGGTAGGAAATTGGCTATTTGTTTATCCAATTTTTCCTAGATCACTGTGAAGCAATTGGTAGAGTGTATGAGGTTGTGGTGAGCACACATGCATTGCATTTTTTCATGTTTCATTGGTTGATTATACAATAAATATAGAGGGGTTTTGAGGAGTTTCTTTCCCCAAGAAAATATTATGTTGTGCGATTGATTACTTATTTCTCTTACTTGCATGTGCTTGGGCGATTGTGATTTATATTTTGCAAATATTGTAGAAGGATTTAGTATCTTGTTTTAGTACATTGCATGATCGGATTGAATCCATTGGTGTAATTTCTACATGGTACCAAAGCACTAGGAATAAAAATAGTGGAGAATAAATTGAGTTTGTGTTGAACAATATTCAAATTTGCAGATACTTTCTTTGGAGCTATAAGCGGATCAAGATGTCTTTGAATGGCTTGAGACTCAAATATGCACTCGAGGGTAGTCCAAATTGTATTGAATGGAAAGACAGGATGGAGCCCTTGTACATCCCTCATGGAAAAGCCACAACATAGGTAAATATGATTGGGGTTCGTGTGAAGAACCTCTACAAATTTGATGTAGATGGTTGCATAGAATTGAGCAGTAAAGTAGGGAAGGTGGTGAGCTGGGATATAGGTGAGTTATGGCACTAGATATTGGGCCATATACACCACAGTGCTTTGAGGATCATGCAACATATTTCTACAGGTCTTCCAAAGGGTACTCTTGCACAGATAGACACATGCAAGGGATGTACCATGGGGAAGTATACTAAAGCAAATTTTCATGAGAAGGAGAACTGAGCAGTGACAATCCTTGAGAGAGATCACTCAGACGTGTGTGGACCATTCTCTACACCTTCCACAAAAAAGCACAAGAATTATGTGATTTTTGTTGATGATTTTTCTAGAAAGTGTTGGATATTCTTTCTGCAGAAGAAAGATCACACGTTCTCCAATTTTTCTGAGTTCAAAGCACTAGTAGAGAAATATATAGGGAAGAAGGTGAAGGCTCTAAGGGGCGACAATGGTGGTGAGTATATCTCTAATGAATTCAAGAAATTTTGTGCCAAATAAGGAATTCAGAGAGAATTGATTTCACCTCATAACCCACAACATAATGGGGTAGAAAAAAGAAATAACAGAACACTTATGGGAGCAACATGAGCTATGTTAGATGATCAGGGCCTACTGTTGCATATGTGGTCAGAGGCATGCAACACAGTGATATTTGTGCAAAAGCATAGTCCTCATCGAATACTTGGCATGAGTACACCAAAAGAGGTTTTTTTGGGTAAGAAACCAGATGTTTCATATTTTAAAATTTTTGGCTCGTCTGTCTATTTCCATGTGACCAAAGATGCTAGGAATAATCTAGAACCAATAGTAGAGGTTGGGATATTTTTGGGGTACACTGATACTACCCACAGCTATCAGGAGCATTTTTTGGCTAACAAGATGACATTTATCAGGAGAGATGTTAAATTTGATGAGGAGAAAGCATGTGATTTTCCATTGAGAGGTAGCTTGACTTGCATGAAGGTGAAAAACTCTTAGTTCCAAAGGATGAAACTCAGGATGTGGAGCAGCCACAAGTAGAGGATCATTGTTTGGAATAAACCACTCATGCATAACTGTTGTGGAACCAGCTCCAAAAATAGAAGAAAAGAGAGATCAACGCCTTAGAAATCAGCCACTTCGAGGGGGCAACCTCCAATACATTACATAAATGAACAATTATTGAATGCTACAAATTACAAAACCTCATTTATATATATAGGAGTCCATGGGGCCACAATGTAATCCTATTTGACTTAACAATAATAATGTAAGGGCACAATAATAACAATATGGGGGTTACAGGGGTACAACAATAACAATAAGGGGGTTACACTAACAACAATAAGGGACTATACTAGTAATATAGGGACCTAACATTCTCCTGTTCTTCAAAAAAGTGTTTTCCTCAACGCTTGAGTATCTCTCGGTGCTTTTGTTTAAAATTCTCATCCTCCCATGTAGAATCTTCAGTGGGTAAGTTATTCCATTTGATGAGATACTCTGAAATTGATCGACTCCATAGATATCTAGTTCTTGTTTCCGTGACTGCTTCATGTTCCAATATGGTTTTTCATTCCTCATCAAGTTCTAGAAATATTGTTTGAACTGGAATTTGTTCCCCTATAACCTTTTTTAAGCATGAAACATGGAAAACTAGATGCACTCGCGAAGAAGCAAGAAGCTCCAATTTGTATGCCATAGTACCAATCTTTTGCAACACCTTGTAAGGACCATATTACTTTGGAGATAATTTATTATCCTCTTAGCTTGCTTGAGGGACATTTGTTTGTATGGTTGTAGCCGTAAAAATACCCAGTCTCCCACATCAAAACTTCTCTCACTATGATGTTGATATTCCTATTGTTTCATTCGATTTTGTGCCAAATTTAGATTATCCTTTAAGAGTTGGAGAACTTCTTATTGATGCTTGATATGATCCTCCACTGCTTGAACCCTAGAATTTCCCCTTAAAGAAGTTTTGATGGACAGTGGATGATATCCATAAAGTACCATAAATGGGGTCATTTTTGCTGCAGTATGGAAGGAAGTGTTATACCACCATTCAGCGAGAGGTAACCACTTCACCCATTGTACTTTCTTATCAGATACAAAACAACAAAGATATCCTTCCAAACATTTATTCACTATCTTTGTTTGACCATTGGATTGAGGATGATAAGATGTGTTATGAGCTAGTTGAGTACCCAAACAAGAAAATAATTCCATCCAAAAATTCCCTGTAAAAATGGGATCTTTGTCACTTACAATAATCTTCGGGTTTCCATGTAGCTTTTGAATTGTTTCCATAAATGCAGTAGCAACTGTACTCGCTTTAAATGGATGAGATAATTCACAAAATGTGCATACTTGGTAAGTCTATCAACTACCACCATGATGACACTCCTTCCTTTGGACTTAGGTAAACCTATGATATAATCCATTGAAATCTCCTCCCAATGTTGACTTGGAATGGATAAAGGTTGTAGAAGACCTGGGGTCTTAATTGTCACCACTTTATTTTGCTGGCAAACCAAACATTCCACCACAAACTTTTGAATATCAGATTTAAGGCCATCCCAAAAAAATTCTTTCTTCACCCTGTGGTAAGTTTTTAAAAATCTCGAGTGTCCTCCTAGAGGAGAAGTGTGCAATTCCAAAAGAATATTTTATTTTATTTGGGAATTATTGCAAATATATAAGCGATCTTTGTACCATAAGGAATCATTTTTCCAACTAAATGTATCAGATGTACTAGGATCTTGCTACAAAATTTTAATGAGTGTCCACACTTCTTCATCCTTCTTCCATTCATCCCTTGCTTCGATTATCCAATATGGTTGGATAGTTAAAATGGCACAAAGCAATGCTTCCACCTCTTCATCCTTTCTTGAGAGTGCATCTGAGACAACATTTAGCTGCCCTTTTATGTAGATGATTTCAAATTCATAACCCAACATCTTTGTGACCCATTTTTGCTGCTCTTATGAAGATAGTCTTTGTTCCAAAAAGTCTTTAAGACTATCATGATCAATTTTTACCTTGAAGTGTCTTCCCATTAGGTAAGGTCTACATTTATTTAGTGCATGTAGTTTGCCAAAATTTTCTTCTCGTAAATAGCCTTTTGTAAATACATTCCTTTGATTGAATGACTTTCAAAAGCAATGGGTCTTCCTTCATGCATTAAAACAACACCAATTCCATTTCCTGAGGCATCACATTCCACAATAAAGGTTTTTTTGAAGTCTGGCGTAGCTAAGACTGGTGCTAGGCACATTGCCTCTTTAAGATGTTCAAAGGCATTAGTTGCTTCAGGAGTCCATGAAAATGCATCTTTCTTCGATAATGTTGTTAAAGGTGCTTCAATTCTTCCATAATTCTTAACAAACTTATGATGATACCCTGTTAACCCGAGAAATCCATGCAACTGCTTTATGGTTGTGGGGACATTCCATTCCCTAATGGCTTTAATTTTTTTAGGGTCTACCTTAACACCCTCGTGAGATACAATATGACCCAGATATTCCATCTCTTGTACTCCAAAGGAGCTTGGATTTTTTTGTATATAATTGTTTCTCCTCCAATAGTTTGAACACCCTATCAACATGTTGAACATGATCCTTCCAAGACATCCTATAGATTAGTACATCATCAAAAAATACTAGCATAGATTTTCTAAGGAAGGGTTTGAAAATGGAATTCATCAACCCTTGAAATGTAGAAGGTGCATTGGTAAGGCCAAATGGCATGACCAAAAATTCATAATGACCCTTATGAGTTCGAAATGGTTTTTTAGGAATATCTTCAGTCTTCATTCTAATTTGATGATATCCTAAACGCAGATCCAACTTGGTAAAATAAATTGCTCCATGTAATTCATCTAATAATTAATAAATCATAGGAATGGTAAATTTATCTTTAATAGTGAGCTTATTCATCTCCCTATAATCCGGACACATGTGCCATGATCCATATTTCTTGTGCACCAATACTACTGGAGCAGAGAAAGAACTTTGACTAGGTTGAATTATATCAGCCTCTAACATTTCTCCAATCATACGTTCAATTTCACTCTTTTGGACATAAGGATATTTGTAAGGCCTGATGTTTGGAGGAACACTTCCTGGAATCAAATGAATAGTATGATCATGATCACAAATAGGTGGGAGTACTTTGGGAGTATCAAACACCTTGGAATGATTGTCGAAGACATTTTGGAGATCTGGAGAAATATATGACCTTGATGTTGGAACTTCTAGTGAGCATAATTGTGAAATTACGCCTCATTTTTCTTTCTTTAGAAGCTTTGTCATTAAATTAGAGTTTATTATCTTTCCTGGTTGCCCTACGATACCCCGTAATTTGATTTCCTTTCCTTCCAAAAAAAAATTCAAGTTCTTGAAAATTAAAAGCTATCGTTCCTAAATATTGTAACCATTGTACTCCTAGTACAACATCAACACCTCCCATTGGGATGGAAAGCATTGGAGTATTCAATACATATTCCCACATGGCTAGCTTGATATTATGACATTTTCCAGAGCAATTTATAGCTCCTCCATCTGCAACCATCACTTGACATTCTAGTGTTGGGTATAGGAAACAATTCAATTCCTTGGCTACCTTACAATGAATAAAATTATGGGTACTACTTGAATCAATAAACATTATTACCTTTTTCTTCTTGATATGTCCTTCTATCTTGAGAGTTTGAGGAGTGGTAATTCCTGCCAATGCATTACATGATATGGTTAGACTCATTTCTTCTTCTTCTAGGGTTGCTTCCTGGTGCATATCCTCTACTTTTGAATTTTCTTGTTCATTTTCTTCCTCCTCTTCACAATCTATGTAAAATAATTTCTTCTCAGCGCACTTATGACCTTTAGTGTATTTTCTATCACAACTGTAGGAAAGCCCTTGTGCTCTTTTTCTTCAAATTGTTGTGGTGTAAACCTTGTAGGTTGTGGAATTCTAGGAGCAGCAACACTTCCATATTTATAGATGTGAGTGGCAGGCTTCCTTGTCGCCATAATTTTACATTCAATTTTTCTTGCCAACCTGAATGCCTTCTCCAATGAATCAAGTTCCCAAATGCAAACTTCATGTTGGATGTTATCCTTTAAATTCCCTATGAATACATCAATCCTGGGTTCCTCTAGAATATCAGTTACCCTTATATTCAATTTTTGGAAGTCCTCAATGTGCTCCTCCACTGAACCCTTTTGTCTAAGATTTATCAATTGGCTAAAGAAGGTGTTGCTCTTTGTATCCTCATAATGTGCTACCATTTCTTCCATAAAAATTGACCAAGTGACAATTTTTTTACGGGAGCAAAGCCATTAATACCATACAAATGTGTTTTTTTCTAAATTTAAAGTTCCAATGCATAACTTTTGTGTGTTTTGCACATTATTGAGTTCAAAATATTGCTCCATTTGTAGTATCCATGTTACAAGATCCTTGCCATCAAACTTCCTCATATCCATTTTTGGAATACGACGGTTCTACCCTCCAACATTAGAGTTTATGAAATCATGATTACCATTTATTTTTTTCTCATCATGGGTTTCCTCTACTATCTTTTCGCCATTAGGAAAAATTTCTTGTATCAACTTTGTAAAACCTTCCAAGTATGCTTTTAGATCATTCTTCATGTTTTCCATTTTTTCATTGATCTTAGCTTCCATGTCATCCATGTTAGATTCCATGCCATCTTCCATGCCATCCATCTTAGCTTCCATGTCATTCTTCAAACAATGCATATTAGATTCCACGCCTTTCTTCAAACCATCCATCTTAGTTTCCATGCCTTTCTTCAAAAATTTCATGTCATTTTTTGTTTCTCTTTGCGACAGCGAAATTTGTTGCACTTGCTCTTGTAATTTTGATATGTCATGTTTCCATTCTTCATCTTCATGAGTCATAGTAGAGCCTTCTAAAGGCTTAATGGGTGTTGAATTATTTTTAGGGGGGATTTTAGAACCCAATAATGATATATATGCTCAATAGGCCCTTGGAATCACTTCAAACTGATTTTTTACACAAGACTTATGCAATTCGGGAAAAAAAAAATACACACCGTTTTCTTGCTTTTGAGGAGCTCAATATTGAAATTGAATTACCTCTATGATTTCGAATCTTCAATATCTTAAATTTGGCCCTAAGGTAGCCCTCTGAATCTTCTTTCGAACGCCATAGGACTGACCTGATTTGGATTCTTCAAGTCAAAGTTATGTATAATCTCCCACAATGACCTAATTATGGACTAGTTCAGTAGAGAGAACTTGTACGAATTGCCACGTGTCACTCTTTCCTTCTTCGGCTCTACAATTGATAGAAAAGAAACTACAGTCCATTTAATTGTAGCCAATATTTACAGAATTACGATCTGATGCTCAGAGAGAGAGTTATGAATATTTTCCCACGATCACCTCTTTGAGATGAAATTTGGGAGCCTGAAAAATCCCTAACTTCCAAAGATCCTACCTCCTAATGCGAATAATTATCTGAAATTTTTCCACGACTTTCCTCAGGATTTCATATTCGTGCTCTAAAAATTTCAGTTTCTGAAACTTCGTAGAAAAAACGTTATAGAAGAAATTCCACGATGTCTTATTTGGAGCAATGAAACCCTAGAATCCAAAGCTCTAATATGAAATGTTGTGAAACCATCTCCAAAAATAAAATAAAAGAGAGTTTTAGGTCCCCATAATTTGTTATATTGGTGAGAAAAAATGAACAGGGGTAACATCAGACTAGTCTTTGGAGCCTTAGGACCTAGCCTTCCTGGACTCAGAGAGGTCTCTCTCTATTTTGTGCAAAGGATATGAACTTGTTTTCTTTTTAGGTTTTGATTTTAGGCTATTTGTTAAGTTTTAGGGTTTGTTTGTTTGTTTGGTTGGTTGGGAAATTTGTTAATTAGGTTAATAGAGTGGGGAATATCAATCCGTTAGGCTATGGAGTCTGCAAAAGTCTTGAAATGTGTAAAAATGAGTCAAGGATAGCTCAAAGGGCAAGTTGGCAAGATCAAATGGATCTAATCAGCTCAAGGGAAAGTGAAGCAACATGGAGTTGTGAACATAGTGAGTTAAATGGTCAATAAAGGATCCTTTAACAAACCAATAAACAAGAAAAAACTTCTAAGATGATAGCATAATGAAAACTTAAGGAGAAATGAAGGATTCCTCAATATCAAATAGGCTAAGCTAGTCTTAAAAACAACATTTAAGCAAGCTAAGAGAGCTGTGAAGGATTCTCTAAAAATTAATTTCAAATAGATAACATTCTAACATAACATATCAGTAACACTAAAGATCATTTAAGGATTTCTTTAGCAAAACTTTGAGGAAGAAAACATGGAAGTTAAGAAAGCAGGCAGAAGTAGGGTACCAAGAAGGTAAATCCTATTCTCTATTTCTTTTCTATAACTAAAGGAATGATAAAAAAAAATAACTAAAGGAAAAAAACATAAATATGGAATAAATCACCATTTGAACAAGCTTAAAGAATCCTAAGAGTGAGCTTTATCCATAGAATCACAATCCAACACTATCACAAGGCACCAAAAACCAGTTTCACCAATAAACTCTAAGTCTATTTCATAGCATGCTTAGCAAATATCCAACATATACAATGAAAAATCCATGCTCTATTTATCATGCATTGGAGTACCAAACCCTAATTAAGTCTCTAGGAGCCTATTAGTTAATCATAAATGTCACTTTTGTCCTTTGAGACCTTGGAAGGCCCAAGGCACAAAAAAAATTAACATTTGGGCTCTACCAAGCCTCTAAAAACTTTCCAAGCATACATTGTTGAATTTTTGACTATCAGGGTGCAGCACTGAGTTTTAGGATGTATTTCCAGGCCAAGAGCGCAACACATGGCAAGATAACTAGGTCATTTTGCAGCAAAGTTTGGAAGGCATTCCCGATGTCAGAATGGGCTCCGTGATGGCTCGTTGGAAATCCTCTCAAGTCTACTTTCCATAAATACTCTTTTTTTTCTGATTGGACCCCTATAACCTATTCAAAAATCAAAACTCCCAAGACTAGTAAAGGCGCAGCACATGTCCTGAAAACTAGGCAGAAAGGTGAAAATTAGGGTGTTTTGGACCCTTTTGGAGGACAAAAAGAACTCCAATTGACCTGAAACTTGGTGAGCATGTTGTAATTGAGCTGAGTATTCCAAAAATTTAATACTTATCTCCTGTGGATTCCCTGAGAAAAAGCGTAGCACCAAGGGTGCCACCCCCTTGGCCTTGCAAATCAACAAAAATCCAAAATTCCCAAAATGTTCCCAAAATTTTCATTTATCTTCCTTGTTATGTCTAGGATGATTTCATGGAAGCATCAACAATAAGGTTGATCTTTATTTGATCTTTTTCCTCCTTGAGGGCTTGAAATTTCACAAGGGATCTTTTGATCTTTGCCGCTGCAATTTTATTTCTAAGTGCATAGTGTTTGGTCATCTTCCTTTGGAGGTCAAGGTCTCTATTTTCCTTCTCCAATTTGGCCTCCAAGTGTGCATTTGTTCTTTCTAGCCATGGCTCCTGATCATATTCTATATCCATGGCAAGAAACTCACTTAGAAGGAGTTGTTGTGCCAAGGTGGACTCTTGCTTTCTTTGTCTTGCCAAGGCCTTCTTTAAACCCATGGTTCTTGGTCTTCTTCTAGATTGTCCTTCCTCATTTTCGCTTTCCCCATAGGTGCCCATGAATTCCTCTAGCTTTACTTGTGCCCTTTGAGCTTCTTTCTAGGCTCTAATTGCTCTAGCTTCATAAATCGATTTTTGTGCACCTAGATGTCTGTTCTCCATCTCAAGGGAATTATTCATAGTCTTGGCCCTATCTAGGTTTGCTTGGAGGTCTTCAATTTGGGAATTTTTGTTTTGGAGGAGAATTTTTATGATCCTTGCTTCATTTTCCTCATCACTGTCAATAGGAATGATTTAAAACTCTCTCTCAACCTCATGTTGATCTTCTCTTTCTTCTTCCTTGATATTTTGTTTGCCTTTGTCAAGCTTCTTAGCTAAGGAGGATGGCATGGTACCTTGCCTTTTAGAGGCAAAAAACACATGCCTCTTTCCTCTTTGATATGTGAGAGGGAAAAGCTCAAACTTTTCCACCTGAATTCCCTCACCATGGATGACCTCAAGACTGCCTTTCTTTTCCTCAATGATCTCTGCATTGATTTCTTTTGCACTGTGTTCTTGACTGCCTTCTTGAGCCTCGCTTTCATTTTATTCCATGCTAACATTAGTGTTGTGATATTCATTTGTGTCATCATCCCTTTCTCCCTCACTGATATTAGCTTCATTATCATCTAGGTTCTGTGAGCTTTTGTCGCCCTCATCATTATCATTACCTTGGCCACTTTCTTCATTTCCTTCAATATTGTAAGGAGTCTTACTGTCTTTGGCACTATTCTCTGCACTATCATTATTCCCACTATCAAGCTCATTGTTTTCACTGCCTTCTTGGCCATTAGGATTGCTACTGTTATTGTCACTGCCTCCCTCATTACTCCTGCTAGCATTATTGTTGTGATTTTCACTACTGTTATCAACCTCTTCACTGACTTTTTTGGTCTTTAGTGTCACTGTTGTCATCATCATTAGGGCTATTAGTTATCATGGTTTTTGCCTCATCACTATCCTTTGTGTTTCCAACATCATCATGGACTTTATCATTTTCTGCGTTGTCACTATTAGAGGTGTCTTTAATAGTTTTTTCATTACTGTTCGTGTCTTCCCTATTTTCTGCATTTTCATCTTCATTGTCATCTACCTCTTTACTGTCCTCTTCCTCATTGCTGACCTCTGCCTCTTCTTCATTGATGACCTCTTCCTCTTCTTCATTTTTGACCTCTACCTCTTCTTCATCATCCTCTATACTGTCTTCTTCTTCATCATCTACCTCTTTATCATTGCCTTGTTCTTCATCATCTGCCTCTCTATCACTGCCTTCTTCTTCATCATCACTTGCTTATTCATTGCCACTTCCCTCTTCATTTTATGCATTTGGAGAGGGTGAGGAAGAAGAGTTTTCTTGAGGTGAGGGTATATGGGTAGATGGTGAAGTATGGTGAGTATAAGATGATGGGGGAGTAGAAGGGTGAGGATGAGATGATGAGGGAAACGTTTGTTGAGGATGGGGCTGTGGGTTTGTGAAAACTTCATGGGAGATGAACACCTCCCATGGAATACCCTGTTGCTCTAATTGATTTAACACAACCATCTTGATGAGAGAATGGTGAAAAATACTTTTCATTTGTTGTGAAGGGAGCCTCTTTTGCACAATATAAGACATATTATCAATACCCCTATAGAGAAAATAGAGAAAATGTAGCAGCTTTACCCTAGTGAAGTGCATGAGCTGTCTTATATGGTATGAATAAAGCCTAGAAAACCTACCCTCACATGTAAAATATTTCATGATGACTCTCATCAAGGGTGCATATCTCTCTAGTAAATTTGAAAAGGGAAAAATGAATTTGCAGTCAGCTTGGTATCTAGGTTTTAGGAAGGGATGATAATGGCTTAGGTCCAAATTTTCCTACTTGAACCACTTACTAGGTATCTCGATGGCCATAGAAATGATATTTGAAGATAGCTCAAAGTTTACACCTTCTAATTTTACTTGATCATCATGAGGGTTAAGGATAAATAGCTTGGTCAACTCAGGATGGCTCTGTATCTGTTGTAATTTTTCACAAAAGTCAAAACAACCCACCTCCTGGAAATATGAAACTGTCATAGGAAAGGCCATCAACTCCTTGGTGTTTAATGGCTCAAACCTATTTACTCTTCCACCCTTGCACTGTTTTCTTCTAGGCCCTTGGCCTCCCTCACCATTGTCACTATTACCTTCCCTTGACATTTTGTTTTTTTACTATTGCCTTGAAGGCCAAAAACCCTAATTCTTCTTTACGAAATTGATGGAAATTTCTAGGGTTTATTCCTTGAACCAAATGACAAGAAATTTGAAAATGAGGTGGTGTTGTTGGTACTTACCCCTCAGAGTTGTTTTGAAACCCTTGGAAGTGATTTTGAGGAGGTTTTTGAGTAGATTCTAGTCTTGGAATGATGCATAGGCCCTCCTGGCAAAATGCGTAGCACTGAACGCATTTTCGGGTCTCTACACATGTTGTAGGTTCAGTCGAGGGCACAACACTGAACGTGCAGAACAACGGCCAGGTAGGTGAGTAGAACGAATGAGGCATGGGCCTGTCGAGAAGTCTTCGTGCAACGTTGAATGTGGAGCACACAGGCAAGGTTGAACGGGCCTGTCAGGTCTCTAGCCAGGAAAGGTTGAACACGTTCTCATGTAGGGTGTAAACACGCATCCCACTGGTCTTCTGGACGAGTTCTTGTGCAGGGTCAAACACGTAGCCCATGTTTCTGTCAGGTTTCTAGCTGGGTAAGACTGCACGCCGATTCTAGGCACGGGCTGTCGGGTCTGCACAGAGCCAATGCGCAGCATGCAATCAAAGGCACATAGCGTACAGAGGAATTTATATAGCAGGAAGCCTCCAGGAGCGTAGCAGGGGCTTCCAGGCACGTAGCACAGACTAGATTTGCTCGAACCTGCAGAAAATTCACAAATTTCTCTCTAAGTGTTTTCTTTTATGATTTTGTGAAAACAAAGTGAGTTGTTGAATGGTGAAAAAGGCCTTTATATTTGATAAATTTATATTAAAAAACCCACTTTTCTAATGTTGTTACTCTTTCTCACGTTTTCACTGATATACCTTTGTCTCTTTTGTTGTAGGTGATTAGGTGTTGAAGTTGGTATTTTTCTACAGGTGACTAAAGCACTGATTTAGTTTTCTCCTTTGTTCTTGATAATATGACATAAACCAGCAACCTTGTAGTCACCTTTTTTTTTCCACCTTTGAGCTCAGCACTATGTTTTTACCCCTTTTTAATCATTGAAATTAAGTTGGCTTTTAAAAAATAACTTGACCCACATCCTACTGATACTCTTTACTTTCTTCTTCTACAGATGTTGTTTTAAGTGACAAGGCTTATTTCCTTTGAGTAGCCTATGTCCTTGAGCACTTTTACTTCAGCAAGTGTTATGAAACCCGGAAGTGACCTTTCCTTTTGATCCTTGAAAATGATGTAATCACTTTGATAACTTTAGACATCCACACAGTGGTAGCACCCTCACAACTTTTAATTTTTACCTTGGAGCTCATACCATGTTTTTTCTATTCTTTAACCACTGAATGAAAATGACTGAAATGAGATCTTGACCTTCCTCTTATGTGTCTTGTTGCATTTTTTTTTGTTTGGCATATTGTTGACCCAATAAGGCTTAAAAACCCTGATTTCTCCTCTAGAATAAGTGCTCCCTGATTTCCTTTAGAAAATTACGAGTTACTCTACCAATTTCCCTTGCTGATTTACCTCTTGACATTCCTGCAGAAATGGCAATCACATTTACCTTTTTCAAGACTTGAAATTGACAAAATAACCCTCTTTGGAGATTCTCCTACCTTTTTCTTGGGCAATCATGTGTTTCTCTTATTTTTCTTTTGAACGAGGTCATAGTATAAGAAGAACAGAGCTTAGAATACCAATGAAGATCCTACAACCTACAAAAAACCTAATGGTCTAGTGGTAGGGTTTTAACTTGGTCCTAGACTGAAATTAGGCTTGGGATCTTAACAATGTAAAAACAGAGCTTTTTGACCAATGGGTTTATTTGAATATATAGAAATGGAGGTACTTGATTGATCCAAGGAGCTCATAGAGGTATTTATGAGACCATCCAGGTTTTAGGAACCTGATGAACATGGGAAAGGATAGGTTAATTGGTAATCCTAGATGAAAGTGAAGTAGTGGGGAAAAAGAAAAACAGATTGCTAGTGTGATAGGTGGGAAAAAGGAGCTAGATGAGTGGCATAAGCCCATGAGGGGTTCTTTAGGAATGGTAGGTGAATCATGAACTGGTAAATAGTAGAATAATGAAAAATTTGTGACAAGGATAATGAAGGCAATGAGATTTATAAAACTCACAATATTCAGGAATCTTGTTTTTAGAAATCTAGGAATGATATTTAGTCATCTTCAGATAGTAAAAATTACTGATGACTAGCAGTGGCTCCACTTGGGGAGGGTAGCTCCTTTTTAGGAGGTTTCCAGGACCTCAGAGCTAAAATATTTGAGTTTTGAAGACTAGTGCCTCATCCATTGGGAAAATTTCTCTTCTTTCACTTGCTCATGCTTCATTGAAGCTATAATCTTAAGAATCTTAAAGACATGTTTGCTTCAACCTCATCTCTACCTACCCATCATACCTTGCCTAACATTTTTTCTTCCTTTGGGTACACCTTGACTGGCAAACCCTTGAGAATCCTTTTTCTTTGAAAGCATAAAACAAAAACAACCTACTTGTACCCTTATCACTCCCAAGGGTTCAGATTAGGCTAATGAACTCTCTTATTCTCTACCTAGTCTAATTATTTGTCAAGATTAAGTTGTTTGACAAACTTTTCTTTTATAATCTACTAAGATGAAATTGAAAACATGACTAAAACAGGATTGAGAAATCTAATTTTCCATGGGCTGTGGCATTCAGACAAGCTGCACACAGACATTATTTTTGTGTAAACAAAACTAGAAAGTATGAGGGCTATGTTTCATCATTTTTTATTCATCCCTATATTTCTCTTTGGTTCAGATTTGAGCATTAAGAACCTGCATCTTTTCCTCCTAATCTATTCCTACTAACAAGTCAAGATTAAATGATTTGAAAAGCCTTCTTTCACTAGCCTATCAACAGAAATTCAAAACATGTTCAACCATGATTAGGCTAGATGACCAAACAAGACTCTTTTCTCTTGATCGGTAGTGGCATTTAGGCTTGCACAATTTCAAAATTACTCTTTTTGGGTACGGGGTTGTACCTATTCTTTTCCTGCCCTCTTTTTTAATCATTTTTTGTGTTTTTTGTGTTTTTAATTTTCCTGATTTTTCATCAATCAATGTTATGTACAATGAATGAAAGATTCAAACTAGGAACTTTGACAAAAATAGTGTTTGAGCATCGTGCCATTGACAGGACCTACGAATGCCTCTACTCTATTTGGCTCTTGTAAAAATAAATAATTGTTACATCTAGCTAAATGAATGATGTAAGGACCCTTCCAAAAATTTTCAAATTTGCCATGTTTTCCTTTTTCCTCCCCCATGGAATCCCATTTCAGCACTGTGTCTCCAATGTGGAAATCATTGACTTTGGTTCTTCTGTCAAAGATCTTCTTAATGTTTTATTGCACTGCTTGTGTTCTTTTGTAAACTTCTTCCCTTGACTACTGCAAATGAATGGTTTGGTTAAACTTCCTTTTCATGTCATTTTCTTCTGATTGAACCTCTTAAAGAAGCTTCATAACTGGAACTCCCAAGGATGTTGGGAAAACAACATCCATGCCATAAACCAGATGAAAGGGATACATATTGATAGATTTCTTAGTTGTTAGTCTATCAGCCCATAGTGCATGCACCAGTTTTCCATGCCATTATTTTTTTTTCTCTTCCAATAGTTTCTTGATGATGTTCACCAAACTCTTGTTAGAGGACTCAACTACTCCATTACCTTGAGCGTAATAAGCTGTAGAGTGCCCCACTGTGATGTGATATTTTTATCAAAAGTCCACCATTCTATTGGACTTAAATGCTGCAGCATTATCGGTGATTGTCTTCTTGGGACAACCAAATCTGGACAAGATGTTGGTTTCAAGGAATTTTATGATGACCGAGTCGGTAACATTCCTTGATGGGATGGATTCTATCCATGTGGTGAAATAATCGGTAGGAGTGAGAATCCACTTTTGTTGGGAAGAGGAGGTAAGGTGGATTTCGCTAATGAAATCTAAACCCCACTGCTGAAAAGGAGTTTCAACACTAATAGGATGCAAGGGCAAGGGTGGTAGCTTCTTCTTTCCATCAAAGATTTGACATTTATGGAAAGTTGCAACTAGCTTGTGAATATCGAGGAAAAGAGTGGGCCAATAGTAACCAGCTCTAAGGATTTTATTAGCTGTGGTTTTCCAGTAGAGGTGACCTCCACACTCTCCTTCATGGAACTCATGCATAATTCTATCTGCATCATCTTCAAGAAAACATTTAAGTAATATGCCAACATAATTTTTCCAATATAAAGATCCATCGAAATTGCAGAAATTTAAAACTTTTTGTTTCAAGAATCTAGCTTTTGTTTTGGATAAAGTTGAAGGAGCATTAAGATAGAAAAGTACATATATAATATCAACATACCAAGATGAATTTAGAAACACTTCTTCAATTTACGGAGCTGTGCACTCTTCCTATTCCTCTAATGCATCAACCATATTCATGTCCAGTGCTTGAAAATTTGATTCAGCCATGATTTTTGCAAGTCCTTGTCCTTTAACCAGTTTAGTGGGTCTGATTTCGAAATCATATTCTAAGATAATAGCAATCAATTTACCCCTTTTACCATCCCGGTCTTGATTCAAAATATCTTTAACAACTGTGTGTGGAACAAAAGCAATAGCGTGGGAGTGCAAAATGTAAACTCTAAATTCCTTTAAAGCTTGATCAAGGCAAAGGCTTGTTTCTCCATGATGTTATATTTTAGAGGATCATATCTCAATGATTTGTTGAAGAAGGCTATGGGATGTTCTTTTCCCATCATGTTCTTTTGAAGCAATATAGGAGCAACAGTATGTTCAGATGCAAAGGAGAATATGAAGAGATCCTTGGTAAAGTTGGGGCTGATTAGAACCGGTGTTTGGGTAAGGGCTTGTTTCACCAGTTCAAAGGATTGTTTGGCTTCTGTGGTCCACTTAAATCCTGCTTATCTTTTCAACATGTTTGTGATATTTCTTACGAGTTCAACGAGGTTAGGAATAAATATTCTCAGGAATTTTATCTTTGCAATGAAATATTGCAGCTCTTTAATATTTCCAGGATGCTGATTTGTAGTATACCTTCAATCCTCTTGGGGTCTATCTTTATCCCTTCCTCGGAAATGATGTGGCCTAAGATTTTTCCTTCTTGAAGACCAAACAATGTTTTCTTAGAATTCAGAGACAAGCCATACTTCCTACACTTCTCAAAGACCTTCTGCAAATGAAATAAGTGCTCTTCATCAGTTTTAGAATAGACAGTGATGTCGTCAAGGTAACTTACTATAAAGTAGCTTATGTATTTAGAAAAATCTATATCCATGGCACTTTGAAAAGCAACCCCTACATTCATCAACCCAAATGGCATTTTTACATACATGAATGTGCCCCTAGGTGTTGTGAAAGTGGTTTTGTGTTGATCACTTGGTAGTACTAATACCTGATTGTAACCCGCAAATCCATCAAGAAATGATATTCTCTTAGAACCTACCACCCTTTGTAGTATATGATCCATTTTGGGTAAAGGGTAGTTGTCCTTTAGGGATGCTTTGTTCAATTTTCTAAAGTCTATGCACAACCTAATCTCCCCCATTTTCTTCCTAACTGACACGAGGCTAGAAACCCATTCCGAGTACCTAAGTGGGACTATGATACCAGCATCATACATCTTCTTTATTTCCTTTTCAACTAGAGGTACTAGAACAGGGTTTATTCTTCTCAATTTTTGTTTGAATGGTTTCTGATTTTCCTTGAGAGGAATTTTATGTTGGATAATGCTTGTGTCATAGGACTTCAAGTCCTCATACCCCCATGCAAAAATGTCTTTAAACTCTTTGAAAAACTCTATATATTTATGTTTTATGTGAGGATGGAGAGTTTTGGACAGCTTGATCATTTTGGGTTCTTTTATGCTGCCTATGTTATATTCTTCCACATCAATTTCGGTGGTTTCCATTTTTGGCTTTCTGGCTACATCATTAAACTCAAACAACTCTTCTAAAGGGGCCAGGCCTCTTGGTAATGATTTATCTTTGCATTGCAGCTCCTCAAGGTATTTTTGATCTAAATCTACCAATGATTCTACCTTAAGAAGATATTATAGTAGATATATGTCATTTTTACAAGGTAGCTTTGTTTTGAGGATTTTTTCTTTTTCAAAGTAAACTTCTTGATGGATTAAGTCTGATTTTAGAATTTCAAACTTAGTTTTGGGCTATAAGAAATTTTCAATATGTTTATCATTTTCAAATACTTGCCAGTGATCTTTGTTATCCGGGACTGTTGGTCTGCATTTGACTTTCACAGTGTATTTTTCATTAGCATGAGGCATTTGGCATGTACTCGCAGCAAAGGCAAGTTCATTGGCCAAGTTGTTTTGAGCTCTAGGGATGGATATAAGTTCATACTTCTCAAAAGTTTTCAAAAGATCCAAGGCAGCATTATGGTATCCTCTTAGTCTAGGATTCTTGGCAGAATATTCTCCCTTGATTTGTCTAATGATCAGTTCAGAGTCTCCTTGAATAGAAATTTTCTTGGCTCCCATGTCTTTTAGCAAATGTAAACCAAGGAGAACGACCTCATACTTGGAAATATTGTTAGTGCATTGAAATTTTAGTTTGTAGAAGTGGCCTTCATTGGTGTTATGAATCCAGACACCAGCTCCCGAACCAGCTTTGCCACAAGAGCCATAAAATCTCATGTTCCAAAGCATTTCAAGTTCAACTTCGCCATTATGCTATTGTTTGGGGCTGCTAGAGTTTTGGCTATCAAGTTCTTCATTCAATGTTTGGTTTGACTGTTGTGGTAGGCCTATATATTTCTCAATTTCATCTACTTGTTCGTCAATGTCATCATCATTATACAATAAAAATGAGTCAAGATTTGAATGGATGGAATAAAGAGGGGTGTTGTTTGGCCTATCTTGGCTGCTAAATATATATTTCATGTGTGATTCCTGATACAACCTCCTTGTTTGGTTAAAAACTGGGATGGTAGCATAAAACATGTCCATTTGCAGATTCCCTTGAAGTTTGGCCCCCCATGATCTGGATAAAATAATTCCATGCTTCGGGGGAATGTCAGCAACCACTATGTCCATGACTAGACTCTTAGCAGGTATTTGTGCCAAATTGATACACAAATCCTTGATTAGACCCAAACACTTGAATCTACTTGAATCGAATGAGTATAAGTCCTTGTAAGGTTTGGTTATTTCTAAGCCTAATATATCCATTGCTACCTTAGGCATGAGATTATGTGAGGCTCCGGAGCCTAGCATAGAATTATGCAAGATTTTGTCATGAATTTTTAAGCTGACATAGAATGTAGGGACAACTCCTTCTTGATACTTTCCCTCTACTTCAGGTCAAACCAACAGCTCTGGTTTTTCATCAGTTAAGTTCAAGGAGTCGGTGTCATTTCCTATATTCAAAGCTTTCAAGACTTGATTCCTATATACATCCTAAGTTACTAGCTCAGCAAGGGGCATGCTTATTTTCATCTTGGCAATCTCTCCCTAAAAGCTGAAAGGTACTAGTTTTTTTTACATATTTACATCTGTTTTGTCGTACATACTTCTTTCAGAAATTTTTGTTTGCTGAGTTTTATTAGGACTATCATTTTGAGAATATTTTCTAGGGTCACTAGTGGAGGTACTAGGGCAGCTTGGGTCACCACTTTTTTGGCTAGTTTTATCTTTGTTTTGATTATGTTTCTTAGCCATGGTGATTATGTTCTTTGTTATCTTTTTCATTATAGTTACAGGGGTCTTTTTAACAACAGTTTCTTGTTTGTTTGTTTTGGAGGCCCCTTGGTTTTTCTTACTCCTAAGGTCATATTGTCTATGGACCCCCATTATGGAATTCTCAAATCCCAACTTATACTCTTCAAACTCCTCATAGTTTTTTCTATCATTTTGATTTGAGGAAAATAACCATTTTTCTTCTTCTGTGAGAAAAACATCACCCTCATTTTTAGAGCCTATCAAGTTTACATGGTTTTCTTCTGGTTGTTCTGTTTCTCTTTCCTCCTCATCCACATAATTGTCTTGGAAAGGAGGCCTACCTTTTTTTTCATTGTCTCTTTGTCTGATTTGGGGTGGGTCTCTTCTAAGTTCAGATTCCTATTTCTATTTTTGGGATTTGGTTGATTTTCCCTAGGAGGTGTTCTTTCATTGAAGTTTATCCTCTCCATCATTCTCTCCATTTTTCTAACAAGGCTGTCAATTTTGGCATCGAATGAAGAGGTTGAGGCCATAGTTTCATCTTTATATATGACTCTCTTTTCTAACCTCATCCTAGCCCTCTTTTCAATCAGGTTGGCCTCTGCACTCACAGCTCCCCTTTGCATGTCTTCTAAATTTTGGAGATCCCTCTCTCTTAGTTGGTAGGTCATGTCTGGATCAAAGCCTTCTGGAAATTTCACTAGTGCTAGGCCTTATGGTGGTTTCATGTGAGGTGGGAGGGCATTGTACACACTATTGAACCTAGTGCGATAGTCTTGGATTCTTTCCTTGAAATTTCTCATAAGGTTGTTATATTTTGAGAGAATTTGGAGAGGATTTTTCTTAATCTCCCATTTGCTTATGAATTTCTGGTAAAGGGAAGGGAGATCATGTATGCTATTAGGAGTCAATATTTTGAACCATTTTTTAGCTTCTCCTCCTAAGCTTTGGGCAAACATCCTCATCTTCATGGTTTCATCTTCTAATTCCATGTAATCAAAAGCATCATTTATTCTATCTACATGTTGTTGGGCAATTGTAGAGTCAGCTCTGGTGAAGTGAGGGATTTTGGATTGGTAGTAATTAGGAAGAGGTATCAGAGGTTGTGGTAGTACTAGAGGGGTGTACCATGCTGCCATGATGGGAGCTAATGGAATCCAAGGAGGATTTACAAGGGGACTGTTTGTCAGAGGGGGTGTAGGATGAAGTGGTGTGTTTTGCACAATGGTGGTATGAATGGGTGTGGTGGAAGTACTTGGACCAGTAAACTGATTTTGAGCAGACTTGGAATGAA
The DNA here is from genome assembly GCA_034641835.2 of Pinus albicaulis. Classification (NCBI taxonomy): domain Eukaryota; kingdom Viridiplantae; phylum Streptophyta; class Pinopsida; order Pinales; family Pinaceae; genus Pinus; species Pinus albicaulis. The sequence continues at coordinate 170,049,294 of CM076581.1, read as the reverse complement.
AAGAGACAAAGTGATGGAAAATTTGAAAATCAAGACGATTAGAATGAGAGACTTCTCTGCCAGGACTCTGCTGCAAATATATGGGCTCAAGGTCAATATGGCCAATTCCACTTTGTGACTTAGTTCGGAAAAGGTTTCTTGTATGGTGTAAGTCAAACTGGGGATCTTACAAGGCTGTAATATGTTCAGGGACAAAAATTTCTCTATGAATGGTCCTAACAGTAGTTGAATCTTCAGTTCTAGAAGTTTTCCACAAAATTCTTTCTGGGTCGTCAACTATGGTAGGAGGGTTTGGGTCTGGGTGAGATCTGGTACAGATCCTTTGCGAAGCGAGATTTCAAACCCAAAGTGTAGAGAGGCTGAAATTTTAGGACTAATTTCGAAAGTCTAAACTCTCTAAGTGTTTTCTAAACTTGCATAGTGTGTGATTAGGCTTCTAAACTTCTCAAGGTTGATTTGACACAATCCTAGGGAAGTCTATGGGAACTAGTAAAGTTAGTAGGCCTACTAGAAGCTAGTGGAGTCGACAGGTGGATGTTTTTTTACTGTTTTGAAGATAAGTATTTGTGGTCCACCACCAATAATTTATAAAAACCAATCTAGGGATATTTTTGGGTTTTTTGAGTTCCTTTATGTAGCCCTAAGGTTTCTATGAGTGTCCTCTAGTTGATATATCATTTTTCTAGGATTTTGAAACAATTATATTCTACTTTTGGCTAACACTTATGTTTTCTAAGTTTGACAAGGATTTCAGAGTTCCTAAGGTATACTTAGGATGTCACTGACTCAAATTTCCCACCGTGATCTCCATTATGTTAGGCAATGAGGTGGCTATAAATCAATAGATATTGTTTGATAAGGGCTTCTGAATTCTCTAAGGATGTATAAGCTTGTTACTTACTCAGAAGGTCCCACCGTGATCACCATTATGATAGGTCCCGATAAATTTCTAGATTGGTGAGAACAAATGAATAGGGGTAACATTAGACCAATATTTGGAGTCCTAGGACCTAGCCTTCTTGGACTCAGAGAGGGCTCTCTCTATTTTGTGCAAAGGATATGAACTTGTTTGCTTTTTAGGTTTCTATTTTAGGCTATTTTTTAAGTTTTAGGGTTTGTTTGTTTGGTTGTTTGGTTGAGAAAGTTTTTAAGTAGGTTAATAGAGTGGGGAATATCAATCCGTTGGGCTATGGAGTCTGCAAAGGTCTTGAAATGTGTAAAAATGAGTCAAGGATAGCTCAAAAGGAAAATTGGCAATATCAAATGGATCTAATCAAGTCAAAGGAAAGTGAAGTAACATGGAGTTGTGAACATAGTGAGTTAAATGGGAAATAAAGGATCCTTTAACAAACCAATAAACAAGAAAAATATTCTAAGATGATAGCATAATGAAAACTTGAGGAGCAATGAAGGATTCCTCAATATCAACTAGGCTAAGAAAGTCTTAAAAACAACAGTTAAGCAAGCTAAGAAAGTAGTGAAGGATTCTCTAAAACTTACTTGCAAATAGATAACATTCTAACATAACATATCAATAACACTAAAGAGAATTTAAGGATTTATTTAGCAAAACTTTCAGGAAGAAAACATGGAAGTTAAGAAAGTAGGCAGAAGTAGGGTATGAAGAAGGTAAATCCTATTCTCTATTTCTGTTCTATAATGAAAAGAACCATAAAAACAATGAATAACTGAACGAAACAAAAATAAATATGGAATACATCACCATTTTGACAAGCTTAATGAATCCTAAGAGTGACCTTGATCCATATAATCACAATCCAACACTACCACAAGGCACCAAAAACTAGTTTCACCAATAAACTCCAAGTCTATTTCATAGCATGCTCAGCAAATATCCAACATATACAATGAAACCTCCATCCTCTATTTATCATGCATTAGAGGACCAAACACTAATTAAGTCTCTAGAAAACTATTCGTTAATCATAAATGTCACTTTTTTCCTTTCAGACCTTGCAAGGTCCAAGGCACAAAATATGCAATATCCAATACAAAATATCTTTTCGGGCATTTTTGGAAAAAAAAAATTGACATTTGGGCTCTGCCAAGCCTCCAAAAACTTTCCAAGCGTACATTGTTGAATTTTGACTATCAGAGCACAGGACTGAGTTTGAGGATGTATTTCCAGGCCAAGGGCGCCACACATGAGCAAGAAAACTGGGTAATCTTGCAGCAAATTTTTGAAGGCCTTCCCGATGTTGGTGGGCTCTATGATGGCTCATTAGAAATAATGTTGAGTCTACTTTCCAGAACTACCCTTGGGTTTTTTATTGGACCCCTGTAACCCATTCAAAAATAAAAACCCCCAAGACTGGTAAAGGTGCAACACATATCTTGAAAACTAGCAGAAAGGTGAAAATTAGGGTGCTTTTGACCCTTTTGGAGGACCAAAAAAACTCCAATTGACCTGAAACTTGGTAAGCATGTTGTAATTGAGATGTCCATTTTTTTTGGATTGACGTGGGTGGGGACGAGATATTCCAGAAATATTTTATTATTTTATAATCAATACTTATGGGAATGGGGGAGATTGAAACTTTCATTGCTAAGTGTAATGAAGAAGTTATTGATCTGTCCTTCCTACGTGAACTTGGGGTGGCGGAAGTGACAGGAACAAAGAGACCTGACATTTCTCAAAACCAAGATTGTTTTGCTTCTGTGGGATATGGTTTGAAAAAAACATTGGAGGAACTAGCGAGCTCTGAGGCTGAGTGCAACAATACCCTTTTATCTGATCCTATGATTCATGGAGGAGGGAGCTCGAAGACCATCAAGCCTAGTGCACAGGGCCGTTTTCTAAGTTTTGGTTCTGATGTCATGTGGGAAAGGCCGGAAAGCCTCACTACCCATGCTGTTATTGGTATATGGAAGTTCCAAAACCACGGACAGGGTGACGTGATGAAGTGGCTTCTGGGATCCTGGGAGAAATTGTTGGGATATAAACCCATCCTTAGTAAACTGGAACGGGGTTGGTTTTGTTTTCATCTGTTAAAGGAAGAAGACGTCACAGTGGTCCTCGGTCGAACCTAGGTGAGTGGGAGGTGTTTCCTGGCTTTACATCGCTGGGATATCATTTTTCACCCGTCTTTAAATGCCCCTATAAATCATCTGCTCTGGGTAAAACTTGACGGCTTGCCTTTGCATTTTTGGAGTCAAAAGGCTTTAATGGAGATTGGGGATTGTCTAGGGAAATGTCGCTATGTGGATCCTAAATTTTTTGGCATCTATGATAAGCGCACGGCATGGATACTTATTGAAGCATCTTTCGCCGGGGGATTGCCAGCATTCATCGATTTACACTGGAATGACATTATCTACCGCCAAACTGTAGACTACTGGCATGTGCCTTTTTTCTGCTATGGCTGTCATGCGACGGGACACATCGTGAAAAATTGCCCGCGGAGATTGGAACTTTCGGTGGACTATAGGAAAAAGGCGGACTATCTGCAGAAAATGAGAACTGGTGGAGAGGTTAAAGCATTCACGGTTCCAGCAGTGGAAATGGGTAAGTCTATACAATGTACTGATTTTCCTGATGATAGTATTTCAATTTATACTTTACCTACTGCAAAGGCGGTTCATCCATTGACAGTGCCACCATCAAATTTGTCTGTTCTCTCGTCCTGTGAGGGGGGGGGTCTCTCCTCTTTTATCCCACGGGGCATGAGAGCCAGCCCGACTTTATCTTTGGCAGAGGATACTCCGGATCCTGGGGTTGATTTGGTGAAAAATGATTCACTATTGATTCTGGACTCTTCCATTGAGAATCCTGTTTCTATCTTGGATCCATTGACAGCGCCCTCTAACTCTCCTCTTCATACTATTTTGGAGCCCTCCTCCCCGCGAAACTCCATAGGGAGCGACGTAGAGGAACTCTTGTCTGGCATCAATCCTATTTTGAAGCCGCTCTCTGTTTTCAAGGGCAGTCTTTCTCCCACCAATATTATTATCATTCCGTCATCGAGATCTAATGTTACCATCAGGCTAGGAAAGGGAAATTCTAAACGGAAAAAGAAAACTGTACCGGTATCAAATTTGCAGGACATTTATCCGGATAGCAACTTTAGAGATGTGCCGATTTCTTTAGCCATTAACAGGGTCCTTGGAGCTTTGACCCCAAAAAACCTGGTTCCCCCATAAAGATTGTCTCTCTAAACATAAGGGGGCTGGGTGGGAAAGAAAAATTCCTATCGATCAAGAATTATATTTTTTTGTGTAAACCCACTTTCATCTTTATTCAGGAAACAATGCATACTGCTGATAGTGCTATTTTGTACTTTCATACTGTATACTCTGACTGGCATTTGGCAGCGATTGATGCAGAGGGACAATATGGAGGGTTGGTGGCTCTATGGGATCCCAAATGGGTGAACATGAGAGCTTACAGTTTCTTTGGAGGCATCCTTCTTTCAGGAAAATGCAGGGGTTTCAAACATCGTATAAATTTTATCAATATGTATGCACCTTATAAGGAAAGTTTAATCTTTTGGAGATGGATAGAAACTTGTGGGATCCTATCACTACAAAACATCTTAATAGCTGGTGATCTAAACTGTGTATTACATGATTCTGAAATTTGGGGTGATAAAGGGAGAAGGGACCCGTTGATGGAGGACATTAAGAAGATCCTTAGGAACTCCGGATCCAGTGATATTTCTTTCATTGATAATTGCCCAACATGGCTAAATGGCAGGAAAGGCGGTGAATTCATAGGAAAAGTGCTGGATAGATTCATTGTTAGCAATAGCCTAAGATTACACATGGGAAATATGATAGCTAATGTTGAGGATCTTATTGTGTCAGATCATAGACCTATTACCTTAATGTGGGACTTTGAAGAAAGAAAAGGCGGAATACCTTTTAAATTCAACAGATCATGGCTAACCGTTGATTCTTTTAATTTTCTGATTCGAGATTATATGAACAGACATAAGAGATCGATGAATATGACAACAATGGCATATCTTTCAATGACCCTGCGGGATTTAAAGAAACTGGTTAAAAAATGGGCTTTGAGACAAAAGAAAAAAATGAAGAACAGAATAGTAGAAATTCGGAAGGAAAGGTCGGCGATTTTAAAGGATATAGAAGAGGGCAGACAGCAGGACGACTATTGGGACAAATTGAAGACACTGGAAGATGAATATAGGACTCATCTACTTTTGGAGGAGGAGGAATGGAGATTGAAGAGCAGGGCGACGTGGTTACAAAGTGGGGATAAAAATACAAAATTTTTTCATAAGGTGGCAAATGGGAGAAGGAGTTCAAATGCAATATGGGAGATTGTAGCAAATGGGGTAACATATAGCAAAACAGAGGATATAAAAAGGGCAGCGGTGGAGTACTTTGGAGCTTTATATGAGAAACAAGCTCAGCCGAACATTGGGGTTCAAATGGAATATATTGAAGATTTTCCCGTCATGTTCAACCAGGAGGAACTTAATATTTTAAAACAACAGGTCAGCTCGGAGGAAATTAGAACCATCTTGAAATCTTTTGCAATAGATAAGAGTCCGGGGCCGGATGGTTGGACCCCGGATTTCTTTCTGCATTTCTTTGATGATTTTTCTTCGGTACTTACAGAGATGGCAGAGGAAGTAAAAAAATCAGGGAGTATGCATGGTGCCATAAACTCTACTTTCCTTGCTTTGATCCCTAAAAATAAAGGGAAGCTGTTCTTTGAAGATTATAGACCCATTTCCCTTTGTAACACCCTGTACAAGATAAATTCCAAGATTATTGCAGAAAGAATTAAGAACCTTTTTTCTAAACACATAACTAGGGAGCAGGCAGGTTTTCTGAAGGATAGGAGTATACACGAAGCTGTTGCCATCACACAAGAAATACTTCATTCGATGCAAACAGAAAATTTGGACGGGGTGGTCATGAAAATAGATCTGAACAAGGCCTATGATAGGGTCGAATGGAATTTTTTAAGGATGATTTTATTCAAAATCGGTTTGGACAGGGAGCTGGTGGCGTGGATTATGGCATGTATTACACAGACATCAATGGAGGTTCTTATAAATGGAACTGCTTCTGCTTTTTTCAATCCAGGCCAGGGATTAAGACAGGGATGTTCATTATCCCCCTTGTTATTTATTTTGATCATGGATGCTTTTAGTTTAAAGATCAAAAAAGCTAGTATAAATGGCACTTTTAATGGTTTAAAGATCTGCAGAGAAATGCTGGTAACTCACAGTTTTTTTGTTGATGACATACTCGTCTTTGGGGAGAAGGAGAAAAGAAATTGGGAAAATTTCAGAATCATCTTGAATGGTTTTTGTCAAGCAACAGGCATGCAGGCTAGCGATGTCAAATCTTGTATTTTTTATGCAAACCCGGTGGACGAGGAACATGATGAGTTGGGGCCTCTATTTAATTTTAAATCAACTCTTCTTAGAAATGGACTAACTTATTTGGGTTTTCGGTTGAAGCTGACAAGGTACATGGTGGAGGATTGGAAATGGCTAGCTGTGAAATATAAGAAAAAGATCCAAGTTTGGGCATCAAGGTGGCTATCAAGAGGGGGCAGATTTATTTTGACACAAGCAGTGTTGCAACAGTTCACAGTCTACTGGGCTCATATTTTTAGGATTCCAAAACAGACTATTGCGGAGATAAATAAAATCATTGTGAGTTTCATTTGGAGTGGGGGCAAAGAAAGAAAGACTATCCATTTGGCAAGACTGGAGTGCCTTACAAAGCCAAAGGAGAAGGGGGGATGGGGCCTGTTGGACCTGGATACTTTTGGGAAGGCGCTCTTATTCAAATCAATGTGGAGGTGCATTACAAAATATTTCCTCTGGGCGGATATAATAAGGATAAAATACATTGACACACGGGATCTAGAGGACATCCTTATTACGGGGTGGGAGGTCGAAAAGTGCAGATCAGAAATTTGGAGAGGTTTTAGTAATTGCTGGGGTGATTTCAAGGAGAACCTAGTATGGAGAATTGGAGTTGGATGCAAGATACTAATAGGCAGTAAAAACATGCTAGGCTGTGAACTCACCACTCCACTGAAAGACGGTATCCTCGACCTTTTAAATAGCAGAGGTATTTTCTACCTGGGGCAGATAGTAAGAAACTGGAGTTCGGATATACCAAGCTGGAAAAATTACTATGATCTGGGATTAGAGATAAATTATAAAGAGGATTGGGATCATTATATCAATATTATAAAAGGCATGGGGTTGAGAAAAAACAGAGATGGAGACTGTTTGACTTGGAGAGGCACCCATATGAACACTTAGATTAACACGAAGGTTGCATATGCCGCCTTGACATACAAAAGACTTGAACAAGAACCAGACAGCTGGTTTAAATTGATGTGGAAATCGGAAGTACAGATTAAAATGGTCATCCTTATGTGGCTCATTTGGAAGGACAAAAATCTGACATGGACAAACCTGCAAAAAAAAGGATGGCAGCGTCCGGGGCGATTTCCGATGTGTGGACAAGATGGGGAAGACAATGTTCATTTATTTTATAGCTGTCCTTTTGCCCTTGAGACTTTAAATTTGCTTTGTCAGTTACTTAAACTTCCTGCTCCAGTTTATAAGACGACCACCGATTGCATGAGTTGGTGGTTCAAGCGAGGAAAAAAAAATAGAGCCATACCCATTATACTACATTGGCACTTATGGTGTGGGAGAAACAAATGTATTTTTGAAGGGAAACAAAGCACACCGGGGAAAATTTGTGCAAAGGTATATTGCAATGTGGAAAATATAAAAGTAATACAGAAACCCCCAAGGGACTTGTCCAGAAAGATGAGGCCTGTTGAATTACAATACCCAGCCGGTTTCTTTGATGGGGCTTCAAAAAACCAAAACTGTGGATGTGGGGCTTGGTTAAGGCTTTCCACAGAGTGCCACTATAAAATATATTGGAATGGAGGCAGAGGGAAAAATATGAGGGCCGAGATCATAGCACTCTGGGGCTTGCTCTGGTTTGCCAGCCATCTTTACATTGAGGAGTTACGAGTTTTTGGTGATTCAAAGGTTATAATAGAACATCTAAACAAAGGTACACAGCTAAATCTGGTTTCTCTTATACATTGGTTGGAGAGAACAAATTCTTTGAAGAAATCTTTCTCTGCTATCTTTTTCAGCCATGTCTACAGGGAAAAAAACACTTAAGCAGACAGCCTTTCAAAAAGGGGATTAAACGGGTGTTTTGGTGATATGTACTATGAACTTCACAATGCAAATGGGCAGGAAGTGAAAGGTAAGCTTAATTTTAGCTAGGAAGTGATATGTACTTTCTTCCAACTGTAAGGCTGGTTCCGATGCGTTCATTTCAGATTTAGAACTCATTCAGATATAGATTTTAGGATGAGTGTTAATCTGTATTTTGAAAATCCTGTTGAAGGCTTGAACCAATATGATGGTATGTGAACTTTGAAATCAGACCTCTTTGATATTGGACTGAAGGTAAATTGGTAAACAAGAAACAGGGGTTAGTTTGTGATGTTTTTTATTATTATGCTATAAAACTGAAGAATTCTGGACTATGGATTTGAAAACAGTGAATATTGTAAAACCAAATATGGTTATTTGTTTTTGCATAGTTTTGTGCCCTGGTACACTTATATAAACCAGAAGTATTTTTTCATGCTGAAAAAAAAATGTTGTAATTGAGATGAGGATTCCAAAAATTTAAGCCTTACCTCTTGATATTTCCCTGAGAAATATCGTAGCACCAAGGGTGCTACCCCCTTGGCCCTCCAAATCAACAAAAATCCAAATTCCCAAAAAGTTCCTAAAATTTGCATTTATCTTCCTTTTTATGTCTAGGATGCTTGCATGGAAGCATAAATAAGAAGGTTGAGCTTTCTTTGACCTTTTTCCTCCTTAAGGGCCTGAAATTTGGCAAGGGCTCTTTTGAACTTGGCCCTTGCAATTTTATTTCTAATTTCATAGTGTTTGGTCATCTTCCTTTAGAGGTCAAGGTCTCTATTTTCCTTCTCCAATTTGGCCTCCAAGTGTGTCTTTGCTCTTTCTAGCCATGGCTTCCGATCATATTCTATCTCCATGGCAAGCATCTCACTTAGAGGGAGTTTCTATGCCAAGGCAGACTCTTGCTCTCTTTGTCTTGCCAATTCCTTCTTTAAACCCATGGTTCTTGGTCTTCTTCTAGATTTTCCTTACTCATAGGTGCGCATGAATTCCTTTAGCTTTACGTGTGGCCTTTGAGCTTATTTCTGGGCTCTAATTTATTTAGCTTCATAAATGGATTTTTGTGCCCCAAGCTATCTGTTCTCCATCTCAAGGGCATTATTCATAGCCTTGGCCCTATCTAGGTGTTATCACCAAAATCATACTTGATTGGTTGCTGATCAGACAACTTCAGTGTAACTATTTCAAACTAATATTTTGATTGAGGCTAAGCCTCCTCATCCTGAGAGGGCTCTCTCAAAGGTTAATGATATGGAATAAAGATATAGATAGATGGCTAGATATACAAATTAAGTATTGATTTTGTATATATTTTAGGTTGAAAAGATGAAGGCTAATACTACCATTAGGCTTATGGAGTCAACAAATCAGTAGGTTTAATGGCAAGGTTTCTTGACATGGAAGCTGAGGCAAATAGGGGTCTTAAACAAAGAAAATTCACTCAAGAACATAGGTCAACACAATAATTTCATTACTAAAGGAATTTAGAGCATAGAGTTATGAATTCTGAGTAATAGTAATGAAATCTACTACTAGTGGTTCAAAGGCAATTCACTCATAAAACACAGAAAAACACAATCACCTCATTACTAAAGGAAGTCGGAGCATAGGGTTATGAATTCTAAGTAATAGAAATGAGATATAATACAAGTAGTTAAACATAATAGGTAGATCAATAAAGCATTAAAACCCCATGAGAATCTCAGGTTTGTCAAGAAGAAAACCTCTCTGCATTATTGATCCTAGTCAATTACATAAAGCAGCAGCTTTTGCCAAAAAGTCTCCAACCCCTATAGATTTCGACCTCATGCTCTTTATAGAACATTTAAAATATATGATTCCCTTATCCTCCACTAGAGAATTCGAATTCATATTGTTTGACACCTTTCCTAATCATGAAACATGATATTTATTACAATTTGACAACTAGAACCCTAATGAGCAGTCTTATTTCAAATAGGAATAAAACTCTTTAATTTTCTCCCTAACAACCTTATCTAATATTTATGTCATCCTTTGCCACCTGAAATCCCATTAGGTCGAATTTGGATGCTGCCTCCAAGTTTGATGTGATCCTACTCATGATGACAAAACTGTCCTAAAAATTAGGAAACATGTTTCCTACTTTTCAACCTTTAACTTTCATTGTCAGTTTTGAGAACTTTTATTATTGATGGATCAGTTTCACATGTGTCATATTTGATAAATATTCCAATAAATCCTTTAATCTTCCAGCTGTGTAGAAACCATCTCCGAAATGATGTAAAAGTATGGAGAATAAGCTTGCGCTACGAAAGTGGCTTGTTTTCGTAGCGCATTTTGTAGCTCAGTATAAAACATTTCCTTTTAATCATATTTTCACCTGTTTTATTCATTATAATCTCCATGTGATATATCCATGCTTCCACCAGAAAATTTAAATTAAAAACTCATCATATTTCCCACCAAAATTTATAGTTACTTGTGCAAAATATTTCTTCAGCAGTTTCGTAGCGCGCTACGAAACTGCTGTGTAAGTTGATTTTCAAAAGAGTCTTCAAAATTTGTAAGTTATGGATACTTTAAACTTAATAAGGGCATTGGTATGATTTCAAAAACACAGAAATATGACCCAAAAAAATAATCTTCATCAAATTTTACCTTCATCTTTCATCTATGAATTTGTCATTTTTCCTTATTGTTTTTATCTGAAAAATAGGTGTTGAGACAGAGCTTGTATCTTCTCATCCATAATGTATTTTGATAAAATGAAGGAGGCTTTTGTAGGCCATTCTTTCATGAACAAAAATTCTTTTTTTTTTTTGAAATACCTCTCCTAATGTCTAGAAAATGTCTTTGCACAACATGTGTAAAACATGAAAACTTTGTTTTCTGAAAATATGGCTTCAAAGAAATACTTGTATCTCCCAACTGGTAACACTTGTGAGAAAAGTGATAAAGGTTTTTATATTTTGGTATGTTATGAAGACAACCATATTTCATAATTCCAAAATAATTTTTCATGTGGCCAGAAAATGATCTTGAAATTTACTGCTAAACAGTCATGTACAGGACAATTTGTAACAGTAGTTTCGTAGCGCATTTTAAATTATCAATGGATCCCGCATCCTAATTAATTTGAAGAACCTGAGAGAGGTTTTTATATTTAGGTATGTTAGGAAGACAAAACTCTTTCAAGTTTCAAAAATGTTTTTTCAGTTTCCCAGAATCCCCCTTGGAAGTTGACTACTAAAACCAGAAAACAGAGTTTTTCTTCATGACTGAAAAAGCTGCTTTAGAAGTTTCGTAGCGTGCTACGAAAGTAGAAATGCTTTCGTAGCACATTTCCTCATTTTTGAACTAGAGGCGCTATGAAAGTGTGGATTCTTAGCTAATTTCATAATTTCAACCCGAAACCTAATGGAATGACCCCTAAATGCAAAATATGACTTTTTAATCATGGAATGGACCTAAAAGACTTTATTTGAACTTGAAATATGACCTTTAAAACTTATGAAACTATGACCTACCCTTTACCAATACTTAAAATGAATTTTAAACCTACTTGAAATCATGACCAAAAATAGAGTTGACAAAATGATGTTTTGAGAATTTTTGGGTGATAACAGTGGCTCCACTTGGGATAGTGTGCCCATGTGGTACACTAAGAACCAGTAGCTCCATTGCTCCTATCCATCCTTTAGAATAAAACTCTGAAATTTTTCCCAATCTGCTTAAAACTCTTATGGCCTTCACATTGGGCTCAATTTTGATGATCTCTGCAAGAAGCACCCAACTATACTAAAAATGCTCAATCAACCTTGAGCTTATTTACACACTACTACCTACCCTAGCTGCTGCAATATCCATTTTAACTAAAACAACATGAAATTTCCAATGAAGCCAATAATTTGTCTTATCTGATATTTGAAGCTCTTGACTATACTCGAACCCAAAGTAACCATGATACTGAGATGACCAAGGCAACTTGGAATGTATCTGATCTTCATAATGAAAATGAAACTAAAACACTGGAGTGAAAATCTCTTCCATGTGTTCAGCTATAGGTTCAAAGAAGACATGATTATTTTGATGTTTCTCATGACATTCTGTAGCTTTGTAAAACTCATCCATGTTTTGATCAACCACACAAGACTTCAGTTGTGTACTTTCAAAATTTTGTTCAAACTAATTTTCAAAAACAGTGTATTCTTCCTCAATCTCAAAAAATAAAGGAAGCAACACCTTCTCTTTGTGTTCTAGCATGGAAAGATTATGAGAAGAATGATATTGATCTTGAAGCCCATAAGATTGAATTTTATCCTCTAAAACTTCAATGTATTTTTCAATGTTCCTAGTAACTTCATCCACAAACTGAATCTTATCTTCTGACTTGCACTCGAATGATTTTAGACTAGAAGACAAGGATAAAGAAAAATTTTCACCCACTTCTTCATTAATGTAATCATCATTTGATATAGGCTGATGCAAGAAATGACATCAAGAATCAACTTTTTCCTATACCTGAGGATTGTAGGAAGCATTTTCCAATATTTCCTCTTGTTGTTTGAAATGATTCTCATACTCCTGATGATCAAAGGATTGACAAGTCTGCTGCAAATTTTCCTCAAACTCAGAGGATGTGACATGATTTTCATAAGTAAACTCTTGCTGGGTTTCATTTGCATCCAAGGGAGATGTAATCCTTTCTTCTTGGTGTTCTTCTTGTTGATGAAAAGTATTGTCATGAAGGGCCTCTAAAATTTCCTCATCCATGAACTCATCATATTCATAACAATTATCCAAATATCTAATAAAACTCACAAAATTCTTACAACAGTCTTTAACCAGCAGTGAATATGGATGATAGCATTTATGCATCTCATAAAATGGAACATGGAAATCAGCAAGAGAATATAATGAACCATTTGGCAAGCTTTCATACCAAGACCATGATTTTCCTTCTAAAGTGACCATAAACATCTTCATGAGACAATCTTCAGGGAACTGAACCTTAAGACTGTGTACATGCATATGGAATCTAACCATATGAAGCACAACATTGTCTTTCTTTTCATATTTAAATATTGGAAGATCCTCTAACCACTCAACCTTTGGCATGGGATTTGGAAAGCTAGAGATATGAGACCAATTCATAGGAGCATACCTCACATTTTTTCTTGCAATGGAGTTCATTCTGAAACTTCATCAAGCTACTGATATTCAAGCAGCAGAGTCACCTTGAATCTATGAAAAATTTGAATTATTCAACAATGGAGCGCCAAGGTAGTTGCAGCCTCGAATAGATTTTGAGCTCCTGCTACCTTCAAGAGTTAAACTTCATAATTTTCGGGAGATGTATATCTTCAAACTCCTGACAGATGCAACAAAATTTTATCACCAAAATTGTACCTGATTGGCTGCTGATCAGACAACTTTAGTGTAACTAATTCAAACCAATATTTTGACTAAGGCTTAGCCTCCTCAGCTTGAGAGGGCTCTCTCAAAGGTTAATGATATGGAATAAAAATATATATAGATGGCTAACTCTATGAATTAAGTATTTATTTTGTATATTTTCAGGCTGAAAAGATGAAGGCTAATACTACCATTGGGCTTATGGAGTCAACAAATCAGTAGGTTCAGTGGCAAGGTTTCTTGACATGGAAGCTGAGGCAAATAACAGTCTTAAACAAAGACAATTCACTCAAGAACATAGGTCAACACAATAATTTCATTACAAAAGGAAGTCAGATCATAGAGTTATGAATTCTGAGTACTAGTAATGAAATCTATTGCTAGTGGTTCAAAGGAAATTCACTCATAAAACACAGAAAAACACAATCATCTCATTACTAAAGGAAGTCAGAGCATAGGGTTATGAATTCCGAGTAATAGAAATGAGATATACTGCAAGTAGTTAAACATAATAGGTAGATCAATAAAGCATTAAAACCAAATGAGAATATTAGGTATGTCAAGAAGAAAACCCCTTTGCATTACTGAACGTAGTCAATTACATAAAGCAGCAGATTTTGCCAAAATGTCTCCAACCCCTATAGATTTCGACCTCATGCTCTTTATAGAACATTTACAATATATTATTCCCTTATCCTCCACTAGAGAATTCAAATTCATAGTGTTTGAAACCTTTCCTAATCATGAAACATGATATTTATTATAATTTGACAGCGAGAAGCCTAATGAGAAATCCTATTTCAAATAGGACTAAAAATTTTTAATTTTCTTCCTAAAAACCTTATATAATATTTATTTAATCCTTTGCCTCCTGTAATCCCATGAGGTCGAATTTGGATGCTGCCTCCAAGCTTGATGTGATCCTACTCATGATGACAAAACTGTCCTAAAAATTTGGAAACATGTTTCCTACTTTTCAGCCTTTAAATTTCATTGTCAGTTTTGAGCACTTTGATCATTGATGGATCAGTTTCACATGTGTCATATTTGCTAAATATTCAAATAAATCCTTTAATATTCTAGCTGTGTATAAACCATCTCCGAAATGATGTAAAAGGGTGGAGAATAAGCCTGCGCTGCGAAAGTGGCTTATTTTCGTAGCGCATTTTGTAGCTTGATATAAAAAAATTCCTTTTAATTATTTTTTCACTTGTTTTCTTCATTAGAACCTCCATTTTATATATCCATGCTTCCACCAGAAAATTTAAACCAAAAAGCTCATCATACTTCCCACCAAAATTTATATTTACATGTGCAAAAGATTTCTTCAACAGTTTTGTAGCGCACTACGAAACTGCTGTGTAAGCTAATTTTCAAAAGAGTCTTCAAAATTTGTAAGTTAGGGATAATTTAAACTTCATAAGGGCGTTGTTATGATTTCAAAAACACAGCAATATGACCCAAAAACATAATCTTCATCGAATTTTACCTTCATCTTTCATCTATGAATTTGTCATTTTGCCTTACTGTTTTTATCTGAAAAATAGGTGTTGAGATAGAGCTTGTATCTTCTCATCCATAATGGTTTTTGCAAAACTCAAGGAGCCTATTTTTGAACAAAAATCTCTCTTGGTTTTTTGAAATACCGCTCCTACTGTCCAGAAACTATTTTTGAACAACATGTGTAAAACAGGAAAACTCTGTTTTCTGAAACTATGGCTTCAAAGAAAGATTTGTATATCCCAACTGGTAACAATTTTGAGAAACGTGAGAGAGGTATTTGTATTTGGGGATGTTATTAAGAAAAAAATCTTTCATAATTCCAAAATAATTTTGTATGTGGCCAGAAACAGATCTTGAAATTTACTACTAAACAGTCATGTACAGGACAATTTGTAACAACAGTTTCGTAGTGCATTTTCATTTATCAATGGCTCCAAAATCCTAATTAATTTGAAGAAATGGAGAGATATTTTTGTATTTAGGTATGTTAGGAAGAAAAAACTCTTCCAGGTTTCAAAAATTTGTTTTCAGTTGCCCAAAATCCCCCTTGGAAGTTGACTACTAAAACCAGAAAACATAGTTTTTCTTCATGACTGAAAAAGCTACTACAGCAGTTTCATAGTGCGCTACGAAAGTAGCAGTGCTTTCATAGCGTATTTCCTCATTTTTGAACTAGAGGCACTACGAAAGTGTGGATTCTTGGCTAATTTCATAATTTCAACCCGAAAACTAATGGAATGACCCCTAAATGAAAAATATGACTTTTTGATCATGGAATGGACCTAAAAGACTTTATTTGAACTTGAAATATGACCTTTAAAACTTATGAAACTATGACCTTCCCTTTACCAAGACTTAAAATGAATTTTATACCTACTTGAAATCATGACCAAAAACAGAGTTGAGACAATGGTGTTTTGAGAATTGTTTGGTGATAACACTAGGTTTGCTTGGAGGTCTTCAATTTGGGCATTTTTGTTCTGGAGGAGCAAGTTTGTGATCCTTGCTTCATTTTCCTCGTCACTGTCAATATGAATGATTTCAAACTCTCTCTCAACCTCATGATGATCTTCTCCTTCTTCTTCTTTGATATTTTTTTTGCCTTTTTCAAGCTTCTTAGCTGAGGAGGATGGCATGATCCCTTTCCTTTTAGAGGCAGCAAACACATGCCTCTTTCCTCTTTGATATTTGAGAGGGAAAAGCTAAAATTTGTACACCTGAATGCCCTCACCATGGCTTACCTCAAGACTACCTTTATTTTCCTCGTTGATCTTTGCATTGATGTCTTCTGCACTGTGTTCTTGACTGCCTTCTTGAGCTTCAATTTCATTTTCTTCCATGCTAACATCAATGTTGTGATCTTCATTTGTGTCATCATACCTTTCTCCCTCACTGATATCAGCTTCATTATCATCTAGTTTCTGTGAGCTATTGTCACCCTCATAATTATCATTACCTTGAACACTTTCTTCATTTCCTTCAATACTACTAGGAGTCTTATTGTCTTTGGCACTATTCTCTGCACTATCATTATTACCACTATCAGGCTCATTGTTTTCACTTCCTTCTTGGCCATTAGGACTGCTGTTATTATTGTCACTGCCTCCCTCATTACTACTGCTAGAATTATTGTTGCGATTTTCACTAATGTTATCAACCTCTTCACTGATGTTTTGGTCTTTAGTGTCACTACTGTCATCATCATTAGGGCTATCAGTTATCATGGTTTCTGCCTCATCACTGTCCTTTGTGTTTCCAACATCATCATGGCCTTTATCATTTTCTGTGTTGTCACTTTTACAGGTGTCTTTATCAGTTTTTTCATTACTATTCACCTCTTCACTATTTTCTGCATTCTCATTTTCATTTTCATCTACCTCTTTACTGTCCTCTTCTTCATTGCTGACCTCTGCCTCTTCATTGCGGACCTCTGATGACCTCTGCTAACCTCTTCCTCTTCTTCATTGTTGACCTCTGCCTCTTCTTCATCATCCTCTGTACTGTCTTCTTCTTCATCATCTGCCTCTTTATCATTGCCTTCTTCTTCATCATTTGCCTCTTTATCACTGCCTTCTTCTTCATCATCTGCCTCTTTATCATTGCCTTCTTCTTCATTATCACTTGCTTGTTCACTGCCACTTCCCTCTTGATTTGATATATTGGGAGAGGGTGAGGAAGAAGAGTTTTCTTTAGGTGAGGGTGTATGAGTAGATGGTGAAGTATGGTCAGTAGAAGATGATATGGGAGTAGAAGGGGGAGGATGAGATGATGAGGGAAAATTTTGTTGAGGATGGGGTTGTGCGCTTGTGATAACTTCATGGGCGATGAACACCTCCCATGGAATACCCTGTTGCTCTAATTGATGTAACAAAACCATATTGATGAGAGAATGGTGAAAAATACTCTGCATTTTTTGTGAAGGGGGCTTCTTTTGCACAATATAAGACATCTTATCAATACTCCTATAGAGAAAATAGGGAAAATGTAGCAGCTTTACCCTAGTGAAGTGCATGAGCAGTCTTATATGGATGAATAAAGCCTAGAAAACCTACCCTCACATGTAAAATATTTCATGATGACTCTCATCAAGGGTGCATATCTCTCTAGTAAATGTGAAAAGAGAAAAATGGATTCGGAGTCAGCTTGGTATCTAGGTTTCAGGAAAGGCTGATAATGGCTCATGTCCAAATTTTCCAACTTGAACCACTTTTCTCCCATACTAGGTATCCTGGTGGCCATAGAAATGATGTTTGAAGATATATCAAAGTTTACTCCTGCTAAGTTTACTTGATCATCATGAAGGTTAAGGATAAACAGCCTGGTCAACTAGAGATGGCTCTGTATCTATTGTACTTTTTCACAAAATTCAAAACAACCCACCTCCTGGAAATATGAAACTGTCGTAGGAGAGCCATCAACTCCTTAGTGTTCAGTGGATCAAACCTATTTACTCTTCCACCCTTGCGTTGCTATCTTCTATGCCCTTGGCCTCCCTCACCACTATCACTATTACCTTCCCTTGAGATTTTTTTGTTTACTGTTGCCTTAAGTCCAAAAACCCTAATTATGCTTTGTGAAATTGATGGAAATTTATAGGGTTTATTCCTTGAACCAAATGACAAGAACTTTGAAAATGAGGTGGTGTTTTTGGTACTTATCCCTTAGAGGTGTTATGAAACCCTTAGAAGTGATTTCGAGGAGGTTTTTGAGCAAATTCCGGTCTTGGAATGATGCAGAGGCCCTGCTGGCCAAAATCTTAGCACTGAATGTGTTGTCGGGTTTGTTGAGGTTCCCATGTTTTGGCCAGATTGGAAAGACCAAAAGATGAGACAACATCAGAACCAATTTCAGACCTCAGGATCTAGCCCTCCTGGGTCTAGAGAGGGATCTCTCTAGCTTGAGCTAAGGTTTATGTCTATGAAGCTCAAAGTTTAAGATGTTAGGCTAGTTATAGGCACGAGTTTATTTGCTTTATTTTTTGTTTGGTTGCTGGTTATCAGGAATGAAGGGTTAAATGTAAGACTAGGCTGAGCAAAGAGGGATAAGGCAGAGGTGAAATATTCCAAGAAATACTCAGGATGTATATAAAGGCCATATTTTGAGGGCTTTGAACTTAGGTGAGAATGGTGACTCTATCAATTTGAACGATGATCAGCCTGCCCTCTTGTTTGGTCCTAAGATAGAGGGGAAGTTTCAGGAAGGGGTAGTTCCACCTTTCTATATCAGTCTCAACGTCCATGACAAGATCCTGCACAATGCAATGCATGATTCTGGAGCATCTCACAACCTAATTCCTAAGGTAGTTATGGAGAGACTAGGTCTAGAGATAACCAGACCCTACAAGGATTTGTACTCTTTTGACTCTAGCAGGGTAAAATGCCTAGGCCTGATCAAATACTTGTGTGTGAGCTTAACTCAAATCCTGGCTAAATGCATGGTTATGGATGTTTTGGTGGTTGATGTGCCACCTAAGTATGGCATGCTACTATCAAGATCATGGGGAGCCAAGCTGTAGGGTACAATGCAGATGGATGGCTCATATGCCACAATCCCAATCTTTGGCCAACTTAGAAAACTGTATAGGGAGACACAGATGAAATTCCTAATCAGTAGCCCTGAAAAACCAGAAAATTCACCTGTCTATTCTGTACATACAGACCTTGACTCCTTCATCTTTTGTAATGATGAATCTTTAGAAGGGTTAGAGTCCCAAGACAGAGATATAAATGGAGAGACAGAAGCTATTGATTTTAACATAATGGATGCTGTGGATTTGGAGGACAACGAAGAAGAAAACCACAATGAAACCTATAGGATATGCGGTGGAGACCTAACCCCGAGTGAACAAGAAATAGAGCATAAAATTCCATCCGACCAGATCCCTGAATCTCATACATTTCGCGAAGAACGAAGAAATCCATAGCCCAGTATAGACCCTACAACGCAACATAATGACGAAACCAGCTATAGGGAAAGGAGTGATAATGAAAACGAAGATGAACCCCTATGGGTGATGAACTTCGATGGGTCATGCACCAGAAGAACTACTGGGGCAGAAGTGTGGATTCATAACACAAAAAATAATTATGCAGAGAGTCATGCCTGTAACCTGTACTTCAAATGCATGAATAACGTCGCTAAATACGAGGCCCTGATCCTAGGTATAAATCTGTTGAGAAAATTAGGAGCCCGTAGGATTAATGTGCGTGGAGACTCTGAGCTGATTATTAAACAAGTGAACGGAGAATACACAGCGAAACATCCTAGGCTGAGAGCATATAGGAATGACACTATGGATCTGCTGAAAATGTTCGTGGAATACAAATTAGTGTTTGTTCCTAGGAGTCAAAATGTCATCGCAAATGGATTATCTTGCCTAGCTAGTTCCTACCCCAAGAATCCTAGTGACCAACAAGTCATCATTCAGACTAAATTTAGACCTGCTGTGCCAAACAACGAAAAATATTGGCAGGTTTTTGAAGGTGATAAACAAATCAAAGATTTTCTGGTAGGCAGAAACAAGTTTGAATTTTCTTATTCAGACTCTAAATCTGACCATAGCTGCCTAAGTGATGAGTCCTCAGATGAGGAAGAATCAACCTGTAACATAGAAATAAATTCTTTAGATGAACAGATTGGAAACCCAGATCGCAAATGTGAAAATGCAGATAGTGAAGAAATGGAGGTGTTGCAGGCCAGAGATAAGAATATACCCAGAGGCCTGGCACCCTTAGAGGACCTTTTTGACTTTGATGATGTGGCAAAAAATCCCACTATAGAACATGCAGACTCTGATGTGGAAGAATGCAACTTAGGCACTGAAGACAAGCCCAAAATGATTAAATTGGCTAAGTCTTTACCTGCAGACATGAAAAAGAAATACACTGACCTTTTCAAGGAATTCATTGATGTGTTTGCATGGAGCTATGAGGACTTAAAGGCCTATGATACAAATTTCATTCAGCATAAGATACCCTTGAAAGAAAATCGGAAGCCCTTTAGGCAAAAACTTTGCAGAATCAATCCTAAACAATTGCCTGCAGTAGAAAAAGAGATCAAGAAGATGTATGAAGTAGGTATAATTGTGCCTGTGAGGTTCTCTTATTGGGTATAAAACTTAGTGGCTGTGAGGAAGAAAACAGGAGAAATCAGATTGTGTATAGACTTCAGGAATCTCAATAGAGCCTCACTCAAGGACAATTACCCTTTTCCTAAAATGGAACATATTCTTCAGAAGGTAGTAGGTTCTTGGAGGATTTCCCTGCTAGATGGTTTCTCCGGATATAACCAAGTCTTATTAATCCCAGAAGACCAACTCAAAATAGCCTTTACCACTCCATGGGGTACCTTCATGTATGTGAAGATGCCTTTTGGTTTGATAAATGCTGGAGCCACCTTCCAAAGAGCGATGGACATAACATTTTCGGATGAGATAGGGCTCTTCATTGTTATCTACTTGGATGACATAATGGTATTTTATAAGACTGAAGAAGAACACCTGAAACATTTGAGAAAACTATTCGAAAAATGTAGAAGGTTCAACCTGTCCCTGAACCCTAAAAATACTATCTCTGGGCTACATGAGGGTAAACTCCTGGGCCACATCATATCTGAAAAGGGAATCAGGATAGACCCACAACGAGTTGAGGGAATACTGCAGATCACACACCCCATAAACATCAAGGAATTACAGTCTTTCATTGGAAATATTAACTTCCTTAGGAGGTTTATTCCAAATTTAGCTGAACACCTTAGAAACATAACTAACGTGCTGAAAAAATGTGCAGGATTTAAATGGACTGTGGGAGCTAAACAATCTTTTGAAACAGTGAAAATCGCACTTACCCAAGCTCTCGTCCTAATCAGCCCAGATTTCTCCAAATATTTCCTGATCTTTTCATTCGCCTCCGAGCATATAGTGGTTGCAGTCTTACTGCAGAAAAACACAGAGGGGATGGAACAACCAATTTCCTTATTTAGCAAAGCACTCATAGATGCACCCTTGAAATGAAACATCATGGAGAAACAGGCATGTGCTCTAATTAAGGCCTTGAAAGACTTCAGGGTGTACATATTGCATTCTCACATTGTAGCTTATGTGCCCAACATCATAGTCAAAGATATACTGTCTCAAGACCCAGATGGGAAAAGGGGAAAATGGATAACAGTGATCCTAGAGTATGACCTTGAGATAAAACCCACCAAACTGATTAAAGGTCAGGGCTTACCTAATTTAATGGCTGAATAAAACCTACAAGCCCTATACATTAACATGATAAGTACCATGGATGAGCAACAAGAGTTTCCTGATCTCATCGTTGAGGAAAAATTTAAGAGCTTTCCTCGGTATTCCGACATTCTGTATGTGCTTACACACCTCAATGCACCTCCTAGATTATCAAAGACCAAGGCCAAATTCTTAAAGCTAAAAGCCATAAGTTACTGTATTGTGAATGAAAAATTATACTGGAAGAATCCTAATGGCATGTTACTTAAATGTTTAACTGAAAATGAGGCAGAGAGGGTTAAACAATAATTCCACGCTGGAGAATGTGGAGGCCACCTGAGTTGGAAAGCCACTGCAAACAAAATACTCAGAGCTGGTTATTACTGGCCCACACTCTTCAATGATGTTCATAAAATGATAGTTTCTTTCCACAAATTTCAGATCTTTGAGGGAAAGAGAAAACTCCTCCCTTTACCCTTGCAACCCATCACTGTGGAAGGTCCCTTTCTGCAATGGGGCCTAGATTTCATAGGGGAAATTCACCCTGCTTCTTCTGCTCAGCACAAATGGATCCTAACAGCCACAGATTATTTCACTAAGTGGATAGAGGTCGTGCCCACTAGGAATGCCACAGATTCAGTCATCATTAGTTTCCTAGAGGGTCACATCCTCTCTCGGTTTGGCTGCCCAAGGAGAATAATCACTGATAATGCTGCTGCTTTCAGATCCAAAAGGATAGTTGGTTTTTGTCACAGGTACCAAATAGCACTTGGTCATTCAACTACCTATTACCCTCAAGGTAATGGATTATTTGAATCATCAAATAAGAGCCTGGTGATCATCATCAAGAAGCTGTTGGAAGAGAACAAAAAATCATGGCATAACAAGCTAGTACATGCTTTGTGGGCTGACAGGCTTACAACCAAGAAGTCCATTGGCATGTCTCCATTTCAGCTTGTATATGGAATAGAAGCAGTATTTCCTACCAGCCTTGGGATACCAGTAATCAAGTTGGTCCAGGAGATCCAAACAGAAGAAGATAGCATGGTGAGGAGAATAAATCAGACAATCCATATTCAACAAACAAGGGAAGAGGTCTACAACAGAGCAATGAAAGTTCAGGAGAATATAAAGAAATTGTTTGACAAAAGAACCAAAGCTGTTGATTTCAAAGTTGGAGATAAGGTGTTGAAGTGGGATTCGAGAAGATAAGATAAAGGAAAGCACAACAAATTTGACAGTTTGTGGCAAGGTCCATACCTCATCCAGGCCTCTGTGGGTCCCAATGCTTTCTTCGTACAAGAATTGGATGGCACTGAGCTGTTTGGGGGTCCTGTCAATGACAGGATTCTCAAACATTAATTCTGCTAATTTACAGTTTCCAGTCTCCATTTCCATTGTACATACCATTGCAATTTTTTATTTTCAAGAAAAGAAAAATGTTTCAAAAATAGAAGAAAAAAAAAGAGGTTCAGACATGCTTAAAACATGAACCTCTGATGTGCAAAATATTGGCTCTAATAAGCTCAAAACCTAAGCCAAAACAAGTAAAGCAACTGGTCCTAACATGTTCAAAATTTGGGCCAGCAAAGAAGAAAGAAGAATCAGCTCTAACATGCCCAAAACCAGAGCTGAGATGAAAAAGGAAGTGACTCTAACATGCTCAAATCTTGAGTCACAAAGGGAAAGGAGGATGTTTCAAGTTTCAGATCTCAAGCCTTCACAGTTTCGTTTCAGCTTCCTACAAATTTTTTCCATGTGCAACTGTCTTTATGCCTTGGACCCACAGCAAGTCAGACAGTCTAATCCTGGCTTGACTATTTTTCAATTTTCTGTCCTAGAATGTAGAGAAGAAATTTGTTGGACAGTTTAATCCCAGCAGATATTAGATTAGGTAGAGAAACCTATGAGACCAACAGTTTAATATGGTCTCATGGAGCAATAAGGGTAGACGTAGAATAGGTTTATTTTCTATTTGCAAAAATAAAATAATGTAAAGGGTCTGCTAGCTCAAATGCACCATAGAAGAAGAAAAAATGCTAGGATTGTAGTATGGGTAGGTAGGATGTTGAGGAAAGTTTTTCTGTTGATGTAATGTCTTCATATTGTGGAAGCCTATCAAAGAAAGAAGGGATGTGTAAAGCAGCAGGCACCTGGCCTACTCCAAAGATCTATTCTCTGAATTCTTGACTCCTTCAAGAAGAAGCCATCCCCATGTGGAGCCACTGTTAGCCCCCCTATAAATTTTGACAAAGAAAAAAAGGGGGCTAGAATTATTTTGAGCCCTCAAGGAATGGATCTCCCCGAAGACACATCATCCTTGAGGCCTCCTACACCTTTGCCTCTGATAAATTTCCCTCTGCAGCACTCTCCATGTTACCCCTCTCTTCCCCTTCACAAAGTCCCCTCTCTATCCCAATTTCCCCCCAATTTCCCCTTTAAATCCTACCTTCACCCTTTGCTGTGCCATTTTCCCCTTCTACCCTTTATCGTTACCCTCTTTAGGCCTTGGAATGCATTAAAAAAGGTGAAAAACCCCCTTTCAGACCATATAGTAGGCCTAGCCCCCACACCTCTTTCCTCCAAGTAACCCAACGCCGAAACCACCTGCCAGCACTGAAAGCGCCTATCTCTAATGGGTATCGGGTGCAACATCAACCGTTGATATTATTTGATCAGATGGTGATTAATAACCCCAAAACCCTCCGTGTTTCCCCCGTTCATTTCCTAGATCGTGCCATCGCCGTTCATTTTCCCATCAGATCGACTGTTCGGAGCCTATCCGCCTAGTGGACCCCACCGCGCACTATTCACAAACCACCAGTTTTTATCGCACCGCCTTTGGGCGGAGGGGGGGTTTTCCCGATGACCCAATGATTCCATACATATCCTGCCACGTGTCCCTGCGTACGGTCCCAAAACAGCTATCCCATCGCGCGTTATCATTCGGCATGGGTTGCGCAGCGATATTCACGTCAACTGTCAGATCTGCCCTCTCTCATCCAACGGTCATCACTCAAAGGAGCTGCGCGCTGTTTAGTCCATGGGTCCGTACCCTTGGGCCACGTTCTTTGCCCTCCGACGTGTTGCCCGCCATCAATATCCACTCAGATTGAATGGTCCAGATTCATTTCTCCACTATTGACTATTCCGCTGTCCAACCGGTTCCGCCACATCACCTCCACGTGTCCACCATATGGTCTCCCTCCATTTTCGTATATTCATTCAAAGGTCGAAGATTCAAAGGTTTCTCGTTCATTTTTCCTCCACACCACCTTCTGACTATAGTCTTCATCGTTTCCACCTCGCTACAGATCATCCATGATATTTTCGCCATCAGCCAGTCTGCATCATCAGTCTAGCCACCCCATTGTGTCCACCACCCCCATTGTTTTCTTAACATGTTTTCGTATTGTGCAGGGTTTCAGAGAGGCGGAAAGCCACCATAATTCATAGGAATCATTTTAAGCGGCGCATTGAGCGGGCAGAATTAAAACTGAAGCTGGTATTGCAGGGAAATGTCAAGAAAGGTGGCGGAAGTATAAATTCCATCAAAGGACGAAGTTTGAAACTGCACAGACTCTATCCCGTGCCATTAAAGCCCAGGTATTGCAGAATTGAGACATTTATGAAGCCGTGAAGAAAAACTAGCTTCATGATCATGGATTCCAGCATTCAGAACTGAGTTTTTGGTTTAATACAATATTTTAGAGGCAAAGCAACGGATCAGTGAACCTGAAGATCATGCAGAAGGTACAACACGCAAAGATTCATGAAATCAGGGTTCAAATCAGCAGAATGTTTCCTCCAGAGCAAGGACACAGTGCACATTATGGTTTCAGTTTATATGGTGTCCAAGCAGTTTTCTCCCCCCTTCGCAGCAACCCTATGCTATCAGAAGCATTTGTTTCACCAGCATGGCATTCCATTCAATCATTTTGTTTATACACCAAAGTACTGCACAGTACTGCAGTCAGAGCACATCAGAGTCATATCAGAGTAATTCCCAGTCTGAAGAAGATCGTTTAGACACTCAAAGAACATCAGAGAGTAATTCACAAGAGTTATACAGGATGGGCTTCAGCCCTCTTTCTTTTCAGAAGTTTAATACTGCATTTAGTTCCCCACCTACCTCCTCTGCTCCTCCGGGGCTATAAATCCATGAAAAACTCATTGTAATGGTTGTTGATCAATTATTAGAGAACTGTAAGAAGTTTCTTTTGAGACTCAGTCTCTGTGTAAAGATTGTAAGATAGGTCGATGGATATGTTTTCAAACTAAGTATTTAGCTATTGGCAATGTTGTACTTGATTGGTATTGTTATTTAATATGACAAGCACATTTCTTTGGATCCTGATCTGAAGCAGCGGTGATGTTTTCCTATCTCTGTGTTTATATTCATTTCATTTTGTTTCCACTGGCTTGCATCAGAAGTTTGGTGTAGGATTTACCATTGTTAGGTACCCTATTCTCCTGCTCTCCTTGCCATTTATGTTTCTCTTTTGAATGTATTATCTGAGAAATCATTTCAGTTAGTTTAACCAGTGTAGTGGATGTTATTGCCTGATCTCTGATGTATGAATTAAATGAATTCAGTTCTTAGATGTTTTCTTGTTATTGATCTAGTTGGAAGATTTGGGAACACTAGGGATTAGAGTTAGCCCTGTCCACTAGGATCCTTGTACAACCTGCTGATCCATAGATTTGTGCTCTGAAATCTGTATTATCTCCTCCCAGTTACTTTCCCATATCACATAATCATCTTGAAGATCCTAAGTTTCAGATGACTAGCCCAATTGAAATCCTGCCTATTGAGTAGCAAGCAAATCCTTTCCTGACTCCATTGCCCAATGGTTCTAAATATTTCCTGGAATATTTCACCTATGCCTTATCCCTCTTTACTCATACTGATCTTACATTGAACCCTTCTTTCCTGATAACCAGCAACCAAAACAAACAATCAAACGAACAAAATCGTGCCTATAACTAGCCTAACATCTTAAACTTTGAGCTTCATAGACATAAACCTTTGCTCAAGCTAGAGAGATCCCTCTTTGGACCCAGGAGGGCTAGATCCTGAGGTCTGAAAGTGGTTCTGATGTTGTCTCATATTTTGGTCTTGCCAATCTGGCCAAAACATGGGAACCCCAACAGGGTCTCTGCACATGTTTTCGGGTCGGCCGAGGGTGCAACACCGAACACGCAGCACAAGGGCTAGGCGGGTGAGCAGAATGGCTGAGGCATGGGCCTGTCGGGCAGTATTCGTACAGCGCTGAATGCGCAGCACATGAGAAAGGTTGCACGGGCCTATCGGGTCTCTTGTTGGGCAAGGATGAACATGTTCTCATGCAGGGTGTAAACTCGTAGCCCACTAGTCTTTTGGACAAGTTCTTGTTCAGGGTCAAATTCATAGCCCACATTTCTGTCGAGTTTCTGGTGGGGTAAGACTGCACGCCGGTTCTGGGCACGGGCTGCCGAGTTTGCACAAAGCCAACGCATAGCACGCAATCACAGGAGTGTAGTGTATAGAGGAATTTATACAGCAGGAAGCCTCTAGGAGCATAGCAGGGGCTTCCAGATGCGTAGAATAGGCTAGATTTTCCCGAACTAGCCGAAAATTCACAAATTTTGCTCTGATTTTTTTCTTTGATGATTTCGTGAAAACAAAGTGAGTTGCTGAAGGGTGAAAAATGCCTTTATACTTGATAAATTTAAATTAAAAAACCCACTTTGCTAGTTTTGTTACTCTTTCTCACTTTTTCACTGATATACCTTTGTTTCTTTTGATGTAGGTGACTAGGTGTTGAAGCTGGTCTTTTGATGCAGGTGGCTAAAGCACTGATTTAGTTTTCTCCTTTGGTCTTGACAATATGACATAAACCAACAAATTTGTAGTCACCTTTGTTTTTCCACCTGTTAGGTCTCTGTAATAAGAAATATTGACAAAAGTCCGATCACAGAGTTAACATCATTTCAACCAACTTTGGGATTCTAGGATCTAGCCCTCCTGAATCCGGAGAGGGATCTCTCCAATATGTGCAAAGATGGATTTTTCTTTGAAGTTTGGGGTAATAATATTAGGCTAGTTATGAAGTCCAAGGGTTTGTTTGGTTTTTTGGATGGTTGAACATATTTGTTGTCTGAGGCGGAAAGATCTATATGCAAATAGGTTCAAAAGTGAGAAGTTGCAAGAAAAAAGAGTAAGCTTTGATCAAGAAGAAAGATGATGGTAGGTTTTCAGTCCATTGGGCTATGGAGTCATAAGGGGATTTAATTGAAACAATCAGGTTCAAGAGTGGTCTATGGGGCAAGTCATCTATGCCTAAGGATCTATTTAAGGTTTTGATTTATGGAATGGAGTGATACATCAAGAAAGGGAAATAAACGGATGCAGAAACAAAGAGCAGCCTAAGATCTGATAAGTACTTTGAAACTAGTCAGCTTTTGACATACACTTAAGAAAAACATAGAAGTAAACTAGGATCTGGTAAGTACTTTGAAACTAGCCAGCCTTTGATACACTTCAAACATAAAACCTATAAAAAACAAAAGGGAAACTTGAAGGAGACTTTTGGAGTAGAGTCTAGCGGGTCGGGCGCACCACAAATCCTCTCCTAGCTCTTCTTTACTTTGTTACTTTCAAGACAATCACAGAGATAACACAGAATGGCCCAAGATCTGATAAGTACTTTGAAACTAGTCAGCTTTTAACACATCCTAAGGGAAACAATCAAATAGTTGATCAAATAAGAAAGGGACTCAGGGCTAACCTTAATTTCCTCAGTTCATCTTCACACAACATATATTGAAAGTAACATTTAAAAAATAACATTTAGTCAAGGCAATAAGATGATGGAACGCCAACATGCCTATGCCTAAACTGAATTAATCATTTCCAAATAACACAGATAGAAGAAAACATCCAAATAAAGATTTCTCAGCCAGAGAAGGTTATTGGTATACAATAGGTCCTAACTCTGTTTAAACTGTTCTTTACAGCAGAAAATGAAACAAAATGGAAACATAAATAAAACACAAGTTACAGTAAGAACAACATCACCGTCAGCATAGACCAAGATCCCATAAATCAGCTTGTATTGATGCTCCAAACTGGTTACAATCTTCAAATCCAGTGTGTCAATTCATCTTTTTTCGAAACCTAACTTATCTATTACAAGCAGAGCTCCAAGAGCTAGTGAAATCCTATCTACAATCAAGAGTCTTCAGCTCAGTTACAATTACAATGCTTCAGCAATTACATTAACAACCAACCCCCTCACTCATCTTCTACTGAAGTATTTATAGAAGGATGAGGAGGTAAGATCTGAATAAAGATCTCAAATACAATTAATGTAGAGTTAATGTCTTTCTTGGCCCTTGGGGGCTCAATGAAGAAACCATACAGGTGTTTAACTGCATTAATTGATTTACACTTATGAATTAAGCTCGGAGGGAGCTTTTGTTGACCTTTGAGGCTCTGTGTGATGTTAGGGCTACTCTGCAGACATTCTTTCATTAAATTCCTGGCAGAAGTAACTCTTCGGCTGTGTCGGGGTAAAATATCTGATCCCAATCAATAAATTTTGTTCTTGATTGAATACTTTGAGGCACAGGTGGCACTGTAGTCGCTGGGAGGAATCAATTCACCTCCATCTGTGTCGGTCGAGCGTTTTCCTGATAAAAAACTTTAGGTTTTTCTTTTAATCTGTGTTTTAGATTGGGGATTAGGCTACAGATAACCGTCTTAGCTGTAATCCCCGCTAATCTGTCCATCAATCCTCTGCTCTGGTTCATCCTGGCCTTCGCGCTGATATCCTTTCACTGCATCTTATCTACTGTGTTTTTTGAGGTTTAGCAGAGGCATACAGCACCAAGGGCTCATGAAACCTTGATGAAAACATGAATCTATACCCTGTGGTTAATTTTTCTAATGCATTCGAAGGCCGGAAGATCGTCATCCTTGGCCGACGAAAATTCTTCATTTAAGCGAAAAAAACCTTAGAACCTGCGAAATACGAACAAACATTATAAAATCCTGCTTTATAGGGAAATCTGCATCGGAGGATGTTAGGAGGAGCGGAGCAATCTGAGCCATCGATCGCGCTATGATCGACGGTCGGGAGCGATCGGGAAAGTCAGCGGCGGATATGCGTTGATTGTGCAATGGAATCGGGAAATTGAATGGGGACCGTCGATCTGCAGAGATCAACGGGGGAGATTGATTTCCCACCGCACGACGGCTTGGTTATCGGGCGGGCGCTTTGGTTAGAGGTCGGGCATCTTGGGCGATCATCAACCGTTGGATCAGCGGGCCCAGATCGGACGGTTATCATCGATTCCGCTGGGCGGTTATGGTCTGATGGATAACGAGCGGGGGACTGACTTTACGCGGCAGTTTTGAAACATGGTGGAGGACACGCGTCAGGCGGCGTGTGGAATCGCTGGGCATCGAACCAAAACAGCCTTTGCCCGAAGAGTGGTGCGAAATAAACCGTGGTTTTTTGGAGTGGGGAACCGCTAGCGGGGACCACTGGTAAGTTGCGCTCCGCGCCGTCCGATCTGGTTTTTGATCGGACGGCGGAGATGAATTACGGGGGGCCAGGGTGTACGGACACGAGACTTTTGGAGCAACCCCCCGTAGTGAATGGCAGCCGTTAGATTAAGTCTTCACCCATCCCGAGGAGTCAACTACGGGGGCACCAAGGCTTGACCCTACGAATAGAGTAAAGCCCCCGCAGGGGAAACGCTTCGGTCACGACGTCGGGTTACATGGAGAGAAAAGGTAGTAGGGGCTTAGCCTGAGGGGCTTAAGTCTAGCGCATAGAAAAGTGTGTTTTCTATGGTTTTTAATGGTTTTTTAAGGAGATAAAGGCTTCCGATAAGGCCAAAATAGTGGGTTTTAACCTTATAAAAAGGATTTTAATGAAATGAAAAGGGAGAAACATGAAATTGTGGGGTTTTCATAGGAAATGGAGAATAGAAAATGAGGTTAGTGGTGGAAAGAAGAAAAAGGGAAAAGGGTCCTTTGCAGAAGTATCCAACTGTGGATTTTTATAGGATTTTAGAGGCTTTTGAAGTATGAAACAGTAGTATGGGATATGGACAGAGGGAAAAGGCTGGAGGTCTTATAGAGACTTCAAGAGCCAACAATTTTTAGAGATGAAATTTTTTCCTTGGAGGCTCCCAAAAGTGCTTAGACACCTTTTGGTATAACAAAATATTATGGGTGGCTAACAGTGGCTCCACATGGGGATGGTGCCTTCCTGAAGGCATCAAGAATTCAGACTTAATTCTTCTGGGATGCTGACTTGTGCCTGATCCTTTGGATTGCTTTCTTTTGCTGGATGATTTTTCTCTGCTTCCGAAAAATAAGGTCAATCATGAAAGATAAATGGACTTCATCAATACAACTTTCTACCTACCCAATCCTACTGATCTAACATTTTTTCTTCCTCGTTAGAGTGCACTTGGATTGGAAAACTCTTTTCACAACATTTTATTCTTTTGAAAGCATAAAAACTAATCTAATTCTACTCCTTATTTCTCCCTGAACTCAGATTAAACAGTTGAGCTCAGATATTTCTCTACCTAATCTACTGTCTGTTGGGATTAAACTGTCCAACAGACTTTCATTCCCTAAATTATACAACAGAAATTTAAAAATAGTCAAGTCAAGATTAAGTTGTTTGAATTGCTGTGATCTATGGCATAAAAACAAGCTGCACATAGATTATTATTTGCAGAAAAATAAAAACAAAATGGAAGGCTTAAGATCTGAAAGTCTCTTATCATGGCCTTCTCTTTTCTTCACAGCTTTGTTTTTGCTTTGCTTTTGAGCTGTCTTTTCTTTTCTTCTGGTTCAGATTTTAAACTGATTAGAACCAGATCTTTACATTCTTTGACTCAGAATTTAACACAGATTTGAGTCATCTTTCTTTGGAAACTTTGGTTCAGATTTTGAGCTTGCTTTAACCTTCAATTTCTAACCTAATCTAACTACTGATAAGCCAAGATTGAACAGTTTGGAAAATCAAATTCACTATCCTATCAGCAGAAAAATTTAAAGCTAATTAGTCAAGATTAAACTGTTTGACTAACTAGAAGGGTGTTTTTGAGGAGTGGTATTTGAGCTTACACACTTTCAGATTTATTTCTTCTTTTGGCATGGGGCTTTGCCTTTCTTGTTTTCAATTCTGCCCTCTTTTCTTTCTTTTCTTTGTTTTTGTATTTTTTTTATTTTTCATAATTTTGAATGAAATGGTGGATGGACTATTCATAATGGAAAAAGATAAAAAGGATTCAAAACATAAAATGGATCAAGAGAAGTAATGCTTAAGCATCTCGCCATTGACAGGACCCCTAATCAATTCTGTTCCATCCAGTTCCTGTAAGAAAAATGCATTATTACCAGCAACTGAATGAATAGAGTAAGGGCCAAGCCAGAGGTTGTCAAATTTTCCATGCTTTCCTTTTTCTTCCCTTCTTGAGTCCCACTTCAAAACTTTATCCCCAATATTGAAATTTCTAGCCTTTGTTCTTCTATCAAATATCTTCTTGATACTATCTTGCTTCTGCAATGCTTTGTTATACACTTCCTCTCTGGTTTGCTGAAGATGAATGGTTTGATTTATTCTTCTGATTATGTCATTTTCTTCAGTCTGCAACTCTTGAATTAACTTCATAACTGGTACACCAAGGCTGTTAGGAAAAATTGCATCTGTACCATACACAAGCTGGAAAGGTGACATACCAATAGATTTCTTCAAATTTAATCTGTCAGCCCAAAGTGCATGGATCAGCTTTGTGTGCCAAGACTTTTTATTGTCCTCCAACAATTTCTTGATTATGTTCACTAAGCTTTTGTTGGAATATTCTGCAAGTCCATTACCTTGAGGGTAATAGGCCGTGGAGTGTCCCAATGTTATCTGATACTTGTGACAGAATTCAACCATTTTCTTTGATCCAAATGCTGCTGCATTATCTGTGATGATCTTGGTAGGACAGCCAAATCTGGATAGGATGTTAGTCTCCATAAATTTTATGATAACTGAATCATTGGCTTGTCTACTAGGTATGGCTTCAATCCACTTAGTGAAATAGTCTGTGGCAGTAAGAATCCACCTATGCTGGGCAGAAGATGGTGGATGGATTTCTCCTATGAAGTCAAGTCCCCACTATTGAAAAGGGGCTTCAACAGTGATTGGATGCAGAGGCAGGGGCAGTAATTTTCTCTTGCCTTCAAACAATTGGCATTTATGGCAAGTAGTGGTCATCTTGTGGACATCATGAAATAGAGTAGGCCAATAGAAACCAGCCCTCAAAATTTTGTTGGTTGTCGAATTCTAGTACAAATGACCTCCACACTCTCCTTCATGGAATTCCTGCTTAATATTTTCTGCATCAAACTTAGGCAAACATTTAAGCAATATACCACTTGCATTTTTCCAATAAAGACATTTATCAATAATGCAATAGTTTACAGCCTTTAATTTTAAGAACCTTGCCTTTGTTTTTGATAAACCAGGAGGTGTATTCAGATTAAGAAAAAAATAAACAATATCAGTATACCAAGGAGAATTCACAAAATGGTCTTCAAAAATGGGAGTCGAGAATTCTTCTTGGTCATCCAAAGCATTAATCATATTAATATCAAGAACTTCACAATTTGATTCGGCCATTAATTTAGCTAGACCTTGGCCTTTGATGAGCTTAGTGGGTTTTATCTCTAAATCATATTCAAGAATAACATCAATCCACTTACCTCTCTTACCATCTGGGTCCTGTGTTAGAATGTATTTAACGACTGAATTTGGAACAAAGGCAATAATGTGTGAGTGAAGGATGTATACTCTGAAGTCTTTCAAAGCCTTCACCAAAGAAAAATCTTGCTTCTCCATAATGTTATACTTCAAAGGGGAATCCCTTAATGCCTTGCTAAAGAATGTAATAGGCTGCTCTTGTCCTTGTGGATTTTTCTGTAAAAGGACAGCAGCTATGGTATGTTCCGATGCAAATGAGAAGATATAAAAGTCTTTTGAAAAATCAGGACTTATGAGAACCGGTGTTTTGGTTAATGCTTGTTTTACCAGTTCAAAGGATGTCTTTGCTTCCAAGGTCCATTTTACCCCTTGCTCTTTCTTCAACATATTCGTGATATTCCTAAGGAGCTCTGCCAAGTTAGGGATGAACCTTCTCAAAAAGTTAATCTTCCCAATGAAAGACTGCAACTCTTTTATGTTCCGAGGATGAGAGATTTGCAATATAGCCTCAATCCTCTTTGGATCTATCTTTATACCCTCCTCAGAAATGATGTGCCCAAGAAGTTTACCTTCTTGGAGACCAAATAAAGTCTTCTTAGGGTTTAAAGATATACCAAACTTTCTGCACTTCTCGAAAACTTTTCTTAAATGTTCTAAGTGCTCTTCATCCATTTTTGAAAACACAGTGACATCATCAAGATAGATAATGATGAAGAAGCCCAGTTCGTCTGAGAATGCTATGTCCATGGCTCTCTGAAAGGTTGCTCCAACATTCATTAGACCAAAAGGAATTTTTACATACATGAAAGTGCCCCATGGTGTAGTAAAAGCTGTCTTTAATTGATCATCAGGGTGGACTAAGACTTGATTATACCCTGAATAGCCATCTAGCAAAGAAATTCTTTTAGACCCCACCACCCTTTGTAAAATATGATCCATTTTGGGCAAAGGGTAGTTGTCTTTTAATGAAGCTTTGTTTAAATTTCTAAAGTCTATACAAATCCTGATTTCTCCAGTTTTCTTCCTAACATACACTAGGTTAGATACCCACTCAGAATATCTAATAGGGACAATAATACCAGCGTCATACATCTTCATGATTTCCTTCTTAACCAAAGGCAGTTGGACAGGGTTTATTCTGCGCAGCTTCTATTTGAATGGTTTTTGGTTTTCTTTAAGAGGGATTTTGTGCTGTATTATCTCGGTGTCATCGGACTTAAGATCTTCGTAACTCCATGCAAAAACATCAGAAAATTCTTTGAACAACTCTATGTATTTGAGTTTAATGTGAGCTGACAAAGTTTTGGACAGTTTGACCATCTTCAGTTTTTCCTCACTGCCTATATTGCATTCCTCTACCTCAGTCTCTACAGGCTCTATTTTTGGTTTATTTTCCACATCGTTAAAATCGAACAACTCTTCCAAAGGTGCTAGACCACTTGGCAAACCTTCATCTTTAGAATGCAGAGTTTCTATTTCTTCTGTTTCTGATTCTGCACTCAATTCTGTTTTGTTTCTGCATTTGCTAATCTGAAGGTTTATGTTGACAAGCTCAGGAGAAGGCTCTTCCTCGCCAAGAAATTTTTCTTCACCGCAGTCTGTATCATAGTCTGAATCTGAACTATGCAGTTCAAATTCATTTCTGAATTGCATGAAGTCTTCTATTTGTTTATCTCCGTCAAACACCTGCCAGTATTTTTTATTATCAGGCACAGCTGGTCTAAATTTTATCTGAGATGTGTCATCATATAGCATTGGGCAGGTTCTAGTAGCATAGGCCAAATTGTGGGCCATAAGATTTCTTTTCTTCGGGACAAAACTTAAGTTGGATTCCTCAAATGTTTTTAAAAGATCCATGACATCATTCCTATAGGCCCTAAGTCTGGGATGATTTGCATTATACTCCCCATTGACTTGCCTAATGATTAACTCAGAATCCCCATACACGTTAATTCTTCTGGCTCCTAATTTCTTCAAGAGATGCAAGCCTAAGAGAAGGGATTTGTATTCTGCTATGTTGTTGGAACACTGAAAGTTCAATTTACATGAAATACATTCTGTATGATTGTTTTCAGTGTTAGCAATCCAGACCCCTGCACCAGCATTAGTTTTAGTGCATGACCCATCAAAATACATACTCCAAAGAGGATCATTTTTAGTTTTATCAGTTTGGTGAATGTCCTTTGTATGATTCGACTCCTCAAGTTTTTCATCGGGTTGAGGATTTTTCTCTAGACTGTCAAGATTTAAGTTTAATGGATTGATGATTTGTAGTTCAAGACCTGTGTTTGGTTTGCTAGGATTTTCATATACAGTAAACTATTTTGACAGTTCAGCGTTGTGTTCCTCTTCCTCCATTTCAGCCAATGATCCCGTTAAAACGATTTTTTCAGGGAGTGTTTCATCATTAAACATGATAAAAGAATCAAGGCCTGTATTCATAGAATACAAAGGGGAGTTTTGAGGTATGTCTTGACTTGTCACTGTGTATTGCATATGAGACTCCCTGTAAAGTCTTCTGGTCTGATTGAAAACAGGGATAGTCGCATAGGTCATGTCCATCTGCATAGTTCCTTGTAACTTAGCCCCCCAAGATCTTGATAAAAGCATTCCATACTTTGAGGGTACATCAGCCACAACAACATCCATGACCAAACACTTGGCTGGAATTTGGGCTAAATTAACACAGAGGTCTTTGATCAATCCTAGACATTTAACTCTGCTTGAGTCAAAGGAGTACAGGTCTTTGTAAGGTCTGGTAATTTCAAGACCCAGGCTTTCCATTACAGCTTTTGGCATTAAATTATGGGAAGCGCCTGAGTCATGCATAACATTGTGTAGAATTTTTTCATGAATGTTCAAACTTACATAAAAGGGAGGGACAGGCCCCTCTTGAAATTTACCTTCAATCTTGGGACCAAAAATAAGCTCTGGTTGGTCATCATTAAGACTGAGAGTATCCTCGTTTTCCTCTATGTTTAAAGCCTTCAAAATTTGGGTTTTAAATACATGATGGGCAGCTAACTCAGTCAAGGGAACAGAAATTTTGATCTTTGAGATTTCCTGTTCCATACTGAAAGGAATTTGATTTTTTAAGGTGCTGGTTTCAGCCTTGTTTATTACCACTTTATCAGCAACAACAGCTTGCTGATTTGTTTTATCTACAGTTGACACATGGTTTAAAAAGGAGTACTAGCTGAAGTGTTAGTACTACTGATGTTTGCACTCCGTTTTTCAAGATTTTGAGTGTCTTTCTCTTTACCTTTACCAGAATTATCAGCCACTGTTTTATCCTTTTGTTTGATTGTTTTAGGCTTGGTTGCAGTGCTATTTTGAGAAGGTTTGTTAGAGGTTTTGGTGTTGGGGGTTTTTTGACTCGATCTACTTCTAAGTTCATATTCCTTTGAAGGTTCAGTCATGGCATTTTCCATGTCTTGACAACAATTTTGATTATCATCCCTTTTGTCATCATAAGGTGTGTAAAGACCCTCTTTTCTGTCATAATGAACCTCGAAGCTATCATCATCTACCCCAAATAAGTTTATATCATCTTCCTCTGTTATTTGATCCATTTCGTCAACCTCACTTACATAGTTTTGATGAAAGGGAGGAGTGATCTGCTGATCATCTTCCCTAGGTCTGTTTGGAGGTTGGTTTCTTCTAACATTCTGATTCTGGTTTTGGTTTCTGTTTTGAGGAGCGTTTTGATTTAGACTTGCTTGCGCTCTCTCTAGAATGCTCATTTTCTTCATCATTTCTTCCATCATTCTTTCCATTTTTGAGCTTGAGGTAGTAGGGGTGGATTCCTCTCTAAAAGATACTCTCTTTTCAGCTTTCATCCTTGCTCTCTTCTCCATTAAGTTTACTTCCACAGAGAGAGCACCTCTTTGCATATCTTCAAGGGTTGGAAAATCTATTTCTCTGAGTGAATAGGTCATGTCAGCATCAAACCCTTCAGGAAAATTGTTTAAAGCTGAGCCCCGTGGAGGTTTTAGTTCAGGAGAAAGTGCATTATACACACTGTTAAATATGGTACAATAAGCCTGTACACTTTCCCCTGGGTTTCTATGGAGATTGTTATAGTCAGCAAGAACTTGGAGAGGATTCTTCCTCACTTCCCATTTGTTTAAGAATGTTTGATGGAAGCCTTGGAGATCATTAATACTATGGGGGGATAAGCCTTTAAACCATTTTCTTGCTTCTCCCCCCAGACTTTGAGCAAACAGTCTAAGCTTGACAAAATCATCATCAATTTCATTTCTGTCAAAGTAGTCATTCATCTTGTCCACATGTTGTGATGTTGTTGTAGTATTGCTAGCATCATATAATGAAATTTTGGACTGATAGTCCTGTGGAAGATTGACTAATGGTACAGGAAGGACTAAGGGAGCATACCATGCTGCCATGATAGGTGGTGGAGGTGGATTGACAAGAGGTGGGGTGGGCTGAAATGAAGTGGTTTGAGCAGTGGATGAAGGATGAACAGAAGTGGATGGAACAACAGTAGATTGCTGAGCTAATCTTAGATGAGAGACACCTAAGTTAAGAAGAAAATGTAAATCAGGAGGTGTTGATTCTCTATTCCCAAGGTGTTCACTTGTTTCAGGAGATGAAAGTGAAGTCTCAGAATCTAGCTGATCTAAATCACCAAATGACCTAGTCCTAAATGGGTTCAATAAGTCAGTTTGTGATTTCTGTAGAGCTGAAAGATTTTCAGGGACTGAATTGGCTCTTATGTGAGATCTGAAAATAATTGAGGATTCTATCTTAGGAGACTTCCTAAGGATACTTTCTGGGTTGTCAACTATATTAAGTGGATCAGGGTCAGGATGGGCTCTAGTGTGAATATTTCTAGGAGCCACTATGCTATGTTTTTAGACCTAAATAAACCAGAAAATTTCAACCAGATATGACAATCTTTGAGAGGTTAAATAAATTGTTTTCACACTTTTAATCCTACAATCCTCTAATTGGATTTGAAAAATATTATAGTGGAAAGGGTTCTTCCCAATGGAGTCTTAAGGTCTGTTTAGGATTGTGGAGTCACCAGGTGGAAAGTTTAGAGTGTGTTCAAAGAAGTACACTGTCCACCACAGTGCTTGTGAGACATTCCTTTTCAAGGATATCTCAAAACACAACAAACTCTAACCAGAGATTGACTGGGAGGGTATTTACCAGATATTTCACCTCTAAAAGAGGATGAGATCCGGAGGCTACCTGGCCCTTTCCAGACTCTGTCTAAGAGTATGAGGTAAAACA
Source organism: Pinus albicaulis (assembly GCA_034641835.2). Lineage (NCBI taxonomy): Eukaryota > Viridiplantae > Streptophyta > Pinopsida > Pinales > Pinaceae > Pinus > Pinus albicaulis. Next base: position 170,010,445 of record CM076581.1, on the reverse strand, counting down.
CATCCAATGGTAAATGAAGTTTAAGAGCAAGTGTTTTACTACCAATCTGAAATTCTTTTTGGTATTTTCTGAATTGTTTTTATTTGTGGTTTGCAAGAATGTCCTAAATTTTCTTCAAAACTTAGCTACGGTTATGAGACAAAGATAGTCTACTCTTATGGCTAAGCTAGCTGATTTTTCAAGGTAAGATAAAAGCTTATAAGAATCCTAGGGTTCACCTAGTTTTTCACTGATTCAAACGAGTTTCATCATGATTACCATTTCTGTGGTAGTGCTTGAAAAGGCTGCTTTTTACTCACAAGGTTTTATCAATATTATGGGTTTTAGTTCCCCAGTGGAGTCGCCAGAAATGTTAGGTTCTAGTGGCTTCAGCTGGTTAATAAAGCAGGTGCTCTATGAACCAAATCTCAAGCTTCTTTATGAATAGTTTTGAATGTGAAATATTCTGAGTGTTGTTCCCCAGCGGAGTCGCCAGAAATGTTAGGTCTCTGTAATAAGCAATATTGGAAAAAGTCCGATCACAGAGTTAACATCATTTCAACCAACTTTTCGATTCTAGGATCTAGCCCTCCTGAATCCGGAGAGGGATCTCTCCAATATGTGCAAAGATGGATTTGTCTTTGAAGTTTGGGGTAATAATATTAGGCTAGTTATGAAGTCCAAGGGTTTGTTTGGTTTTTTGGATGGTTGAACATAGTTTCTGTCTGAGGCAGAAAGATATATATGCAAATAGGTTCAAAAGTGAGAAGTTGCAAGCAAAAAGAGTAAGCTTTGATCAAGAAGAAACATGATGGCAGGTTTTCAGTCCATTGGGCTATGGAGTCATAAGGGGATTTAATTGAAACAATCAGGTTCAAGAGTGGTCTATGGGGCAAGTCATCTATGCCTAAGGATCTATTTAAGGTTTTGATTTATGGAATGGAGTGATACATCAAGAAAGGGAAATAAACAGATGCAGAAACAAAGAGCAGCCTAAGATCTGATAAGTACTTTGAAACTAGTCAGCGTTTGACATACACTTAAGAAAAACATAGAAGTAAACTAGGATATGGTAAGTACTTTGAAACTAGCCAGCCTTTGATACACTTCCAACAAAAAACCTATAAAAAACAAAAGGGAAACTTGAAGGCAACTTTTGGAGTAGAGGCTAGCGGGCCGGGCGCACCACAAATCCTCTCCTAGCTCTTCTTTACTTGGTTACTTTCAAGACAATCACAGAGATAACACAGAATGTCCCAAGATCTGATAAGTAATTTGAAACTAGTCAGCTTTTAACACATCCTAAGGGAAACAATCAAATAGTTGAGCAAATAAGAAAGGGACTCAGGGCTAACCTTAATTTCCTCAGTTCAACTTCACACAACATATATTGAAAGTAACATTTAGTCAAGGCAATAAGATGAGGGAACGCCAACATGCCTATGCCTAAACTGAATTAATCATTTCCAAATAACACAGATAGAAGAAAACATCCAAATAAATATTTCTCAGCTAGAGAAGGTTACTGGTATACAATAGGTCCTAACTCTGTTTAAACTGTTCTTTACAGCAGAAAATGAAACAAAATGGAAATAGAAATAAAACACAAGTTACAGTAAGAACAACATCACCGTCAGCATAGACCAGGATCCCATAAATCAACTTGTATTGATGCTCCAAACCGGTTACAATCTTCAAATCCAGTGTGTCAATTCATCTTTTTTCGAAACCTAACTTATCTATTACAAGCAGAGCTCCAAGAGCTAGTGAAATCCTATCTACAATCAAGAGTCTTCAGCTCAGTTACAATTACAATGCTTCAGAAATTACATTAACAACCAACCCCCTCACTCATCTTCTACTGAAGTATTTATAGAAGGATGAGGAGGTAAGATATGAATAAAGATCTCAAATACAATTAATGCAGAGTTAGTCTTTCTTGGCCCTCGGGGGCTCAGTGAAGAAACCATACATGTGTTTCAGTGCATTAATTGATTTACACTTATGAATTAAGCTCGGAGTGAGCTTTTGTTGACCTTTGAGGCTCTGTGTGATGTTAGGGTTACTATGCAGACATTCTTTCATTAAATTCCTGGCAGAAGTAACTCTTCGGATGCATCGGGGTAAAATATCTGATCCCAATCAATAACTTTTGTTCTTGATTGAATACTTTGAGGCACAGGTGGCACTGTAGTCGCTGGGAGGAATCAATTCGCCTCCATCTATTTCGGTCGAGTGTTTTCCTGATAAAAAACTTTAGGTTTTTCTTTTAATCTGTGTTTTATATTGGGGATTAGGCTACAGATAACTGTCTTAGTCGTAATCCCCGCTAATCTGTCCATCAATCCTCTGCTCTGGTTCATCCTGGCCTTCGCGTTGATATCCTTTTACTGCGTCTTATCTACTGTGTTTTTTGAGGTTTAGCAGGGGCATACAGCACCAAGGGCTCATGAAACCTTGATGAAAACGTGAATCTATACCCTGTGGTTAATTTTTCTGATGCTTCGAAGGCCGGAAGATCGTCATCCTTGGCCGATGAAAACTCTTCATTTAAGAGAAAAAAACCTTAGAACCTGCGAAATACGAACAAACGTTATAAAATCCTACTTTATAGGGAAATCTGCATCGGAGGATGTGCGGAGGAGCAGGGCAATCTGAGCCGTCGATCGCGCTATGATTGATGGTCGGGAGCGATCGAGAAATTCAGAGGCGGAGATGCGTTGATTGTGCAATGGAATCGGGAAATTGAATGGGGACCGTCGATCTGTAGAGATCGACGGGGGAGATTGATTTCCCACCGCGCGACGGCTTGGTTATCGGGTGGGCGTTTTGGTTAGAGGTCGGGCATCTTGGGCGATCATCATCCGTTGGATCAACGGGCCCAGATCGGACAACTATCATCGATTCCGCTGGGCGGTTATGGTCTGACGGATAATGAGTGGGGGACTAACTTTACGCGGCGGTTTTGAAATAGGGCGGAGGACACGCGTCAGGCGGTGTGTGGAATCGATGGGCATCGGACCAAAACAGCCTTTTCCCGAAGAGTGGTGCAGAATAAATCGTGGTTTTTTGGAGTGGGGAACAGCTGGCGGGGACCACTGGTAAGTTGCGCTCCGCGCCGTCCGATCTGGTTTTTGATCGGACGGCGGAGATGAATTATGGGGGGCCAGGGTGTACGGACACAAGACTTTTGGAGCAACCCCCGTAGTGAATGGCAGCCGTTAGATTAAGTCTTCACCCATCCCGAGGAGTCAAATACGGGGGCACCAAGGCTTGACCCTACGGATAGAGTAAAGCCCCCGCAGGGGAAACACTTCAGTCACAGCGTCGGGTCACATGGAGAGAAAAGGCGGTAGGGGCTTAGCCTGAGGGGCTTAAGTCCAGCGCATAGAAAAAGTGTGTTTTCTATGGTTTTTATTGGTTTTTTAAGGAGATAAAGGCTTCCGATAAGACCAAAATAGTGGTTTTTAACCTTATAAAAGGGATTTTAATGAAATGAAAAGGGAGAAACATGAAATTGTGGGGTTTTCATAGGGAATGGAGAATAGAAAATGAGGTTAGTGGTGGAAAGAAGAAAAAGGTAAAAGGGTCCTTTGCAGAAGTATCCAACTGTGGATTTTTATAGGATTTCAGAGGCTTTTGAAGTATGAAACAGTAGTATGGGATATGGACAGAGGGAAAAGGCTAGAGGCCTTATAGAGACTTCAAGAGCCAACAATTTTTAGAGATGAAATTTGTTCCTTGGAGGCTCCCAAAAGTTCTTAGCCACCTTTTGGTATAACAAAATATTATGGGTGGCTAACACCATCTTTGAGCTTAGAACTATGTTTTTACCCCTCTTCAATCACTGAAAGTCAGTTGGCTTTGAAAAAAGAACTTGACCCACATCCTACTGATAATCTTTACTTTCTTCTTCTACAGATGTTGTTTTGAGTGACAAGGCTTATTTCCTTTGAGTGGCCTATGTCCTTGAGCACTTTTACTTCAATAGGTGTTATGAAACCCTGAAGTGAGCTTTCCTTCTGATCCTTGATAATGATGTAATTACTTTGATAACTTTAGACATCCACATAGTGGTAGCATCCTCATAACTTTTCATTTTTACCGTGGAGTTCATACCATGTTTTTTATATTCTTTAACCACTTAATGAAAATGACTGAAATGAGAGCTTTACCTTCCTCTTATGTGTCTTGCTACATTGTTTTCTTGTTTGGCATATTGTTGACCCAATCAGGCTTAAAAACCATGATTTCTCCTCTAGACTCAGTATTCCCTTCTTTCCTTTAGAAAATTACGAGTTACTCTACAAATTTCCCCTGCTGATTGACCTCTTGACACTTGTAGAAATGTCAAGCACATTTACCTTTTTCAAGACTTGAAATTGACAAAATAACCCTCTTTGGAGATTATCCTGCCCTTTTCTTGGGCAATCATGTGTTTCTCTTCTTTTTCTTTTGAACGAGGTCCTATTATAAGAAGAACAGAGCTTAGAGTGCCAATGAAGATCCTGCAACCTATGGAAAAACTAATGATCTAGTGGTAGGGTTTTAACTTGGTCCTAAACTGAAATTAGGCTTGGGATCTTAACAATGTAAAAACATAGATTTTTGACAAATGGGTGTATTTGAATATATAGAAATGGAGGTACTTGATTGATCTAAGGAGCTCATAGAGGTATTTCTGAGACCATCCAGGTTTGAGGAACCTAATGAACATGGGAAAGGATAGGCAAATTGGTAAACCTAGATGAAAGTGAAGTAGTGGGGAAAAAGAAAAACAGATTTCTGGTGTGATAGGTGGGAAAAAGGAACAAGATGAGTGGCATAAGCCCATGAGGGGTTCTTTAAAAATAGCAGGTTAATAACGAACTGGTAAATAGTAGAATAATGAAAAATTTGTGACAAGGATAATGAAGGAAGTGATATTTCTGAAACTCACAATATTCAGGAATGTTGTTTTTAGAAATCTAGGACTGATATTTGGTCATCTTCAGATAGTAAAATTTACTGATGACTAACAGAGAGATCAACGCCTTAAAAATCAACCACCTCGAGGGGGAAACCTCAAATACATTACATAAATGAAAAATTATTGAATGCTACAAATGACAAAACCTATTTTCTATATCTAGGAGTCCATGGGGCCACAATGTAATCCTATCTGACCTAAAAATAATAATGTAAGGGCACAATAATAATAATATGGGGGTTACAAGGGTACAACAATAACAATAAGGGGGTTACACTAAAAACAATAAGGGACTATACTAGTAATATAGGGACCTAACAAGAGCCATCCACCAGAAATGGTAGGAAGTGCACCAGAGAGGCTACAGATTGATGCTATATGCGACAGAGCATGTAGGAGCACATGAATCACAATGCAGGAAAAGAAGGTCCCCATATAGGTACACGGGATACATGGCTTTTATGAGTGAGTGTATTGTGACAGGACTATCCTATTTTGAGGAAGAAATTAAACAATGAACATGTGTTGATTCCATGGTTGAGGAATCTGAATCCATTATCAGAAAAAATTCATGGGAAGTGGTCTCAAGACTATTGGGGAAGTCAGTGGTTTGATTGAGTTGGATCTACAAGGTGAAGAAAGCAGCAGATGGGAGTGTGGAGAAATAAAAGTCTATATTTGTGGCCCGAGGATTCCCACAGGTAGAGGGGATTGACTATGAGGATATTTTTGCACTAGTTGCAAGGTACTCATTGATTAGATCTATCCTTGCACTCTCAGCGCAGATAGGGTGGCGAATACATCATATGGATGTAAAAATTTCCTTTCTCAATGGATTTATTGAGGAAGAAGTTTACATTGAGAAACCAGAAGGTTTTGAGATCTTTGACAGGGAGTCACATGTGTGCAGACTCAAGATAGAAATGTATGGGCTGAAGCAAGAACTTCATGCATGATACACAATCATCAACAACTATTTCACCACGTTGGGATTCACAAAGAGTGAATCGGATGCAAACCTATATCATATTTTGGTTGATGGTAAGCTTTTAATTATTGTACTTTATGTCGATGATATTATACTGACAGGTGATGAGAAACTCATAACGTCTTGCAAAGAGGATCCTGCAAGAGTCTTTGAGATGAAGGACATGGGGCTCTTGCATTATTCCCTTGGCTTGGAAATATGAAAAAGAGATGGGAAGCTATTTTTATCTTAGGGAAAGTATGCCAAAGAAATTATGAGGAAGTTCCACATGGAGGGAAGAAAACCCATGGAGACTCCTCTTGCAGGTAACTGAATGAAGGAGGATGCTACTGTTTTCAGGAAGCTTGTGGGTTCACTTATGTATTTGGTGAACACATGAACAGACATATGCTATGCAGTTAACCATATTATTCAAGATATGGCTAAGCCTACCAAGCTCTTTTGGAAGGCGGGGATGCATGTGTTGAGATATCTCAGGGGCACTACAAAGTATTGATTATGGTACAAACAGATAGAGGGAGTGATCAAGGCTTCAACGATGCAGATTATGCAGGTATTCCATCAGTCAGGAAGAGCACATCATGGGGCATCTTCAGCATAGGATCAACAACAGTTTCTTGGTACAGAAGGAAGCAGAGATCAGTTTCACTTAGTTCATCCGAGGTAGAGTACATGGTAGCTAATTAGGCTGCATGTGAGTCCATCTGGATGAGGAAGATACTTGTTTATTTGTTTGGTCATAAAATGGATCCGATGGTCATAAATTGTGATAACCAGAATTGAATAAAACTCTCGGTTAATACAATATTCCATGACAGGTCCAAGCATATTCACATATAGTACCACCATCTCATATATTTTTTTCAAAGGCCCATTATGTTGTTGCAGTACATTCCCACAGAGGATCAGGATGCAAATATCTTAACAAAGGTGCTTGAGAAGAGAAAATTCAAATACCACAGAGATAGGATTGGGCTAGCTGATAATACATTTCTTGTTGAAAGGGAGTGTTGAAATTCAACAAGAGAATTCACAAAGACTGGTGTGGGATCCCAGGTCACACATGAGTGAGGGATTATAGTGACATATTAGTGAGAAGGTGTGCAACCAATTTTTAAATAAATTGGTAAATAAATTGTAATCTTATCTCATAACAACTTGTAATAGTTAACTAAGTGAGATAGACTTAGTCAGATCAAGAATTTCGAGTTGGGGTTAAAAGGATAGGCATGTAGATTGATTCTATTATTAACATGGTCCAGTTTCAGTTGTAGCACTAGTGTGGTTTGAGTGGGATCAATTAACTCACACTGGTTGAGTTAAAATCAATTTAACTAGTTCTAACTGTTTGATGAGATAATGGAAGATCAAGTGAATTAAAATATATTTAATTCACAAGTAGTGATATACCAAGTAACTGATGATTCATTATTAATAGTTGAATGCATGTCAACTCTCATGGAGACCCAATTGAGACAAAGGTTCAAGGCAAGTAAAATATCAATTGTATTTTTAACAAACTGCCCAGGTGGAGTTATAAAACCGCATGAATCCCATGATGGATTGTGCAATCAAGGAAGGCTGAATTTCCTATTTAATAGGGGTTTATTTCTATAGGGATTTCATGAGCAAGGAAGGCTGAGGGTAGGCAAGAAATTGGCTATGTCTTTATCCAATTTTTCCTAGATCAGTGTGAAGAAATTGGTAGAGTGTATGAGGTTGTGGTGAGCACACATGAATTGTATTGTTTCATGATTCCTTGGTTAATTATACAATAAATATAGAGGATTTTTGAGTAGTTTCTTTCCCAGGAAAATATTGTGTTGTTTGATTGATTTACTTCTTTCTCTTACTTGCATGTGATTGAGCGATTGTGATTTATATTCCGCAAATATTGTAGAAGGATTCAATATCTTTTTTTAGTACATTTCATGATCAGATTGAATCCATTGGTGTAATTTATACATGGTATCAGAGCGTTAGGAATGACAATAGTGGAGAATAAATTGAGTTTGTGTTGAACAATATTCAAATTTGCAGATACTTTCCTTGGAGCTAGAAGCGGATCAAGATGTATTTCAATGGATTGAGACTCGAATATGCACTCGAGGGAAGTTCAAATTTTATTTCATGGAAATAAATGATGGAGCGATTGTTGGAGGGAAATGGATTGAAGGAATTCATAGATAATGATATTCCCACGCCCGTAGCAGCAGATGCCCAACTTCTTGATGCATGGTAGAAGAAGGTAGCAAAGATAAGGAGGATCTTATTAGAAGGAGTTCGAGATCATACTGCATTGATTATCCATGGCAGGGGAACTATATATGCTATGTGGAAGTCCTTGAAATATATGTTTCAAAGTAGGAGTACCATAGAAAATTGGCACTCAAGGACAAGCTGAGGAAAATCAAAATGGAGAAAGGCGACACAATCCAGAAATACTTGACCAAGTTCACTCAATGTTGAGATGATATTGGAAGTGTTCGGATTACTATAGTTGTTGATGAATTGGTGAGCCTAGCACTTCTATGCCTTTTGAAGAGTCAAAATAGTTACCAAGACTCTATGAATGGGAGGGAGAAATTACCAAATTTGGAGCAACTATGGTCAAATTTGGTACAAGAAGAGTTTCAATGGAATACCACGGATGGATCCTCATCCAAGACTGATGATGAAGAAAATTGTGCCTTGGACGGTAAGGTAAATAAGGGAAAGGGGAAGAAGTCCTATTCCAAATCTGGGACCAACAAAGAAGTCCAGAAGCATGACATGTCAAAGGTGAAATATTTTCACTGTGATGATCATGAAAACTATGCCACAAATTGTCTGCAAAAGAAGAAGAATAACAAGAAGGCCCTATGAGCTACAACGGGTGAATATTTGGCCTCAAAGTTTGAGTTGGAATTATCTCTCATCGTATTCATGGTGTTAAATATGATGGGATATATGTGGTACTTGGATAGCTATATGGTGCTTGGATAGCGGAGAATATTTCTGTGTCATGGGAAACAATGAACTCTTTAATAGCTTGGAGGAGAATGATCTTTAGATGCACATCGATATGGGTGATGACGGGAGTTATAGCATTATCGATATTGGTACAGTTACTTTCCAGAGAAGGACAGGTAAAAATTTCATATTAAAATATGCCATGCATGTACTAGGCTTGGAAAATAATATAGTTTAGTTGCTATGTTGGAGGATCCTGGATATGATGTGGTTTTTAGTGAAGTAAAATTGTTCCTTCATCACAAAGCCACAACATAGGTAAATATGATTGGGGTTCATGTGAATAAACTCTAAAAACTTGATGTACATTATTGCGCAGCATTGAGTAGTAAAGCAGGGAAGGTGGTGAACTGGGATACAGGTGAGTTATGGCACAGGAGATTGGTCCATTTACACCACAATGATTTGAGGATCATGCAACATATTTCTACAGGTCTTCCAAAAGGTACTCTTGCACAGATATACACATGCAAGGTATGTACCATGGGGAAGTATACTAAATCCACTTTTCATGAGAAGGAGAACCGAGCAGCGAAAATCCTTGAGAGAGTTCACTCAGATGTGTGTGGACCATTCTCTACACCTTCAACAACAAAGCACAAGTATTATGTGACTTTTGTTGATGATTTTTCTAGAAAGTGTTGGATCTTCTTTCTGTAGAAGAAATATCACACATTCTCCAGTTTTTGTGAGTTAAATGCACTGGTAGAGAAAGATACAGGGAAGAATGTGAAGGCTCTAAGGAGCGATAATGGTGGTGAGTATATCTCTAATGAATTCAAGAACTTCTATGCCAAATAAGGAATTCAGAGATAATTTATTGCACCTCATAACCCCCAACAGAATGGGGTTGCAAAAATAAATAACAGAACAATTGTGGGAGTAGCACGAGATATGTTACATGATAAAGGCCTACCATTGCATCTATGGGTAGAGTCATGCAACATAGTGATATTTGTGCAGAACCATAGTCCTCATTGGATACTTGGCATGAGTACACCAAAGGAGGATTTTTCGAGTAAGAAACTAGATGTTTCATATTTTAATTTTTTTGGCTCATCTATCTATTTCGATGTGACCAAATATGCTAGGAAGAATCTAGAACCAATAGTAGAGGTTCAGATATTTGTGGGGTACACTGATACTCCCCACAACTATCGGGTGTACTTGTTGGCTAACAAGATGACATTTATCAGGAGAGATGTTCAATTTGATGAGGAGAAAGCCATGTGATTGTCCCTTGATAGGTAAATTGAGTTACATATAGATGAAAAACTCGTAGTTCCAAAGGATTAACCTCAGGATATGGAGCAACCACAAGTAGAGGATCATTGTGTGGAAGAAACCACTCATGCAGAGCCATCCACTAGAAATTGTATGAAGTGCACTAGAGAGGCTGAAAATTTGATGCTATATGTGACAGAGCATGTAGGAGCACCTACATCATGGTGCAGGAAAAGAAGGTCCCCATACAAGTACATGGGATACATGGCTCTTATGAGCGAATGTATTGTGACAGAAATATCCTATTTTGAGGAAGAAGTGCAACAACCAACACGTGTTGATGCCATGGTTGAGGAGTATGACTCCATTATCAGAAACAATGCATGGTAATTGGTCCTAAGACCAGTGGGGAAGTCAATGGCTGGATCTAGGTGGATCTACAAGGTGAAGAAAGCAGCAGATGAGAGTGTGGAGAAATAAAAGGCTAGATTTGTGGCCCGAGGATTCTCACAGTTAGAGGGGATTGACTATGAGGATACTTTTGCATTGGTTGCAAGGTACTCATTGATTATATCTATCCTTGCACTCTCAGTGCAGATAGAGTGGCAAATATATCAGATGGATGTAAGAACAACCTTTCTCAATGGACTTATTGAGGAAGAAGTGTACATTGAGAAACCAAAAGGTTTTGAGACCTTTGACATGGAGTCGCATGTGTGCAGACTCAAGATAGCACTATATGGGCTGAAGCAAGAACCTCGTGCATGGTACACCATGATCGAAACCTATTTCACCACGTTGGGCTTCACAAAGAGTGAAGCAGATGTGAACCTATATCATATTGTGGTTGATGGTAAGATTTTGATTATTGTACTTTATATTGATGATAGTATATTGACCGGTGATGAGAAACTCATAACGTCTTGCAAAGAGGATCCTGCAAGAGATTTTTAGATGAAGGACATAGGGCTCTTGCATTATTTCCTTGGCTTGGAAATATGGCAAAGAGAATGGGAGCTATTTGGATCTTAGGGCAAGTATGCCAAGGATATTATGAGGAAGTTCCACTTGGAGGGAAACAAACCCATGGAGACTCCTCTTGCAGGTAACTGGATGAAGGAGGATGCTACTTTAGGTGAGGTAGTGGATGTTACTATTTACAGGAATCTTCTGGGTTCACTTATGTACTTGGTGAACACAAGACCAGACATATGTTATGTTGAGATTTCTTTTAATTATTTTTTGGAGAAAATCTCATGAATGTGACAACAATAAGATTTGTTTCTAAATTCACTCCATGTAATCCTGATGTGGATTTATTGCACCCTATATTTGTTGTGAGTTAATTTATGATTCAGTTTCTACTCCTAGCTATAAAATTTAAGCCCGTAGAGGAAAATGTGCATGAGGGATGTGAGGTGAGTGGAAGAGCAGATGAGAAACTCTGCTATTGTAATTCTCTAGTTGATGAATGAGATTTCTGATGCCCTGTTTGCTGGACGTAGCCTAGATTGGTTGGGTGAACCACGTTAAAATCTCTGTGCATTCATGTTTTTTTATGCTGTGTGTGATTATTTAGTTTTAGCTGTGATTTTTTTCTCTAACAATTGGTATCGGAGTAGTAAGTTATATAAGCTGTTTGTTTGACTCTATATGGCGAAGGAATGCTGTTGTAATTTTTCATGGCTACGGTGGATGAAACTGGATCGAGCTTGCGTGGATCAAGCTTGAGTGTGGGCTACCGATCTGCCAAGCCGTGGGCTAGGCCGAGTCTGAGCTCGTGAGGGCGGGTTCCTATGGAGAGAAACAACTACGTGTAGAGAAAAAACTGTTGAATTGATAGTGTTGTGGAACCGAGAGGTCGGGTATGTGAACCCAGGTGGTGATTGTTGTGCGTAATCTGAAGGATCCGCAGCACCAGTTCGAAATCTGGGTCAAAGATCAGTGCGTGTGTGAAGACTGTTGGCATGCATGGATCATGGCTTTGGTTGTGAAAGGCTGCACGTATGAATCCACTACACCGTGAGCAAGTGCTCTATGGAATTTTTGGATGTCGCTGATCATTGGAGCATCTCATAGCATCTGGCCATTACAGTGAAGAGGTTTTCTCTGTGTTAACATTTAAATAGTGACAAACACAGTAAGTTGTGCACCATTTGACAGAAAGCGATAATATTGTAAGAAGGTGCATGAATGTGTTCTGCTCTACAATTTAAATCGATTTGCAAGACATTTAAGATCGATTTGTCTTTTGGTAAATGCTATTTTTTAAAATTGAAATTCCATTTTACAGTCGGTTCATTGAAATGCCAGTGTTGAACGCTGGTTTGCTTAATGGTGAATATTGAATGGTGTTGAACCAGAACGTTGAATGGTGATTTCAATTTTTAAATTGATTTATTATATGACATTTTAAAATTGGTTCATGAATGCCATTTAAATAAATTTATATTGAATGGTGAAATGAAAATTGAAATCGATTCATGATATACCAATCGAATCGATTTTATAATATGCCATCTATTTGAAGTTTTTTAAATCAATTTGTTTTGTTTTATTATATGCCTTTTAGAAAAAATCAATTGGTAATTTATAAAAGGCCATTTGTGTTCAAATGCATATGGTATATTTATTATCGATTGAAGGATTTATTGATTGTAATATCGATTTAAATGGGTTTTGTATATCAATATTATATATCAAGTTTTTGTAATATGCCAGTATATTGATCCAAGGGCATTTTATTATTAAAGGCATTTTTAACTTCAAGGGAATTTTTTAAAAATCTTCATTTATTAAGAGTTGGAATTGGAGATTTTGTGACACGAGCTACTAAAAATGGAAAAAACACAAAGTGCTCGATTTGAGATCGAGAAGTTCAATGGGAAAAACAACTTCGAGATCTGGAAAGTGAAGATGTATGATATACTCGTGCAACAAGGTGTAGCAAAGGCGCTGTTGTGAAAAGCCAAACAGCCTTACACCATGACAGATAATGAATGGAGTGACATGGATGAAAGAGCACTGAGCAGAATTCGTTTGTGTTTGGAAGATGATGTTTTGTTTAAAATAGTGTCAGAGAAAACTGCTAATGGTTTGTGGACAAAGCTTGAAATGTTGTACATGACAAAATCCTTAACCAATAGGATTCTTCTGAAGTGACAGTTGTACAACTTGCGCATGAAGGAAGGTATGACAATAACTGATCATCTGAATACCTTTAATACTCTCTTGGTGCAATTAGAAAGTATAGAAGTAAAATTTGAATCAGAAGATAAAGTTGTAACTTTATTATGCTCGTTGCCCGAGTCATGGGATCATTTTTTTAATTCTATAAGTCTTAGTTCATCAGAAACCTAGAATTTGATGATGTTGTTGGAGCTTTGCTGTCTGAATAAACAAGGAAGAGGTCAAATTCATAAACCTCCACATCAGAAGCAATGATGGTAAGAGGTTGTTCTAAAGAAAGATGCTTTAGTAAGCACAACAACTCGCGATCAAAATCGAAAGGGAAGAAGAGTAAGGTAAAGTGCTGGTTTTGTGGAAAATTAGGACATTTGAAGAAGGACTGTTGGAAGAAACAACAAACATTCAAGGGAGACTCTTCGACAGAGAAGAAAGAAGAAAACACGAAAGATACAGTTTCGACATCCATTTCAGGTATGAGTGATGAAGTGTTATCAGTTAGTTTGTCTAATCATGAACAAAATTGGTTGTTAGATTCTGGTGCATCAAATCGCATGTGCATTCATAGAGAATGGTTTAAAACTTATAAATCAATCAATGATGGAGTTTTTTACATGGGAAATGATGTCTCATGTAATATTGTGGGAATTGGAAGCATGCAGATTAAAATGTCTAATGGGACAAATAAAATTCTAACTGATGTAAGACACGTGCGTAAACTCAGAAAAAACCTCATTTCACTAGGAGTAATAGACACAAATAGATATAAAACCTTTATTCAAGGTGGAGTAATGAAATTTTATAAAGGAATTTTACTAGTAATGAAAGCAAAGAAGGTTGAAAATATTTTTCAGTTAGAAGGAAGAACAATGTCAGATCATGCTTCTACAGTATCTAAAAATGACAATAATTCTATTCGTCTATGGCATCAAAGGTTGGGCCATATGAGCGAAAGAGGATTAAAAATTTTATCTGACCGTAAGTTACTTCCTAGTTTAAAATCTTCTAAGTTAGATTTCTACAAACATTGTCTATATGGGAAACAAAGCAAGCAGAAGTTTAAAACTGGAAAACATACTAGTAAGGGAATCCTTGATTATATCCATTCTGATGTTTGGGGTCCATCTCCTACAACCTCATATGGAGGATCATCATATTTTGTATCTTTTATTGATGATTTCTCTAGAAAAGTATGGGTCTATATGTTAAAGAAGAAGTCCGATGTATTCACAGTTTTCAAACAGTTTGGAGAATTAGTTGAAAACATAACTGGAAGAACCATTAAATGTTTAAGAACTGACAATGGTGGTGAGTTTACTTCAAAGGAATTTGATAATTATTGCAAGGATGCTGGGATCGAAATACATAAAAATACTATATATAATCCTCAGAAAAATGGAGTTCTTGAACGCATGAACAGGACTCTCTTAGAGAGAGCAAGAAGTATGCTTAGTAACGCCAATTTGTAGAAGTAATTGTGGACAGAAGTTTTATCTACGGCTTTCTATTTGATAAATCGATCACCATAAACTGAAATAGGATGCAAAATTCCTCAAGAGGTATTGAAAGGTTATCCATGTGATTATTCTAAACTGAAAGTTTTTGGTTGTGATGCATATGCTCTAGTTCCAAAAAATCAGCGTTCTAAATTAGATCCTAAATCAAAAAGATATATCTTTGTTGGATATGGTGATGGGACTAAGGGATACAGGTTGTGGGATCCTACTACTCACAAGATCATCATTAACAGAGATGTTAAATTCAATGAATCTTCACTTGAAAATCTAGATGTAGATGATAAATTGAAACAGGATAATATACCTAAGATTCAACATATTCAGTTTGAAATCAGTTCAAATAATGATGATAGTGCAGATCATGAACAAGTTTTCGATGCAGATCATGAACATGTTTTAGATGCAGATCATGAATAAATTCCTACAGATAGTAATCAGCAAATCGTGGAAGTACTAGAAACATCTTAAAGGAGGTCTACGAGAATCAGACGTCCTCCTAAAAGGTATGATGATTACGTTACTTCAGTTGCTTTAACTGCTAATGATGATGAACCTTTGTGCTATCAGGAAACTGTAGAATTTTCTAATAGTGGTAAGTGGAAAGAGGCTATGAAGGATGAGATGAAGGCATTAGACAAGAATGCCACATGGGATTTGGTAGAACTTCCTAAAGATAGAAAAACTGTGGGATGTAAATGGGTTTACAAATTGAAAAGGGGTGTTGATGATACAGAAGATAGGTACAAAGTTAGGCTGGTCGCAAAAGGTTTTTCTCAGAAAGAAGGAATTGACTTTCATGAGATATTTTCACCAGTTGTAAAAATTGTTTCAATTCAGGTTGTGTTAGCATTATTTTCTTTACTTGATTTATAATTACAACAACTAGATGTTAAAACTGCATTTTTACATGGAGATTTAGATGAGGAGATTTACATGGAACAACCGGAAGGGTTTGCTCAAAATCGCAACAAGAAATTTGTCTACAGGCTCAAGAAATCGTTGTATGGTCTGAAGCAGCCACCTCAACAATGGTACAAGAAATTTTATTATTTCATGATGAGTCAAGAAGTGAATATGATAATTTCATTTACTTTAAGAAATTAAGTAATGGCATGTTCATTATCTTAGTGTTGTATGTTGACAATATTCTTTTAGCAAGCAAAAGCATAAGTGAGATCAATAGGTTAAAGGCTCAGATGGCTAGGACATTTGATATGAAAGATCTAGGAGCAGCAAGACAGATTTTGGGCATGGAGATTTTTAGAGACAGGAGCAATGATAAGCTGTGGCTATCACAAAAGAAGTATATTGAGAAAATACTCTTGAGGTTTGGTATGAACAATGTGAAGCCTGTTTCATTCCATTTAGCTTCCCATTTTGAGATTTCTTCAATTTTATGTCCTAACACAAATGTAGAAAAGGAATATATGTCTCGAATTCCATATGCCAATGTAGTAGGTTGTTTGATGTATGCGATGGTTTGTACGCGACCAGATATTTCACATGCAGTTGGGGTTGTCAGCAGGTATATGGAAAATCCAAGAAAATAACACTAGTCAACAGTGAAATGGGTGCTTCGGTATTTGAGAGGCACAAGTGATTACTATATCACTTATAACAGGACTAATGAATTTGTTTGTAGATATGTTGATTCCGATTTTGCAGGTGATTTGGATAAGAGAAGGTCAACTTCAGGGTATGTCTTTACTCTTGCAGGTGGAGCTATTAGCTGGATGTCAAAGCTACATAACATTGTTGCTTTATCCACTACAGAAGAAAAATACATAGCTTCTTCACATGCTTGAAAAGAAGCGGTTTGGTTGAAAGGTTTTTTTGGTGAGTTTGGTAGGTTGCAAGACAACATCAAGTTATTTTTTGATAGTCAAAGTGCAATTCATCTGGCTAAAAATCTGGCCTACCATAGTAAATCAAAGCACATACCTATCAAGTACCATTTTGTAAGACAGGTTATCACTGAAAGGGGAGTCTCTCTTGAAAAAGTGCATACAAAGGAAAACTGTGCAGACATGTTCACGAAACAAGTTTTGTTAGAGAAGCTACGATGGTGTTTAGATTCTCTTGGCTTGTAGAAAAGATAAAAATAATAATGGAACAGGGTATCAGGCTAATTGTTGTGAAGGTGGAGATTGTTGAGATTTCTTTTAATTATTTTTTGGAGAAAATCTCATGAATGTGACAACAATAGGATTTGTTGCTAAATTGACTCCATGTAATCCCAATGTGGAGTTATTGCATCCTATATTTGTTGTGAGTGAATTTATGATTAAGTTTCTACTCCAAGCTATAAAATGTAAGCCCGTAGAGGAAAATGTGCATGAGGGATGTGAGGTGAGTGGAAGAGCAGATGAGAAACTCTTCTATTGTAATTCTCCAGTTGATGAATGAGATTGTCGATGCCCTCTTTGGTGGACATAGCCTAGATTGGTTGGGTGAACCACATTAAAATATCTGTGTTTTCATGTTTGTTTATGTTGTGTGTGATTATTTAGTTTCCATTGTGATTTTTTTCTCTAACATGTTATGTAGTTAATAGGGGTTTATTTCTCTAGGGATTGGGTGAGCAAGGAAGGCTGAGGGTAGGGAATAAATTGGCTATGTGTTTATCCAATTTTTCCTAGATCATTGTGAAGCAATTGGTAGAGTGTATGAGGTTGTGGTGAGCACACATGCATTGTATTGTTTCATGATTCCTTGGTTGATTATACAATAAATACACAGGGGTTTCGAGTAGTTTCTTTCCCCAAGAAAATATTGTGTTGTGTGGTTGATTTACTTCTTTCTCTCACTTTCATGTGATTGAGCGATTGTGATTTATATTGCGCAATTATTGTAGAAGGATTCAATATATATTTTTAGTACATTGCATGTTCGGATTGAATCCATTAGTGTAATTTCTACATTTGGTATCAAAAATTTTGGATTGTAGGGTTTCGCTGCTTCAAACAAGTCATCGTGGAATTTTCTCTATAATTTTTTTTATATGAAGGTTCAGAAGCTAAAAAAAATCCCATTTGTGAAGAAATCCTGATGAACAATGGGTAAAAATTTAAGATCTTGTTTTGCAATATTTTCGGAGATATGATTTGTGGACGTTAGGGTTTTTGTAGGCTCTCGAATTTCATCTGAAAGAGGTGACCTTGGGAAAATCATCATAATTATCACTCTGAGCATCAGATTATAATTATGTAAACGTCATCTGCAGATACACAGACTTTAGTTACTGTGTATCACTTTTAGATCCGAAGGAGGAAATAGTGACATATGGCATGCTGTAAAAGTTTTCTCTACTGAACTAGTCCATAATTAGGTCATTACGAGAGATTAGGCATACTTTTGCCTTGAAGATTCCAAATCGGGTCAGACCTGTGGCATTGGAAGCAAGATTCAAAGGGCTACTAAAGGACCGAAGATAAAACACTACAAAGAAAATACCCTCTAGTAGATTTTTTTTGAGGAACCCCTTATAAAAATACCCCATACATCCGTTTCTAGCGGAGGTTACTAGAGGAGGTTGGAGGGCAGAGGTTTTTGTGGATTTTTTTCGTCTGGTGTGCTTATCAACCTAAACTGCACTGGTGCGTTCAACAAGAGAAGGCACCGGTGCACACAAAACATTGGCACACCGGACACCATGCTCTTCGTACAAACCCACCTGATTCATCTTATTACTGTAGCGCATTGGTGCGTCCTAAAACCCCACGCCAAAAAAGAAACTGCTTGGTGCAGTCTTAAGAAACTGCACCGGTGCGCTTATAAAACCCCGTGCACCGAAACAAGGTTAAATAAAAAAAAAATATGGCCAAAAAAATGAATTTTTCACTTTTCTCTGTGCTCCAAAGCTCTCAAGCACCGATGAAATTTATCCTTTTCTGAGCCGCCCTGACATCGGTGCTCCCACTACACCCATTGCATGCACTTCTACTGTGCGTTGCCCACCAATCTCCAGCTTGAATTTTTCAAAACGATGGGAAAATTTTATTTTGCAAATTCTGCAGCCAATATGCCTCCTCGATGACCAAATGTACAGGTATTTATATTGTTTTTCGATAATTAAGCCTTTTAGTGGATTATAATTTCAGATTACCTTAAAATTAACCATTTAAAAGAAAAGATTTTTTTTTTTGTGTGGTGCGCTCGAGCCATTCGGCTCACACCGCAACTGGTGCTAATGGTATCCACACTGGTTATGGGGTGGTACTGAAAGGTGCATCGTGTTATTTTAAATTTAAAAAAAAAGTGCGGTGCGGTCGGTTACCCAACCGCACCGTTGACCATGTGGAATAGCAGCAATGCGGTGTGTTGACTTAAATATCTGCCCTAGGGTGGGTATTTTTTTCAGCGCACCGCATTCCACATTTTGACAGGGTCAATAGTGTGGCCTGGTAAAAGACAACACTGTTGACTATGTAATGATGTGAGGAGGTCGGTGCATTGATCAAACTATATTCCCTGGGGTGTAGAGTTTAGTCAGTGCACCGCACTCTTGACACCCTCCATAGTCAATGGTATGCCACAAGTTTTCAGGTGCACTGCCACCGGTGTGCTGAATATTTTCTGGTGCATTGCCACCAGTGCGTGAAAAAAAAAGATGCACCGGTATTGGTGCATGCCTGTTTTTTGTGGCGCACCGACTATTTTTTTTTTTCCAAAAAAAATTATATATGTATATCCCTAAATACATATCTCATTTAAGAAAATAAATTATTTAATATGTCAATCATTCAAATACATGAAAGGAGAGAAGAGAGGGAACAACAACAACAATATGTAGACCAGTATAACATGGTTCGCCCGTGGGATGCATGAGAGAGGGAGAGAGATGCGTACCCTCACCCTATTACAGTATCTACCCAGAGGCTCCTAAGGCACGTAGGCCTCCTCAAGTTCTATGAGGAGGTTACTTCCCTAAAGGGCCATGGTGTGTTTTTGAGACATCTTATCCACAGTTTGAATGCCCACCGACAGGCTTTCCGGGTTGGTCCTAACCAGTGGTACATGCCCACTGAGGAGGAGATATATTTCATTACAGGGATATTGAGGAGAGGGGTGGATTTTCCCTCATTCTTAGAGGTTATAGTTGGCTATGAAACAGGGATTCAGTTGGTGTACTCCCAAAGATACGTTAACGCATATATACTGTCTCCTTTAGA
Organism: Pinus albicaulis; assembly: GCA_034641835.2. Classification (NCBI taxonomy): domain Eukaryota; kingdom Viridiplantae; phylum Streptophyta; class Pinopsida; order Pinales; family Pinaceae; genus Pinus; species Pinus albicaulis. The sequence goes on along the minus strand of CM076581.1, from coordinate 169,990,399 downwards.
TTTTCAGGTCTCTAGAGGTCAGTTACTTATTAGTGCATTTGGTAGTCAGGAGGTGAGGTGCCTCTCACTTCTAATTTCAACCATTAGACACAACACCAGTGATGGGAAATGAATTAGTTGTTTGCTTCTCTATTATGTTGATTCTTTAGTACAGGAGCCACGACTTGTCAGGTGGTTTGCCATTTTTTTGCTGCAGTTCTATACAACCTTAGATAGATGTCATGCTCATGCACAAGGGAGGGTCAAATTCCCTTTTTCTTAAGAGATTTTTTGTTTATTTTTTGAGAGGTTTCCAAAGACGAGGCCTACTTTTTTTTTGGCAGCCTCATAGGCCAATGTTCGAGGCACTGATGCAGATGTGGGGATAGATGATGCCCAAGAGGGGTGGGACTATGTTTTCCGCGACGATATCACATGATACACTGGAGTTGCTAGCCAGTGTTGACGAGAATCCCTTCATTATGGTCCCCTGTCCTTATGATGGTTTAGATTGGCGAGGGTGTGACAAAATCCTCTTCACAGACGATGAGCCGCCGGATGATAGAGGTAATATTACTGTTTTATTTAAATTTATTCTAACATGTTCTTTAACATGTTTTTATTAAATTGTGTAATAAAATTGTCAAATTATTGTTGTGTACTTGTATATATTTTGCAGACATTGGGTATTTTGATGGCGAGGACATGCCAGTACCACCACATGATCCAGGTGTGGATCCTGATGACGATCATAATATGCCAGATGCCGAGGATCATCAAGAGGCTGGTGCAGAGAGACCTACTCCTGCTGGTGCACCAGTACCACCTTTTTCTAGGCGCGGTAGGCTTTATAGCAGATACAGGATAGATTTGGGCGACCAACTCACTGCATTGATTGTTGAGACGGGAGTCAGGCCTGCTACTATGAAAGACATACAGGCTTATGGTAGGCTGTTACATATGTGGAGAGGCATGTCGCGTGACATGTACAGCCTAATGCGACCTGTCGTAGGAGTTATGACCTTAGTTACGTGACTGAGGAGGACTATTGCACGTTATAGGCATGGTCGAGACGCAACACGTGATCGACAGTCTGCGAGCAGTGACACATCATCTAATGATCATTCACCTCACATTGCGCCAGATGGGAAGCCTCCACTATCATCGAGTAGCAGTCATCATGGAGAGTAGGCTGGATCATCTACCACGTCTAGTTAGTAGCCTGCAGCATCCAACAGTACTCATGATCATGAGCAGGTTGGACCATCGACCATGTCGAGACAGCATGATGAGAAGTCGACAGTTGATCCTAATCAACATGAGGCACGAGTACTAGATCAGCTGGCACATGATGATAAATATGTATTCGAGCTTGTCGAGGCTGAACCATTGACTGAGCAAGCCTTGAATAGTACTTCTATTGATGATGTACCACTAGCTCATCCATGACATTTATATTACAATTGTATATTTCTAACATTATTCAGTTATATATATATATATATATATATATATATATATATATATATATATATATGGTCAATGTATTTTATGTTCATGTTGTAGTTGTACTTAATTTACATGTTGGTGATCATCATGATGTGTATATTGTTAGGTCATGTTAGATATGTTCATTTAATGTGCATCTTGTAGATGGATGTGTATGTGATAGAAGTTATTTGACATGAGATGTATATTTGAAGTTTGTGTTGTGATGATGTTATATAATGCTAATTTTGTTTTGTTAGATGATCATGATCAAGATGATGTTACCGAATTTGAATGTGGTTTTTATTCGAATATGATGTTTGTACAATGTTTATCATGATCGTGATGTTTATATGTAAAATTGTAATTGTAATTCTAATTGTATGTAAAATTCTAAAATTGTAATTGTAATGGTATATATGTAAATTTGTAAAATTTTAATTGTAATTGTAATTTTAATTGTAATTGTACGTGAAATCGTAAAATTGTAATTGTAATTCTAATTGTATGTAAAATATTTGTAAAAATTTAATTGTATTACTGTGAAATGATTGTAATTGTAAAATTGTAATTGTAATTGTAACTGTATGTAAATAAAATTGTAATTGTTATTGTAATTGTAATTATACTTGAAATTGTAAAATTGTAATTGTAATTGTATGTAAAATATTTGTAAATTTTTAATTGTATTAATGTGAAATGATTTTACTAAAATTTGTAAATTTGTAAATTTGTAAAATTATAAATAATTGTAAAATAATAGATCTAGAATAATATGATTTTTTGTAACATAATAAAGTTTAGAAAATAATGCAATTAAATTCATGTACTTTAGAATTATCTTTTTTTTATTATGATCTTACATACCAAAAAAATAACTTTATACAGTACGCCATTTTTATTGAGATCAATATAATTGCAAATTATCAAGTGAAATATTGATTTTCACATTAATTCAAAATACATATTATAATGTTTCGAAAAAAAGAGTCTTATAAGGTATAATGTAATTAAGTCCTCTTCTTTATAAAAACCCATCTTAAAAGTATAAATATTGATGAAATAACACATGTAATAATTCCATTGAACAGATTTTTGAAGAATTTGAGTATATTACCATTGCGTTGCCTCTTATGGATGCTTTTTTTTTTTTTGTAAATCAACATTTGTATTGAAAACACATAATGTACATAGAATTACCGAAGGTTATGCTGGTAACAGATCAACGAAAATCCGTGTTCCCTATACATAACAAGAGGAGCCAACTTAAACAAAACTAATGAAACAAAGCCGAGCCAAACAGGGTGAGAAGAGCCACTGATGACAGAAGGAAACCAGCTAGCAGAGACAAAGGTTACAAGCAAGCGAACTGTGAGCTCGCAGCAGAAGAAAAACAGGCTACACAAAGAAGATAAAAGAAGAGCAAGAGCATCCAGGAAGAAACATACGCAAAGCCATAACTAGAGAGGGTTGAGTACCTAATGCAAAAAAATTTCCCCTTCTTGTTGACAACTTTGACCCAACCATCGGGGCTTGGGGAGATGGAGACCACTTGCAAATCGCTATGTCTCCCAGGAGGAGCGTCTTTGTCCAAGTCGGAGAAGTTTGACACATGTGAGCGTTTCTGAACTACAGAGGAGACAAGGGGCCTCTCGGGGACATCTGAGGGAGAAGGTTGCTGTTGTGTAGCAACCTCTTCATCTGCTGAGCTACTGGAATCAAAGTCCTCCATGGGGGGCAGGTTAAAAGGTTTCCAGATTTTATTTTTTGGTTTGCATTTTCCTGATTTCTGAGTGGCTAGAAACTAAGCGCAAGAGTTTTGAAGATGACCGGTTTGATGACAGTGCCGACAACGGAAAGCTGTGTTTTCATAGTCAAGAGGTTGAGACCAAGAGAAATCCTCGACTTTGAGAATGATTTGGTCAGGTATTCCTTTGCTGATATTAATTTCGACACATATTTTGCCGTAGGTGTAGAGACCCTTCAGGCCTCTTGAAGGATCTATGGCAAGAAATCGACCCAGATTATTACCAATAGCTTCGAAGACCGCACAATGCCAAAGGTGAGCAAGCAGGTTGGGTAGCCGAATCTAGATCGGGAGTTTGGTTATGACTGCAGTGGAGGGATTGAAGTCTGGGAACCAGGGGGTTAGGAAAAGCCCTGCCTTAACCTCTTATGGATGCTAATTCCATGAACAAATTTTAGAAGAATTCGAGTGTCGAGAATGCAATAGGAAAAAAAAAAAAACATTTTTGGACTATTTTGCATTTTATTAAAAGTTTTTTGAGATTTTTTGGGGGTTTATGGGTTCATGGGATAGTAGATAGTACCGACCTTGCCGTATTGGTATTTCAGTTGAATTTTTCCTAACAGGGATATGACTGAATCTTGTAGCTATGAATTTAACAAAGAACCCATATATTTTGAGAATATAAATGAAGACTGTTGTCATATACTTGAGCACTATTCCATTTCTTCACCATATTAGCACAAAATATAAAGAATAATTTCTTTCACCATAATAACACAGCTTTCAAAAAATAAAACACTTCATTATGTGTTTCAAGGCATTTTATGCAAATGATATGCATTTCTATGGATTTTTATCCATATTCTGCAATTTAATGAGGGTTGGTGGGAGCTTACAATCCTATATCTGTTAGTAACTATACCCTTCGGTAGAACCAAAGAAAATTTAGGCAGATTCCTCAGTGAAGTAGACTAGCCATAATCAATTCCTTCGAGACCTCAATAGAAGAAATAAATATGCATGTCAGAAATAGATATGCATGTTAGAGGCTCCTGTTGGCACCTTTTCTTGTTGCAGGTTGTGGAAAGGTTCAAGTTTATTTTTTTGAAAGAAGTAGAGGTGTAGTTTTGAAAAGAAATGGCCCAAATATTTTCATAACAAAATGTACATTTCCAACATGTTTAGAAACTAAATTATCTCCAACTTCAATAACTGCTAAGAACCAAAACTTTCCCAACCATTTGTGAAAACTTCCCACATCTTACAATAGTACAGGCTCACATGCCACAATTTCCCACTTGGGCCTTGTAGTATTGCATCTTCACACGCCCCACATTGCATTCTCTCCACATAATCAATGGGGACCTCTTGCAATAAATAAAATGCATTGGAAGAATAGTTATTTCCATCAAGAATTTATCGAATTCTAATTATAATTCTAATTCTCAAGAATAAACAAAATTATAATTCTAATTGCATATTTCCATCAAGAATAAACAAAATTATAATTCTCAATTTCTATGGTTTGAGTTCACTAAATTTTGGTGTACACACCTAAAAGTAATTTCGGTGCCTTAACCGCAAATTGGTGCTAATGTCCATATAACCGCACCAATGCATTTTACTTATTGCACACCGGTGCCATGTTACCAATGGATGCACTAGTGTAGTGATATTATGTGATGCACCGGTGACGAATAACCGCAAATAAAAAAATCACAACTCTATTTTCTTTAAGTAAAAAAAAAAAAACGATAAATCAAAAAATGGGCAGCAAAATATTTTTGAAAATATAATTTCATAAAAAAATTCTTTAAATACTAAACACTTTTCATTATTTCACTATTTTTGCAAAACATTTCAGCTAGATATTTGCAGGAGACATACATGGAGCAAGAGAGCATGAGAGCACTGTGGAGCAGCGAAATACATTCGAACATATGTATTTAGATAATCATAATTCCAAACCTCTGGTGATTCAAACCCTGTACATAGAATTTCAAATGATCTCATGATTAAATTTGATTATGTTTTTTACATTTTCTGTAGTTTTTTTATGAAGTAAGGAAAAGCTTTCAATTTGTTTTTCATTTTCATAAAAAAAACAAAAAAAAATCCATTTTTACCCTAAACCCTTCATTATTTTTGTTTCTTCCCTTTCTTATCCCTATTTTTGTGATTTCAGAATTAGGGCTTTTCATTTTAGATTGACATCCAACCCACGGGACGACTTACATAGTCGGATCCCAATCCATGTTGGCCCTTGCGTGAATTTTTTATTTTTATTTTTATCGGTGTGCCCTGCGTAACCTGGCGCACTGATGTGCTATATTATCCCAGCGCACCGCGAAAGTACTGTGTAATAAAAAATTAAAAACAATTTTTTTAATCAGTGCGCTATATGTAAAATAGGGCACTGGTGCACTATTTCATTATGGTGCACTGCGAACATGCTGTTTTGCAAAAAAAAATTATTGTGTTAATTGGTGCACCATGTAACATATAACGCACTACACAGGGTCTCCTAGTTGACAGAGAGCACCGTATGGTGGTCCCTTGTTTGTGCGGGGCGTTTATGCTACAAAAAGTAACATTGGATGATTTTTATTATTCTCTGTGTTAATTAGTGTGGTGGCTAACATGTAACACACCAGTGCTCCTTGTTGGCATAGAGCATCATACAGTCTATTATATTGTTTGTGCAGTGCGTTTATAAGACCCCCATACACCAACGTCGATGCATACACCATGAATGGCACATTGGTTTCTTGAGATTTTTATTTTACCTGAAAATTTGAAAATTTATTTAAAAATTTATTAATGAATGATATGGTATATGTTTCATATTGATAAAGAAATGAATAACAAGAGATCAAGTAAGAAAAATACTGATAACACATCAAGAAAAGAAAAAAAGGCAATTTCTTTGTAAATTATTTACAAAAAATATAATTTTTGAACTATATGTAAGTTTAACTAATATGTATTGTTTACTATGTATCATGCAGAGCCACAAAATGACGAAGCTCAATAAGATTATTTCTGATCTAGGACCAGAAGAGAAAAAAATCTTGATGGAAAAATTGCAAAAGGATGAATCGGGTGAATGAAAAAAATACTATCGATCCAATATGAGTTTCTTTTTTTTAATTTTTATTAATAATATACTTAAAATTATTAGATAGCATGTGTCAAAAAATATATTAATTCACATCTGTTTAATGTTCTACAAGGACCAACAACTTAGAAAAGGAATGTTGTTCTAAGAAAAGAAAAAAAATAGAACATGCAAATGAAAATGAATTTCTCCTTAGCACATTTGGTGTGGTGCTAGAGGTTAACGAAAGGGGGGAAAAATTTTACAAAAGTTTGAGGGATCTAGTGGAATGAATGTATAGAAGTTCTTTCCACTTACAATACAAAAATCAATCCAATGATTCCAAGAACCAAATTTTATCTAAACTACATGAAGAGTTTCCAGAGAATTGGTCAATGAGACATGTTAGAATTTTAATAGCAAAAAAATACAACAACAAAAAAGAAGGAATGAAAAAGTAATATTCCTTTAAATGTTTGTCTAGAATTATTTATAAATATCACTTTTGTTATATTTACTTTTCATATATCAATATAAAAATTAAATATTTTATTGTCATGTTACATTTTCAGGAAGATTATGAAAATCTCAAAAAATGAACGAGTTGATATCAGAAATATGCCAGTAGGAATGTCCAAAAATGTGTACAAGGAGATGGTCAAAGAAATGGACAAAATTGCATCGCAGGAGGATCCATCTCAACAACAACGTGCTTCAAATGTAATATTTAATCATTGAATTTTTCCATCATTAGGTACAATAAATAAACAATTTAGCATTAAATATTAATTTTCAAGTATTTTCTTGCTCAAAAGAAAAGCAAATGGAACCCATTCAGCACATAAAATAGGACGACAAGGAAGAAAATGGTTGATATCTAAGTTTGTGAGTAATTTTTACTTCCTTATAACAATTTAACTAGATTTCATTTTTGTATTTTTTATTTTTTTTTACAAAAATCATCATTGAATGTCTTCAAACAGGTGCTAACATATAGAGAAGAACCATCAGATGAATTGATTGAAATTGGGATAAATACGGATTGTGAGTATATGTTGGCATATCATAAATTAATTGTGGAATTTGTAAGCATCTATCGATCTTGTTTTACTTAGCTCCGTCTATAATTAATAGAACAAAAACATATGTTATATTAAATATATTATTTGTTATGGGGTATAAAACTTGCAGGAAACAAAGTATGGAACTGCGCCAACAGATGAAATCTTGAAAGATGACATGGTACATGGTTTTGAAAGAATGTGTATATTTTATGAGTCAATTGGTGTTATGGTACGTCATTTCTTTTCGATTTACATTGATGTATATTATTTAATATTGTAATTTTCATTTTTCTCACCAATATATATACGTTCATTACAGTTTATTTTTATGTTTGTAGATGGAAGGTGAACAAGAAGAAAACAATCAACACTGTGAATAAAAAATTCCTAAAAATAACCCAAGTCATAGAAGTAGCTCTAGTAGTGATAGCAGTTCAAACGAAGAATGATGTTCACTATGTTTGGATATCAAAGCAAGGTGTTGTATTTTTTGAAATATTTGTCTTTGAAATCAGAAATTTTGTTTACTATAATGGACATAGTGTCCCAATTGAAAGAAAAAGGGATACCAATAACTGCCCCATTTTTTATGACAAAGACTGTCTTATTCATCTATATATAATAATAAAATATGTTTTAATTTATTCTATTGTGTTCTCCATTGTCTTTGTGAAATGTAACACCACTGATTAAATTTATGGATGATTAAATACTATAATGAAGAGATGTGAAATTTGATGATATGATATAACAAATTAATCCAAACATCACATTCAAATGCACTAATAAAAATTTAATTCATATGAATACTGTTATAAGATATATATGTGTCGACTTTTGATGAATAATAAATTTTAAAAAATCACAATAATTATGATATGATATAAAAAATTAATCCAAACATCACATTCAAATGCATTAATAAAAATTTAATTAATAGGAATAATGTTATAGGATGTATCAACTTTTGATGAATAATGAATTTTAAAAAATCACAATAATTGCACTGTCATAGGTCGATGTTTCTAAAAAATACAAAATTAACACCGATACATGTCAGTTACTATACATCAGTGTGTTTGTATATTGTGGCGCACCGGTGCATTTCTACGACCTATGGATACTGCACAAATACCAAAACCAAATAAAAATCTTAGTGCGTTTGTGTGGTACTGTGCACTGGTGCATTTATGTGAGACTACGCACCGGTGCATTTTTACGACCTATGGGCACTGCACAAATACCAATACCAATTATACATCTCAGTGCATTTTTCTAATATGGAGCACCAATGCGTTTCTATAATTCTATATACCAATGTGTTGAGATGACCTATGGGCACCGCACAAATCCTAATACCAATTAGAATGGCCCCATGCGTTGTATCACCAACACTACACTCGGTGTGGTTTTATACCTTGACGGCCCGATGCATGCACCTTCGACCACCCCAAGCCACCTTCTAGATAACATGCACTGGTGTGTTGAAACCTTAGTAGCACACCGATGAAGAAAACATCCATAATAACCTTCGGCCGCCCATTTTTTTTAGTTGTGTTGAATTTTTGTTAAAAGCTCCGCCAAAACCTCCATAACCATAAAGGGATGTTGTAGAAAATATTTTTTTGACAATTTTGGCCAATTTTGTAACACTAAAAGCCTCCTTTATAACCTTCGCTAGAGGGTCTTTTCCTTGTAGTGAAATCTCGGGGATTTGAAATTCCAAAGATACATCAGTTTCAATATCGAGCTCCTTAAAAGTAATAAAAAGGTGTGTATTGTTTTTCAAATTGTATAAGTCTTGTTTGAAAAATCAGTTTGAAGTGATTCAAAGGGCATATTGAAGCATAGATATCAGTATTGGGTTCTAAAATGGACCCTAAAAAGAATTAAACACCCATGAAGCCCTCAGAAGTATCTACTATGACTCATGAAGAGGAAGAAGTGCAACATGATATATCAAAATTACAAGACCAAGTGCACCAGATTTTTCTCTCGCAAAGAACAACAAAAAATGAAATGGAAGTTTTGAAGAAAGGAATGGAAGCTAAGATGGATGGTTTGAAGAAAGGCGTGGAAGCTAATATGGCTGGTTTAAAGAAAGGCATGGAAGCTAAGATGGATGGTTTGAAGAATGACATGGAAGCTAAAATGGATGGCATGGAAGCTAATATGGATGACATGGAAGCTAAGATAGATGAAAAATTGAAAGACAAAATAGAATACGTAAAGAATTATCTAAACGTAGACATGGAAGGTTTGAAGGAAGATTTGAAAAAGTTGATACAAGAAATGATTCCTAATGGCGAAAAGGTTGTACATGAAACTCTTGATGAGAACAAAATAAATGTTAATCGTGATTTCATAAACTCCAATGTTGGATTGAAGACCCACCATATTCCAAAGATCGATAAGAGTAAGTTTGATGGTAAGGATCCCGTAACATGGATACTACATATGGAGCAATATTTTGATCTCCATAATGTCTAAACACGCAAAAGGTGTGCTTTGAAACTTTACATTTAGAAAAAAATACATTTGTATGCTATCAATGGCTTTGATCTTGTGATAAAATTGTCACTTGGTCAATTTTTACGGAGTAAATGATAACACATTATGAGGATAAAAAGAGAAACACTTTCTTTATCCCATTGATAAATCTGAAAAAAATTGGTTCAATGGTGGAGCACATTAAGGATTTCCAAAAACTGAATATAAGGGAAACTAATATTCCAGAGGAACACGAGATTGATGTCTTCGTAGGGACTTTAAAGGATAACATCCAACATGAGGTTCGCCTTTGGGAACTTTATTCATTGGAGAAGGCATTTAGGTTGGTAAGAAAAATTGAAAGTAAAATTATGATGATAAGGAAGCCTACCACTCACATCTATAAATATGGAAGTGTTGCTACTCCTAGACTTCCACAATATACAATGTTCACACCACAAAAATTGGAAGGCAAAAGAGAAAAAGGGCTTTGCTACGGTTGTGTTAGAATACACTAAAGATCATAAGTGTTCTGAGAAGAAATTATTTTACATATATTGTGAAGAGGAGGAACAAAATGAACAAGAAACTTCAAAAGAAGAGGATATACACGAGGAACCAACCCTAGATAAAGAAGAAATGAGTCTAACCATATCCTCTAATGCATTGGGAGGAATTACCTCTCCTCAAACTCTAAAGATAGAAGGACATATGAATAAGAAAAATGTAATAGTGTCGATTAATTTAGGTAGTACCCATAATTTTAGTCATTGTAAGGCAACCAAGGAATTGAATTTCTTCCTATACCTAGCACCAGAGTGTCAAGTGATGGTTGCAAATGGAGGGACTATATATTTCTCTGTAAAATGCCATAATATCAAGATAACCATGGAGTAATATGTATTCAATAGTCCAATTCTTTCCATTCCAATGGGGGTGTTGATTTTTTAATATGAGTACAATGGTTACAATCTTTGGGGATGGTGGCTTTTAATTTTCAAGAATTTTTTTTGAAAAAAAAATCGGAAGGAAAGGAAGTTGAATTACGGGGTATTGCAGGGAATCTGAAAAACATAATAAGCTCTAATGTCATGAAAAAGCTTATGAATAAAGAACAATGAGTCGTAATTACAAAATTATGCTCACTAGAAGTTCCAACATCAAAATCATCTATTTCTCCAGATCTCCAAAAAGTCTTGGAAAATCATTCCAAGGTGTTTGAAACTCCCAAAGGACTCCCAACTATTCGTGATCATTATCATGCTATTAATTTGATTCCAGGAAGTTTTCCTCCAAACATTGGGCCTTACAGATATCCTTATGTCCAAAAGAGCAAAATTGAACATATGATTTCAGAAATGTTAGAGGCTGGTATAATTCAACCTAGTCAGAGTTCTTTCTCTTCTCGAGTAGTATTGGTGCACAAGAAGGATTGATCAGGCACATGCATGCAGATTATAGGGAGCTCAATAAGCTCATTACTAAAGATAAATTTCCCATTCCTATGATTGATGAATTATTGGATGAATTACATGGAGAAACTTATTTCACCAAGTTGGATCCTCGTTCAGGATATCATCAAATTAGAATGAAGACTGAATATATTCCAAAAATAGCATTTCAAACTCATGAGGTTCATTATGAATTTTTGGTCATGCCTTTTTGCCTTACCAATGCACCTTCTACATTTCAAGGGTTGAGGAATTCCATTTTTAAGCCCTTCCTTAGAAAATTTGTGTTAGTATTTTTTGATGATATACTAATCTACAACATGTCTTGGAAGGATCATGTTCAACATGTTGATAGGGTGCTCAAAATATTGGAGGAGAAACAATTATATGCAAAAACCTCTAAATGTTTCTTTGGAGTACAAGAGGTGGAATAATTGGGTCATATTGTATCTCAGGAGGATGCTAAAGTAGACCTTAACAAAATTAATGCCATTAAGGAATGGAAATTCCTCACAACCATAAAGTAGTTGCGAGGATTTCTTGGATTAACATGGTATTATCACAAGTTTGTTAAGAATTATGGGAGAATAGAAACACCTCTAACAACATTATTGAAGAAAGATTCATTTCCATGGACTCCTGAAGCAACTAAGGCATTTGAACATATTAAAGAGGCAATGTGGCTAGCACCGCTCTTAGCTACACCAGACTTTACCAAAAACTTTATTGTGGAATGTGATGCCTTGAGAAATGGATTTGGTGATGTTTTAATGCAAGAAGGAAGACCCGTTGCTTTTGAAATTCATCCGATAAAAGGAAAGTATTTGCAGAAAGCTATTTATGAGAAGGAAATGTTGGAAATACTACCTGCACTAAAGATATGGTGACCTTGCCTAATGGGAAGACACTTCAAGGTAAAAATTTATCATGATAGTCTTAAATAATTTTTGGAACAAAGACTATATTTAGAAGAGAAGAAAAAATGGGTCCCAAAGATGTTGGGTTATGACTTTAAAATATTCTACAAAAAATGGAAGCTAAATGTTGTTGCAGATGCACTCTCAAGAAAGGATGAGTAGGTGGAAGCATTGCTTTATGAAATTTCTATTATGAAGCCAGATTGGACAACCAAAGCAAGGGAGGAATGGAAGAATGACGAAGAGGTGTAGACACTCATTCAAAAGTTGCAGTAATATCCCAATACATCTGATACAATTAGTTGGAAAAATGATTCCTTGTGGTACAAAGATCACTTATATCTTTGTAATAATTACCAACTAAAACAAAAGGTTGTTTTGGAATTGAAAAACTCTCGTATAGGAGGACACTCAATATTTTTAAAAACTTACCATAGGGTGAAGAAAAAATTTTTTTGGGATGGCCTTAAATCTGATATTCAAAATTTTGTGGCGGAATGTTTGGTTTTCCAGCAAAATAAAGTTGAGACAATTAAGACCTTGGGTCTGCTATAGCCTTTACCCATTCCAGGTCAACATTGGGAGGAGGTTTCAATGGATTTTATCATAGGTTTACCTAAGTCCGAAGAAAATAGTGTCATCATGGTGGTAGTTGATAGACTTACAAAGTATGCACACTTTTGTGCATTATCTCATCCATTTAAAACAAGTGCCATTGCTACTGCATTTATGGAAACAATTCAAAAGATACATGGAAACCCAAAGATTATTGTAAGTGATGGAGATCCCATTTTCACTGGAAATTTTTGGAGGGAATTATTTTCTTGTTTGGGTACTCAACTAGCCCATAACTCATCTTATCATCCTCAATCTAATGGAAAAAATAAGATAGTGAATATATTTTTGGAAGGATATCATCGTTTTTTGTATCTGATAAACAAACACAATGGGTGAAGAGGATACCTCTGGCTGAATGGTGGTATAAAAATTCCTTCCATACTACAACAAAAAATGACCCCATTTATGGATAAAATCCACCATCCATCACATCATCTTGAAGAGAAAATTCGAAGGTTCAATTAGTGGAAGATCACATCGAGAATCAACAACAAGTTCTCCAAAGGCTTAAAGGATAACCTAAATTTGGCACAAAATCGAATGAAACAACAGGCATATCAACATCGCAGCAAGAGAAGTTTTGATGTAGGAGACTGGGTATTTTTATGGCTACAACCATATAAACAAATGTCCCTCAAGCAAGCTAAAAAGGATAGTAAATTATCACCAAAGTACTATGGTCCTTACAAGGTGTTGTAAAAGATTGGTACTATGGCATACAAATTGGAGCTTCATACTTCTTCTCGAGTGCACCTCGTTTTCCATATTTCATGCTTAAATAAGGTTATAGGTGACAAAATTCTAGTTCAAACAATATCACCAGAACTTGATGAGGAAGGGAAAATCATATTGGAACCTTAAGCTGTCACGGAAACAAGAGTTCAACAGCTATGAAATCGATCAATTTCAGAGTATCTCATCAAGTGGAAGAACTTGCGCACTAAATATTCCACATGGGAGGATGAGAATTTTATAGATAAGCATCGAGAGCTACTCAAGAATTCAGGACAACACTTTTTTGAAGGAGAGGGGCATATTAGGTCCCTATATTACTAGTGTAGTCCCTTATTGTTGTTAGTGTATCCCCCTTATTGTTATTGTTGTATCCCTGCAGTCCCATATTGTTATTATTATGTCCCATAAAACCCCAATATTGTTATTTTGTGCCCTTACATTATTATTGTTAGGTCGGCTAGGATGATATTTTGACCCCATCGAATCCTATATACAGAAAGGAGGTTTTTTCATTTGAATCATCCAAGAATTGTTCATTTATGTAATGTAAAGGAGGTTTCCCCCTCGAAGTGGTTGATTTATAAGTTTTTTGTCTCTCTTTTCTTCTATTTTTGAGTTGGTTTCATATCAAGTTTCATCCATCCAAGATGTTTGGATTTTTAAATGTTGAAGATTGTAATTATAGATCCATATTTGATGGTTTCGTCCATACAATGTCTACTTTTGACATGGATGTTCGTGTGCCTGATTTCTAAGGCATTGATCTCTGTTTTTTTCTATTTTTGGAGCTAGTTTCATAACAGAATCCTTAGACCATACTTTCAATACCTTTGGAATACCAATACAATCAATAATAAAGTGGTCACCCTTAAAAATCTTGCAAGGGTATTTTGGCTTGCGATGCACATTGGACGATTTCTCAACATCATCCATACTCACAACCATGGTTGGTTGGTTGAATTATTTCTTATTTTGTTTCTTCTTCCTCTTCTCTTTCCTCTTCTTCTTAGACACATGTTTACTAGCATCAAGGATTTTACCAAGAGATGAAGAAGAAAGGGAGGAAGATATGTTGGGTGAAGAAGGTAAAGGGTTAGCATGGACTTGGTGATGTTGAGATGATGAGCTATTCATTTAAATTGAGTCATCTAGTTGTGGTGGAACAATATGAGTATTTAGGAATAAAGAAGTTGAAATAAACAATACCAGTAAACCTATGGAAAATATAGGTATTGATAATGTATCCATATAAGGAGGACCAACATTTTCATAGTAAGGAAAAGGACTATGATTCCTATTAAAAGGGGTTCCTTGATTGGTAAATTCCAAAAAAAATTCCATTAGATTCAACTTTAGTGAATTTTATTAAGAAAATTAACAATATTAACAATCCAAATTCACAATCTACACCTAAGGTTTGCAAAAAAAATAAAACAAGAAAATAACGCATGATAATAAATATGATTCAAACCATGCAAACCAAATTTTCATGGAGAAATCAATTGTTGGTGATGAAACCCAACATCATAGAGATCAATGTGAAAAGTGGCTAGAGATAAAGTAGTTGGAATTAGTTACGTTGACAGCCTGTTATGGCCATGATATGGTGTAAGTAACTTTACTTATGCCATCTTGAGTTAAGAATACCCTCCAAAAATTTCCAAGTGAGTCTAATCAATGCCTTCTCAAGGTATAGCAGGGACTTCCCTCCCCCCCATCATCACCTTGGGTAAAAATCCCTAAGGTAATGGTCTCTAAGGTTACCACATACAACAATTTGACTTGATGGGAGAGTCGCAGATCAGATGTACATGCAAGGGAAGATTAGAAAAGCTAAATCCCCTTGAAGTATCATTTACATGGTCAATCTAAGGTTTAACATTCAAGTTAATCCCAAGCACCTTTCAACACCATTTGTAATGTGTGCAAATAATGCTACTATAACCAATGAATCAAGATCAATCACTTCAACAGTTCTGATATGATCTCGTGCTTAACTCATGTGTAAGTGGAGCTTCCTAGAGTCAAACTATAATATATGGATTTACTCCCTACCACAAGATTATATTATTTATTTGTAGCTTTGGAAAGTTAAAGCACATTAATATTCCAAATCCATACAACCTGATCTAATATAGGTTTAATGATCCCTAGAAATATAAAAAAAATAAAATTATATTATCAGTGTTGTTTTCTAAGTTGTTGTTTACTCAATAGGTTGATGGATATGAAATTGGTGGTGTTACAATCTGACTCAAATCTAGATACAATCGAAGATGATAATGTAATCTTTTCACTTCGATGAATCCTAACTAAAATAAGGAGAGAGGTTTCATTCACTTCCAACAATGAAAGAATTGATAAATGAATATATGATGAGATTCTTTGTAAGAAAAGGGACTGACACAACCAATTTCAGAAGTGAAAGACTCCTTTTTTTATAGATCAGCAAACCAAAAAAAATCAAAACCCTAAACTATAAAGATAAGTGATTTTTTTCAAAAATACAATCAAGTACACTGATATAAATCCACGACTAAATTTTCCTTAATGTAAATTATGCACAATTTGATGCAAAATCATGCAACTATAATCTATGGAAAATACCATGCAAACGTAATTTATGCACGAGAATTATTCTGTACAAACACAAGATGATTCCATATTAGAAAAACAATAATATAACAAGACTACTTATGCATAGTAGTACCTTATTTCACTAATGTAATGAAAGAACCAATCAAGTGTAAGTAAAGGAAATTTCACAAAAAAATGTGCAACCCAAATGAAATCAAACGTAATCTGAGAATTCATTAACAGAGAACTCAAACTAAAACTTCTTGAAAATTCCAAAGATCAAAAGAGCTAACATTGAAAGGAAATTTTCACTGATACACAATTTAGCCACCCCCCCTTATTGAGGGATATATTTTTTTTTTAAATGCAAGAAAAAACACCCAATTTTTTTTAATAAATTGGAAAAACCTCTGAGTAGTTACCAAAACAAAGACGAGTTAAAAAACCATAAATTTTCATTTTTTCTACAACTATCGCAGGTAATTAGTTAGGTTCACTGTACTACCACAATGTTTATAATCACCCTCCTCCCACATTTACCAAGTTCACTAGTTCACTGAGGTTAATATATGATGAGGAGCTACTATGATATGAATCAAACTCCTAGATCACCTTAAGCAAGTGGAATCGAGAAAACCAAAACCTTATTGACTTCCCTCAGGTGCTACAGGACCCCGAGGGATAAACCACCCTTCCAAGTGCCCACCCCTTCAGCTAACTTTGTTTTTCACTAACCTAAACTCCCAGTTGCATGCACAAGTCTGCATCCATGTGACTAAAATTCTACAGTCACATGAAAAAGCCTACCAGGGAGTGAATGTAGTCTCAATTTCACAATTATGTGCATGATACCACAAAATCTGTGCCACCTTTTAAGGGCTAGACTGTAGGTCACTACCCAGAACTTGATAAAACTTTCCAAAGCACTGAATGAAATAAATAAAAATCCTTCCATACAAAACTTATACAATAACTTGAACTAACAAGGCCTAACCATGACTGTTATTCTGGAAAACACATCATGAACATTTAATCTACACGTCATAATTACACATCTTGTAATTATATGAAAATCATGAAGAAGGTCTGATGCCCTCTCATAATAGTTGAAATATCATCTATTAGGTCATGCATTCATTAAAATTTCATTTACTAACCAAAAATTCATGAGAGCCATAACTCAAGTCTATCATAAAACCATACTTATAACCAACACATAACCAGAGAAATATCAATGATGGAGCAACCATTAAAGCCACATAATGACAAGTACATTTTCTCACAAAATACAAGGGGAAAAAAACTCTTATTATCATATGAAAATATAACCAAGTTGGGGAATTCCACGTACAACCTGACCATATATTTGGATGAACCAAATCTCTCTTTCACCCAATCACCCTTGTACCGTATTCCACGAGTGAATGTGGGATCTCATGGAATAAAAAAAACCAAATAAAACCTGGGCTTCCAGAGGCCAAACCAGCTCAACCCTCAACCAATGATTCCACCTCACGGTTAACATCCCTAACATCAATAGATAAATCTCTAACAAAGTTGTCTAGGGCTCTAGAGAATATTTTCCAGTCTAGCTCCAGGACTAGTAACTCAACTCATAGCGTGCGACAGGGCTCCTGAGTGTTTTTCCAACTAAAGCTTCCAGGACTAGTAAATAAACCCTCCAATGGCTGCATATCATTTCTCCAACCAAGGATTCTAGGAGTAGTAAATCAACCCAAGTTGTTCCAGGGATTCCAGAGAATTTTTTCAACCAAGGCTTCCAGGATCTAATAACTCAACCCACAACCATAAGGAACATCAACACCCATAAAAAAAAATGGAAACCCACAACACCATGGTTATCCAATAAATAAAAATGCTAAGCAAAACCACTGTCAATCTAGGCAATCCTCCATGATAATGACATATCATAACCAAATAACCACATGCATACATGATGCATGCCAAAAATAGCAAGTAAACCATACATGCAACTTGGTACCTACAAATAAATCCAATTGTATTTACTAATCCTATTGTTCCCTTGCGCTTTCCTACTTTCCTTTTCCTTCTTCTCTAAATCCAATGTGCTCCAAGTTTGCTCCAAAATTTCTCTAAGTGTTCAAGAGTATGAGAGAAAGAGAATAGAGAGAGAGATCCAAGCTAAAACTGACAAAAAGCCATGAATTGATCCTCATAAGCCTTTTTATCATTGAAGCCTTTATTTTCTTCAATTTCCATTATTTTTCCTTCATTTTCCTCCTCACATGCAATCTATGACCTTTCACCTTCCTTTTCTCCTAATTTCCATTATTTTCATAGCTAAAATTCCAATTAAATCCACTTTTCCTTTTCCAATTTCCATAGCCATAAATTAATCACCATTGATCCTCATCACTATGATTTTGCAAAACATTCAGCTTAGAATATGTGTCCCATGACCTTGGTCTTATTTTTTCCTTTATTACTTTATTACATGGATTTTCTAACCAGGGTTGTTACAGAACCCCCCCCCTTAGGGGAACACTGTCCTTGATGTTCAGTGACACCTACAACCAACAAAACCTATGAAAACCAAAACATGCTACACATGGATCTTTATAACTTAGCTTGATGCATTATTTATAATGAACAACCTACTGAGAAGCATACCAACATGAAAAACATAACAACATGGAAACAATACATCTTAATGGAGCTTTATAACTTAGCTCATTGCGGTATTTACAATAAAAACCATACATAAATATGTACATATACCAAGACACAACATCAAAACATATACCAAAATACATCTGCTCAATCAATGAATAAAGAAGGATACATAACCTACATTTGATCATCCATTTCCCATGTAGCTTCATCGGGCCCAAAGTACTTCCACTGCACTTTAACGTGCTCGATTGATCGATTCCAGAGCATGAGCATATTTTTCTTCAAAATGTACTAAAGTTTTGACTAGATTTCTCCTTCTGCTTCCACCTACAATAGAGACCAGTAAATCACATGATCAACATCTTTCACATACTTCTTAAGAAATGACACATGGAAAACATCATGAAATTTCACTATCGGAGGTAGTTCAATTTGGTAGCTTGATAGTTAAATCCTCTCACAAATCTTGAAAGGCTTGCAATACTAAGGTTCCATCTTAGCACATGATCCAATCCTTAAGGAGCTATCTTAGGCTTGATGCACAAGTACACTTGTTCCCCAACCTGAAACCTTTTAATCACCATATTATAATCTTCATAGCTCCACTTCCTTTCTTGTTATACCTTTAAATTCTTCTTGATAACATGCATTTCATGTTCCCTATCTACCAAAATGTCTGGTCCAATCAATACCCTGTTAACTAGATCACTCTAGCTGATGGGAGTATTACAACTCCATTCATAATATGCCTCAAACAGACTCATCCCCAGCAACTCCAGATACCCATTTTTTTAAGAAAACTAAACCAGTGGAAGATACTATTCCCACTTCCAATGCTAATGTGTAACATACATTCTCAACATGTCCTCTAAAATCTTGTTGACCCTCTCTATCTGTCCATCTGTCTATGGATGATAAGTTGTACTAAATACCAACTCTATACCCAAACCTGCAAATAACTCTTTCCAGAACCTAGAGGTGAACTTGCCATCTAAGTCTCACACAATATTATTTAGTACACCACGGAACCTCACCATATCTCTTATGAGGACCTATGCTACCTCACTGGCTAAATTCATCGACTTCACTGGAAAAAAATGAGATACCTTAGTCAATTTGTCCACCACAACCATAATAGAATCATGTTGTCTAGAGGTCTTTAGAAAAATTGCAATAAAATATATGGAAGTTACCTCTCATTTCCACTCTAGAGTCAGAATCGGTTGTAGTAATACACGTGGATTCTTACACTCAGCTTTTACCTATTGAAAATACAAGCATCTTACAAAAAAATCTTGCATCTATTTCTTCAAATTCGGCCAATGATCGAACTTCCTCACAACTCTAAATGTCTTATTATATCTCAGGTGACCTGAATAAGGCTTATCATAAAATTACCTCAAGATAAGTTTCTTGAGATCATTGTTGTTTGGCACTTATATCCTATCCCTAAATCTGATCAAACCACATGTTGTGATATGATAGTCCACATTTTGTTCACCTATACCCTACTGTAACCTGTTCCTAAGCTCCCTATACCTGTCATCATGTTTTCCTGCCTGCAAGATCTGATCCTTTAATTTTGTCCCATAAGAACTCATAACTGCTATATTATGTACCTGTATCCTTCTACTAAGAGCATATACAACCCTTTTCTCTTTACCCTTAATGTATCTAATATCGAAGTAAAAATCACTGATCATAGCCAACCACCTAGCTTTCTTAGAATTCAAATTCAGTTGGTAAAATAAGTATATCAATCCACTGTGACCACTCATCAAGACAAAAATTCTGCCAAGAAGATAGTGTATCCACATCTTCAACGCACAGATGATCGTTGCCAACTCAATATCATGCATCATATAATTTTTCTCATGCTCATTCACTTCCCTTGATTATTAGCATACTACCTATCCTTCCTGCATCAGAACCCCATCAAGTCCTCTTTTCCAACCATCTGTACATACCACAAACTCTTTATCCAGATCTACAATATTGAGAACTAGAGAATTTGTCAACAACTACTTCAACTGCTCAAAACTTGTAGCACATTCCTCTGTCCAATCAAATTTATTTCCTTTCCTCTGCAATGATATAATACGATAAGAAATCCATGAGAATTTCTTGATGAACATCCTATAATAACGTGATAACCCCATGAATGATCTAACCTCATCCAAATTCCTAGGAGTTTCCAATTCCATGATAGCACTTATCTTTTCTGAATCTACTATTATTCCTTCCTTGGAAACCACATACAACAAGTAATGCACCTTTGTATAAAGGAATATACATTTTCTAATCTTGGGATACAACTGATGCTCTCTTAGAAATTTCAACAATGTTGATAAGTGTTTGGCATGCTCTTCCTCATTCTTGGAATATATCAATATATCATAAATGAATACAATAACAAGATTGTTTAGATAAGGACACAATGCACTATTCATCAAACACATAAAAGTAGTTGTATCATTAGTCAAACCAAAAGGAACTACAAAAAAACTCGTAATTCCCATACTTGGTCTGAAAATAAGTCTTCTAGATACCTCTTCTTTGATGTGTACCTGATAGTATCATGATCTCAAGTCAATCTTTGAGAACACTGCTGCTCCCTTGAAGTGATAAAACAAGTCACCAATCCTTGACAACATATAATTGTTCTTAATCATTACCTTGTTCAATTACCTATAATTAATGCATAACCTGAGAGTACCAACCTTCTTATTAAAAAAAAAATGTTGGTGCACCCCAAGGCAACACACTTCACCTAATGTATCCCTTTTCAAGCATTTCCTTCAATTACACTAAATTTGGTGTGCTCATACTGTAAGGTGCCTTTGATGTTGGTGCTACTCCTAGTAGTAACTCAATAGAAAATTCCACTTCCGAGTGAGGTGGTAAATTTGAAATCGCTACTGTAAAATTGGTTACTTGTTCAAGGCATCCACATCCTCAACTTACTTACCTATGTCATTAGAAATATGCAATGTAAAAAATTCAAACCATTTCCTATGACTGTGCTTTTCCTGCATAGTTTTAAGAATTCTAACTGATGTATATTTCTTCTTACCATGCAAGACTCTTTGTTATCCATTTTCATCCAAGCATTAAATATCCTTCTCATAAAAATTCCCTTTAGTCCTATGAAGATAAAATCCATACCCAACAACATATTGTATGATCCTGATGAAATCGTATTTATATGCACTAGTGTATGCATACCATTCAACTCGAATGCAGAAGCTCTTACCAATTGATGAACTCTTTTCTTGGTACCTGTATCCAATTTTACCAACCAATATTCTGCATGTACTTCTTTATTCAAACCAAACTTATCCACGACGTCATTATTAACATAACTATAATTAGATCTAGTGTCAATCAAAATAGAAACAACTTGATCATATATATTACTTTCCATTTTGATAATAGGTGCATGGTGATCTGCCTACCTATTATCCAACACTACATAAATATTATGAATACTTTGTCCAACATCCCCCATTGTTTTTTCCTCCTAATAATTGTAGATCTGCGTTCTACCACCCTGATTTTGTGGGAAATATCACCTGCAATGATCCTTGACATAATTCAAACACTATAAAGGCTTCCTTCCCTCACCCGTGTTCTGTTACTCAAACCGAAATCCCTATGCTTTGTCAGATGCATTGAAATTTTTGAGTGGTGTTGCATTATCTTTGTTACTTGTGTCTTGAGGTCTTGTTCGATTCTTATCCCATTTTCCTTATTTGTCTCATTACCTTTCCAATCCTAATTAGTCTCAGACTTGTGATTTGATCTCTCATAACAATGCTTTAGCTTTCTGATGGCTTCCCCCAACGATCTAGGCTCATCAAACTCAATTATGTCCTTGAATTCTAACAACAACACATTGATGAATCTCTGAATATTGATGTTTTCCTCCTTAAGTTAAGACACATACCTCAAAAACTCTAACAACCTTCAGTGTACTCCTCATTGGTCATATATCCCATATTTAACTCATATAATTCCTTCGCCCTGTCATCATAGTATCTCTTAGATATATAATTCTTCCTGAAAAGTCTCTCAAACTCACTCCAATTCAAATCCTCTTCCTGAATGTATCTAACATTCTTCACATATTCCAACTTGTTTTAACTTTAAGACTAAACATAGATATCATGGCCTTCATTTCCTCTGATTAATCATGCAATTAGAAGAAATTATTAAATCTAAGAAACCATGCTTCTGCATCCTGTGATTTATTCATTTCTCCATCAAATTTAGGTTGCTTTTATTTCTTGAAATCATTCGGAAAATATCCCCCGAAACTCCTCATATAAGGATGATAGCGATGATGGCCATGATACCTGTATGAACTAGAGTAGATCCTATTTCCACTATGTCGTCTATCAAGTGTATCCAATAACCTTCCATCTCTAACGGTATCATCGTTATCTAACCTGTGCCCACCATGAGACCTACTACCATATGCTCCATTATTCCTATCCTCCTATGCATGACTAATCCTAAGTGGTTCTTGTCTCTACAAGTTCAACAAACTCTGAAGGATAACTACATTTACCTCTGCTTGTTTCTCTTGCACACTAGCAAGTCTCTCTTGTGACTGAAATATTCTGTCATTATCTTATTTACAACTTCTTATCCCTTCCTTCAAGTTTCTCAATGTATCTTCTATTTGAGGATAGTGCTCATCACCATGTTGCTCATTTGATATGTAGGGAGAGTAATTTGAACTGTAGTAATCCATCTTTCTTGTCACCTTTGATCTTCTTCCTGAAAACATACCATGTGAGATAACCAAATATAAAAAAATCATATGTACCTCAATGAAGTTCAAGGGAGGTTATCTCATCTGCGCCAATCAGTCCAAATTAATATAACATATGTACACACACATACACATGCAGATATATATATATATATATATATATATAATGAAATCAACATATCAAACATACCAACATCAACATCCTCACTTTTACATGACAAAAGAAATGTAACAATGACCAAGACCATGCATACATGACAAGCACATACACAACCTAAATGCATGCATGGAAAACACATTCCGCCCATCTAGTCCAAGTGTTGAGCCTAGGATCTCTGATACCACTCTGTAGCCACCCTCCTCCCACACTTACCCAAGTTCACCAATCCACCGGGGTAAATATAGTACAAGGAGTTACTATTATATGAATCAACCTCCTAGATAACCTTAAGGAAGTGGAATCAACAAAAACAAAGCCTTACAGAGTTCCCTTAGGTTCTACAGGACCTTGAGGGATAAACCACACTTCTAGGTGCCTAGAACCCAAGCTAGATTTATTTTTCATTGACCTAAACTCCTAGTCGCATGCACAAGCATGCATCCATGTGACTGAAAGCCTCCAGTCACATGCATAAGCCTACATCAATGTGACTAACAACCTCTAGTCACATGTACAATCCCACAAGGGAGAAACTACAGTCTCAATTTCATAGCTTTGTGCGTACTACCACAAAATGTGTGCCACCTTTTAAGGGCTATATGCTTTAGGTCACTGCCCAGAAATTTATGAAACTTTCCAAAATAATGAATGACGCAAATACAAATCCTTCAATATAGAATTTAGAAAATAAATTGACCTAACAAGGCCTGAACATGATAATCATTCCTTCAAACACATCATGAAAATGTAACATATAGGTCATAATTACACATTTGAGCATACAGATCTCATACTTATCTAAGAAACATAAAAAGGTTTTGACTCCCTCTCATAATAGTGCAAGAATGATCCATAACTCAAGTATGTCATAAAACCATACTTATAACTAACATATAACCATATAAATATCAACAATAGAACAACCATTAAACCCACATATTTACAAGTACATTTACTCAAAAAATAGAAGAGGAAAATATATCTTATTATCATATGCAAATCCAACCAAGTCAGGGACTTCTACATACCACTCAACCATATATTGGGATGAACTAAATCTCTCTTTCAGTTGATCACCTTTGTGCCATATTCCATGAATTTGGCATCTAATGGAATAAAAAAAACCAAACCAAACAAAAATAGGGATTCCAGAGGCCAAACCACCTCAACCCTCATCCAATGATTCCACCTCACGGTCGGAAATCACTAACATCAACAGATAGATCTCTACCAAATCTATCCAGGGCTCTAGAGAATTTGTTCCAACTGAGCTCCAAGAATTGTAACTCAACCCACATATTTCTATAGGGCTCTAGAATGTTTGTCCAACCAAGGCTTTTAGGACTAGTAACTAAACCCCACTAAGGGCTCAAGAGTGTTTGTCCAACCAATTCTTCCAGGACTAGTAACTCAACCCAGGTTGTTGGAAGGCTTCTAGAGAATTTATCCAACCAAGACTTCCAAGAACTAATAGCTAAAACCATAACCATAAGGAACATGAGTACCAATCATAAAACAAAAGGGAAACCCACAATGCCATGGCTATCCAGGAATTGAAAAGGATAGGAAAAACCACTTTCAATATAGGAAATATTCTATGCCAATGATAGATCATAACTAAATAACCACATGCATACTGTTAGGAATCTGTAATTAGAAATATTGCCAAACTCCAATCACAAAAATAACATTATTTCAACCACTTTGGGATTCTAGGATCTAGCCCTCCTGAATCCAGAGAGGGATCTCTCCAATAGGTGCAAAGATGGATTTGTCTTTGAAGTTTTGGGTAATGATATTAGGCTATTTATAAAGGCCAAGGGTTTGTTTTTTTTTTTGGATGTTTGAGCATGATTACTGTGTGAGGTGGAAAGTTCTAAATGCAAAGAGTTTCAAAGGTGTGAAGTTGCAAGCAAATAGATTAAGCTTTGGCCAGAAAGGTAGATAACTGCAGGTTTTAGTCCATTGGGCTATGGAGTCATAATAGGGTTTAATTGGAACAACAAGAGGCAAGAGTGGTCCATGGGGCAAGTCATCTATGTCTGAGGATCTCTTTAAGGTTTTATTTATGGAATGGAATGGTACAACAAGAAGGGAAAATAAATAGATGAAGAACAAAGAGTAGCCCAAGATCTAATAAGTACTTTTAAACTAACCAGCCTTTGACAAACACTTAAGAAAAACATGAAAGCAAACTAGGATCTGGTAAGTACTTTTAAACTAGCCAGCCTTTGATATACTTTCAATAGAAAAAATATAAAAACAAAGGGAACTTGAAGGCTACTGTTGGATTAGAAACTAGCGGGCCGGGCTCACCACAAATCCTCTCCTAGCTCTGCTTTAGTTGGTCACTTTCAAGAAAATCACAAAGATAACACAGAATAGCCTAAGATCTGGTAAGTACTTCTAAACTAGCTAGCTTTTAACACATTCCAAGGGAAACATTTAGAAAGTATTTGGGATAAAACTAGGACCAGGGCTCACAATATCTTCCTCAGTTCATCTTTACTTAGCATATACTGAAAATAAAATTTAAGAATAACATTCAGATAAGACAATAAGACGAGGGAACGCCAACATTCCTATGCTCAAATTGAATTAAATCATTCCCAAATAGCACAGATTAGAAGAAAACATGAAGATAAATATTTTCAGTCAGAGAAGGGTACTGATATACAGTAGGTCCTAACTCCATGCATGCTGTTATTTATAAGAGAAGATGAAACACAATGAAAACAGAAATGAAATAACAAGTTACAATGAGAAAAACATCACCGTCAACATAGACCAGGATCCCATAAATCCGCTTGTATTGATGCTCCAAACCAGTTACAGCTTTAAGTCCAATGCTTTAGTTTAGCAATCATCTACTCATCTCAACCTAACTTATCTATCACAAGCAGAGCTTCAAGGGCCAGCGAACACTATTTACAAGTAGAAGTCTCAAGCTCAATTACATTACAATGATTAGCAACTACATCAACCAACCCCTCTCTCATCTTCTGCAGTAGTATTTATAGAAGAATGAGGAGGCGAGATCTGTCAGAAGATCTCTAAAGATAATTAATACAGACTTAATGGTCCCTCGGCAGTTGGGGGCTCGATGAAGAAACTTACATAGGTGTCTTCTGTATTAAATGATTTACATAAAGATTTAAGCTCGGTGGGAGCTCTTTTTTGACCTTTGAGGCTCTGTGTGGTGTCAAAGTAACTCTGCAGATGTTTTTCATTAAGTTCCTTGGCAGAATTTTCTCTCTGGATGCGTTTGAGACAAATATCTGATCCTGATCAATAACTCCGGCCTTAGATATGAATTCTTTGAGTCACAGGTGGCATCGTGGTAGCTAGAGGGATCAATTTGCCTCAGCTGTGCCGGTGGAGGCTTTCCTATTGATAAAACAATTAATATTTTCTTCAAACTGTGTTTTAATTGGGGATTAGGCTTTTGATAAACCATCTTAGACGTAATCCCCACAAAATCTGTCTTTAATATTCTGTTCTGATAAATTTTGTCTTTGGCACTGATACTCTCTGACTGTGCTCGATTCATGGTTTTTTGCTGGTGTACAGGGCTGCGCAGTGGTGATATGGCATCAATGCCTCATGGATGATTAATGATACATGGAGCTTCTTCCTGCGAATGGTTTCCTCTAGTGAATCGAAGGCGGGAGGATCGTCACCCTCCGCCTTTGAAATTTCTTCAGACATAGCGGAAAAGGTCATTTGAACCCTGCAAAATACGAAAAAGATTAGAAAATCCTGCACGTATAGGTTAACTTCTTCAGAAGGCGCGTGGAGAGAGCATGGCCATCGGATGGCATCATCCAACGGTTGAGATTTATTAGAGTAAGTCAGAGGGGAGCAGAAAATGAATTTAGAATTCGAGCCGTCGATCACGCAGAGATCGATGGTCGAGAGCGGAGGCAAAAGGTCAAAGCGGGGGAATCAGGGTGATGAATTGTGGGTCATCGATCTACAGATCAGATCGACATCGGAGATGTTTTAATGACCGCACTGTATCCTGGTTAACTGTTGGACTTCTTTGGTGAGCGATCACCATCCGATGAGAGGCCTTAGATCAGATGGTGGACGTCAATATTTTGTCGGGTCCATGTCCGATCTTTAACACGCAATGAACGGTGGTTTAGTGAACAGTGCTCAGGACATGCGTCAAACGGTGTATGGAATTACTGCAAAATGAAAAAAACCACCCCACTCTTAAAAGCGGTGCGATGGATACCGCGTGGTTTTGCAACGGTGAGCAGTTGGCGGGGACCACCGGGAGAGAGACTGCACGCCGTCGATCTACAGATCAGATCGATGGTGGAGATTGACTGGAATTTTTGCACCGGCAGAAATTTTATAATATAATAATCATCGAAAAATTAATATAAACAAAGGTTTATACTTTGGGGCGGAAAATTATTTTCGATAGGGTTTAGCGCCCGTCTGTGGGGCCTTTGGGCGCATGGGAGATAATATTATCGAGGGAGATAGGACGGAAGGCTAATCGGCATCGGGGTGATGCGATAAGTGCGTGGGTGGCCAGCGCCTGGTTCTAGCACCAGGGCATATGTAATGGAAGGGTTTAAATACTTAGCCCAAGGGGGCTTAAGTCTACAGTATATAAAAAATTTTATTTTTATGGTTTTTCAATGATTTTCAAAGGTTTTGAGGATTTCGATAAGGCAAATAAGGGTCTTAAACCTTATCAAAGGGAGTTTGATGAAGGGAAAATGGGGAAATCATGAAAATTAAGGGTTTTATGGGGGAAAGAGGAGGGGAAATAAGGTTAGTTTTATAAGGGGATGGAAGGAGAAAAATGGTGTTTGCAGCAGTACTTTGGCTTGGGAATCAACAGTATTTCTGAATGTAGAATAGGCACAATAGTGAAGATTGGGATAGAAGCATGAGACCTTCAAGAGCCAACACTTTTTAGTAATAAAATTTGTTCCTTGAAGGCTCCAAAGAGTTTTTAGCCAGCATTTGGTATAACAAATTTTATAGCTGGCTAACAGTGGCTCCACTTGGGGATGATGCCTTCTTGAAGGCATCAAGAACTTCAGACTTACATTCTCTGGGAGGCTGATCAGTTGCCTCATCCATTGGGATGCCTTTATTTATGTGGATGATCTTCTTTGTTCTAAAAACATATTAGCAGTCACAAAAACAATGGATCTTCATCAATACAAGCTTTCTACCTACCCAATCCTACTGATCTAGCATTTTTTCTTCATTAGAGCGCACTTGGATTGTCAATCTCTTTTCACTACATTTTATTCTTTTGAAAGCAGGAAATACTAATCTATTTATACTCCTTATTTCTCCATGGACCTAGATTAAACAGTTGAGCCCATATGATTCTCTACCTAATCTATTGTCTGTTGGGATTAAACTGTCCAACAGACTTTATTCTCTAAATTCTACAACAAAAAATTAAAAGCATTCAAGTCAGGGTTGAATAGTCTAACTTGATGCTGGTCTATGGCATTTAGAACAAATTGCACATAGACATTATTTTGCGCAAAAATTAAAAAATGAAAATGGAAGGCTTGAGATCTGAAATTTGAAAACATTTCCTTCCTCTTTTCTGCAGCTCTACTTTGACTCTTGTTTGAGCTGTCTTGTCTTTATCAATTGGTTCAGATTTTGAACTAATTGGAACCATATTTTTACATCTTTTGACTCAGAATTTGAAACAGATTTGAGTCATCTTCACTTTGAAACTTTAGGTTCAGATTTTATGCATGTTTGAACCTCTAATTTGTATCCTAAACTATCTACTGATAAGCCAAGATTAAACAGTTTGGCAAATCAAATTCACTATCCTATCAGCAGAAAATTTAAATATAATTAGTCAAGATTAGACAGTTTGACTAACTAGAAGTGTGTTCTTCAGGAGTGACAGTTGAGCTTGCACACTTTCATATTTGTTTCTTTTTTTTGGTATGGGGCTATACCTTTCTTGTTTTCACAGTCTGCCTTCTTTTCTTTATTTTCTCTGTTTTTGTGTTTTTTGATTTTTATAACTTTGAATGCAATGATGGGTGGAGTATTTATAATGAGAAAAAGATAAAAAGGCTTTCAGAACATAACATGGATCAAGATAAGTAATGCTTAAGCATCCTGCCATTGACAGGACCCCCAAACAATTCTACTCCATTCAACTCCTGCAAGAAAAATGCATAATTACCAGCAGCTGAATGAATAGAGTAAGGGCCAAGACATAAGTTGTCAAATTTCCCATGCTTGCCCTTGTCTTCCCTCCTTGAGTCCCACTTTAAAACTTTGTCCCCAATATTGAAATTGTCGGCCTTTGTTCTTCTGTCAAAAAGTTTTTTAATGCTGTCCTGTTTCTGCAATGCTTTGTTATAAACCTCCTCTCTGGTTTGCTGAAGATGAATGGTCTAATTTATTATTCTAATCATTTCATTATCTTCATTTTGAAACTCTTGAATCAACTTCATCACTGGTACACCAAGGCTATTTGGAAAAATTGAATCAATACCATACACAAGCTGAAAAGGTGACATGCCAATAGATTTCTTCAAAGTCAATCTGTCAGCCCAAAGTGCACGAACAAGCTTTGTGTGCCAAGACTTCTTGTTATCCTCCAATAGTTTTTTTATTGTGTTCACTAAACTCTTGTTTGAGGATTCTGTAAGTCCATTAACTTGAGGGTAATAGGCCATGGAATGCCCCAATGTTATCTGATATCTGTGACAGAATTCAACCATCTTCTTTTGTCCAAATGCTGTTGCATTATCAGTGATGATCTTGGTAGGACAGCCAAATCTGGAGAGAATGTTAGTCTCCATGAATTTTATAATAACTGAATCATTGTCCTGCCTACAAGGTATGGCTTCTATCCACTTAGTGAAATAGTCTGTGGCATTAAGAATCCATCTATGTTGGGCAGAAGATGGTGGATGGATTTCTCCTATGAAGTCAAGTCCCCACTGTTGAAAAGGGGCTTCAACAGTGATTGGATGCAGAGGCAGGGGTAGAAGTTTTATTTTTCCTTCAAAAAGTTGACATTTATGATAGGCAATGATAATTTTGTGTATATCAAGAAAAAGAGTAGGCCAATAGAAACCAGCCCTCAAAATTTTGTTGGTTGTTGTCTTCCAGTATAAATGACCTCCACACTCTCCTTCGTGGAACTCGTGCTTAACCTTCTCTGCATCCAACTCAGGCAAACATTTAAGCAATAGACCACTTTCATTTTTCCAATAAAGACATTTATCAATAATGCAATAGTTTACAGTTTTTAACTTTAGGAATCTTGCCTTTGTCTTTGTCAAACCAGGAGGTGTATTTAAATTAAGAAAAACATAAATAGTATCAGCATACCAAGGAGAATTCATAAAATGATCTTCAACAACAGGAGTTGAGAATCCTTCTTGGTCATCCAAAACATTAATCATATTAATATCAAGAACTTCAAAATTGGATTCAACCATTAATCTAGCCAGACCCTGGCCTTTGATGAGCTTAGTGGGTTTTATCTCTAGATCATATTCAAGAATAAAAACAATCCACTTACCTCTCTTACCATCTGGGTCCTGTGTTAGAATGTCTTTTACAACTGAATTTGGGACAAAGGCAATGATGTGTGAATGAATAATGTATACTCCGAATTATTTCAAAGCTTTGACCAAAGCAAGAGCTTGCTTATCCATAATGTTATACTTCAGAGGGGCATCCCTCAATGCCTTTCTAAAGAATGCAATAGGCTGCTCTTGTCCTTGTGGATTTTTCTGTAAAACGACAGCAGCTATGGCATGTTCTGATGCAAACAAAAAAATATAAAAATCTTTTGAAAAATCAGGACTTATTAAAACCAGTGTTTTGGTTAATGCTTGTTTCACCAGCTCAAAGGACTTCTTTGCTTCTAAGGTCCACTTTACCCCTTGCTCCTTCTTCAAGATGTTTTTGATATTCCTAAGAAGCTCAGCCAAGTTGGGGATGAACCTTCTCAAAAAATTAATCTTTCCAATGAAATATTGTAACTCCTTGATGCTTCAAGGATGAGAGATGTGCAATATGGCCTCAATCCTCTTTGGGTCTATCTTTATACCCTCCTCAGAAATAATGTGCCCAAGAAGTTTACCTTCTTGGAGACCGAATAGTGTCTTCTTAGGATTTAAAGATATTCCAAACTTTCTGCATTTCTCGAAAACTTTTCTCAAATTTTCTAAGTGCTCTTCATCTGTTTTTGAAAACACAGTGACATCATCAAGGTATATAATAATGAAGTAGCCCAGTTCCTCCGAGGATGCTATGTCCATGGCTCTCTGAAAAGTTTCTCCAGCATTCATTAGAACAAAAGGCATTTTCACATACATGAAAGTGCCCCATGGTGTAGTAAAGGTTGTATTTAATTGATCAACAGGGTGAACTAAGATCTGATTGTACCCTGAGTAGCCATCAAGCAAAGAAATTCTTCTAGACCCTACCACCCTTTGTAAAATATGATCGATATTTGGCAAAGGGTAGTTTTCCTTTAACGAAGCTTTCTTTAAGTCTCTAAAGTCTATACAAAGCCTGATCTCTCTAGTTTTCTTCCTAACAGACACTAGATTAGACACCCACTCAGAGTATCTAATAGGGACAATAATACCAGCTTCATACATTTTCATGATCTCCTTCTGAACCAAAGGCAACTGAATAGGGTTTATTCTGTGCAGTTTCTGTTTGAATGGTTTTTGGTTTTCCTTGAGGGGGATTTTTTGCTATACTATTTCAGTGTCATAGGATTTCAGATCTTCGTAATTCCACGCAAAAAAATCATAAAACTCTTTAAACAACTCTATGTATTTGAGTTTAATATGAGCTGGTAAAGATTTAGATAGTTTAATCATTTTTGGTTCTTTCTCACTGCCTATATTGCACTCTTCCACTTCAGTCTCTGCAAGTTCCTGTTTTGGCTTCTTGGCCACATCATTAAAATCAAATAACTCTTCTAGAGGTGCTAGACCGCTTGGCAAACTTTCAACTTTAGAGTGCAGAGTTTCTAACTCCTCTGTTTCTAACTCTGTAGTCACTTCTGTTTTTTTTTTTAAGTTTTCCAGTCAGAAGAATAAAATTGACAAGCTCAGGAGACGGTTCTTCTTCACCAAGAAAATTTTCTTCACTGCAGTCTGTATAATAATCTGAGTCCGAACTGTGTAGTTCGAATTCATTTCTGAATTGCATGAAGTCTTCTATTTGTTTGTCTCCGTCAAACACTTGCCAATACTTTTCATTATCAGGCACGACTGGTGTAAATTTTATTTGAGTGGTGCAGTCTTTGGTATCATATGGCATTAAACATGTTCTAGCTGCAAAGGCTAAATTGTGGGCAACAATATTTCTTTTTCTTGGGACAAAAAATAGTTTGGACTCCTCGAATGTTTTTAAAAGGTCCATGAAATCATTTCGGTAGGCTCTCAGTCTGGGATGATTTGTGTTATACTCCCCATTGACTTGCCTAATGACTAACTCAGAATCCCCATACACATTAATTCTTGTGGCTCCTAACTTTTTGAATAGATGTAAGCCTAGGAGAAGGGATTCATATTCTGCAATGTTATTGGAACACTGAAAGTTTAGTTTGCAGGAAATACTTTCTGTGTGATTGTTTTCAGTGTTGGTAATCCAGACACCTGCAACAGCATTGTTTCTAGTGCATGACCCGTCAAAATACATACTCCACAGAGGACTATTTTCGGTTTCACCTTGGTGAGTGTCCTCTTTAAATAACGTGCTCAAGGGTTGCTGTGGGATCTCAGCACTTAGTTGGATTTGTTTTGATTCCCCAAGATTTTGTTTTATTTGAGGGTTGTTTTATTGATTGTGAATGTTTAAGATCAATGGAATTATGACTTGTAGCTCAAGACCTTTGTTTGGTTTGCTAATGTCTTCAAATGCAGCAAAATGCTTTGACACTTCGGCGTTGTGTTCCTCTTCCTCCCTATCGGCCATTAATCCTATTAAATTGACTTGTTCACTAAGTGTTTCATCATTAAACATAATAAAATAATCAAGGCCTGTATTTACAGAATACATAAGAGAGTTTTGTGGTTGTTCTTGACTTGTAACTGTGTATTTCATATGGGACTCCCTGTAAAGTCTTCTAGTTTGATTGAAAATAGGGATAGTGGCATAGGTCATGTCCATCTGCATAGCCCCTTGTAACTTAGCCCCCCAAGATCTTGATAACAACATTCCATATTTTGGGGGCACATCAGCCAAAACAATATCCATGACTAAACACTTGGCTGGAATTTGGGCCAAGTTAACACAGAAGTCTTTAATTAATCCTAAACATTTCACCCTGCTGGAGTCAAAGGAGTAAAGTTATTTATAAGGTCTGGTGATTTCTAGACCCAGGCTCTCCATTACAGCTTTAGGCATTAAATTATGAGAAGCTCCTGAGTCGTGCATAGCGTTATGCAAATTTTTTTCATGAACGTTTAAGCTCACATAAAAGGGAGGAATAGGTCCCTCTTGATATCTACCTTCAATCTTAGGAACAAAAATCAGCTCTGGTTGGTCATCATTAAGATTGACTGTGTCCTCATTTTCTTCTATTCTTAAAGCCTTCAAAATTTGGGTCCTATATACATTATGGGCAGCTAACTCAGTGAGGGCAACAGAGATTTTAATATTTGAAATTTCCTGCTCTAGGCTGAAAGGGATTTGGTTCTTTGAAGAACTTGTCTCAGCCTTATTAGCTGCCAGTCTATCAGCAACATCAGCTTTCTGATTTGTTTTATTTGCACTTGAAAAAATTGTTTTCACAGGAGTACTAGCTAAAGTGTTAGTACTACTAATTTATGCACTCTGTTTTTTATTGTTTTGAGTGCCTTCCTCTACCATTATCAGGATTTACAGCCACTGTTTTTTCCTTCTGTTTGAAAATTTTAGGCTTGGTTGCAGTGTTGTTTTGTGAAGATTTTTCAGAGGTTTTGGTGTTGGGAGTTTTTTGACTAGTTTTGCTTCTAAGGTCATATTCTCTTTGAGACTCTATGATGACATTTTCCATGCCTTGATAATAACTTTCATCATCATCTCTTCTGTCATCATAAGGTGTGTATAGACCTTGTTTTTTATCATAATGAACCTCAAAGTCATCATTATCTACTCCTAGCATGTTGATATCTTCTACCTCTGTTTGCTCATTTGCTTTCTCAACCTCACTCACATAGTTTTGATGAAAGGGAGGAGTGATCTGTTGATCATCTTCCCTAGGTCTGTTTGGAGGTTGGTTCCTTCTAAAATTCTAATTCTGGTTCGGGAAACTGTTTTGAGGAGCATTTTGATTTTGGCTTGCTTGTGCTCTCTTAATTATGCTCATCTCTTTCATCATCTCCTCCATCATTTTCTCCATCTTTGAGCTGGAATTAGGTGTAGATTCCTCTCTAAAGGAGACTCTCTTCTCATTTTTCATTCTTTATTTTTTCTCCATCAAGTTGACTTCCATAGAAAGAGCACCCTTTTTCATCTCTTCAAGAGTTGCAGGATCTCTTTCCCTCAGCTGATAGGCCATCTCGGGGTCAAACCCTTTAGGAAACCTGTTTAGAGCTGAGCCTTGTGGAGGTTTTAGTTCTAGGGAAAGTGCATTATACACACTGTTAAATCTGGTACAATAAGCTTGCACACTTTCCCCAGTGTTTCTATGGAGGTTCTTGTAATCCGAAAGGACTTGGAGAGGATTCTTCTTTACTTCCCATTTGTTTAAGAAGATCTGATGAAAGGTTTGGAGATCATTGATACTATGGGGGGTTAAGCCTTTAAACCATTTTCTTACTTCTCCCCCCAGGCTTTGAGAAAACAATCTAAGCTTGACAGAATCATCATCAATTTCATTTCTGTCGAAGTAGTCATTCATCTTATCCACATGTTGTGATGCAGTTGTAGCATTACTAACATCATATAACATAATTTTGGACTGATAGTCCTGTGGAAGATTGACTAATGGTACAGGAAGGACTAAGGGAGCATACCATGTTGCCATGGTATGTGGTGGAGTTGGATTTACAAGAGGTGGATTAAAAAAAGGGAAAGTGGGCTGAAGTGGAGTGGTTTGTACAGTGGATTTAGGGTGAGCAGAAGTGGATGGACCAGGAATAGATTGCTGAGCTGATCTTGGATGAGAGACACCTAGGTTTTGAAGGAAATGTAAATCAGGAGGTGTTGTTTCTTTGCTACCAAAATGTTCACTTGTTTCAGGAGAAGAAAGTGAAGACTCAGAAACTAACTGATCTAAATCACCAAGAGACCTAGTTCTAAAAGGATTCAGTAAGTTAACTTGTGATTGTTGTAGAGCTGAAAGATTTTCAGGAACTGAATTAGCTCTCAAGGGTGATCTGAAAAAAGTTGATAATTTGATCCTAGGAGACTCCCTAAGGATACTTTCTGGGTTATCAACTAACTCAAGTGGACCAGGGTTAGGATAGGCTCTAGTGTGAATCTTTCTAGGAACCACTATGCTGTGTTTTTCAGACCCAAATAAACAAGAAAAGTTCAACCAGGTATGACAATATTTGAGAGGTTAACTAATCCATTTACAGAAATTTCAATCCTACAGTCCTCTAACTGAGTTTGACTAATGTTACAATGATGAGGGTTCTTCCTAGTGGAGTCTTAAGGTCTGTTCGGGATTGTGGAGTCGCCAAGTGGAAGTTTTTAGCTCCTAAGGAGGTAAATGGTTTTATGGTCCACCACCATGTTTATTGGATACCAATATGAAATATTTTTAGGTTTTCTGAGTTATTTTTCAGTTTTGTGGTTTCTAAGAATGTCCTAGCTTTGTTTCAAAACTTAGCTACGGTCATGAGACAAAGACAGTCTACTCTTATGGCTAAGCCAGCTGATTTTTCAAGGTTAGATAAAGACTTATGAGAATCCTAGGGTTTGCCTAGTTTTTCACTGATTCAAACAAGTTTCATCATGATTACCATTTCTTGGTAGTGCTTGAAAAGGCTTATTTTTACTCACAAGGTTTCGTGGAATTTTTAAGGGAACCTTAGGCAAAAATTCAGCTGAGTCCCCAGTGGAGTCGCCA
Organism: Pinus albicaulis; assembly: GCA_034641835.2. Classification (NCBI taxonomy): domain Eukaryota; kingdom Viridiplantae; phylum Streptophyta; class Pinopsida; order Pinales; family Pinaceae; genus Pinus; species Pinus albicaulis. The sequence continues at coordinate 169,953,590 of CM076581.1, read as the reverse complement.
GAAATGTTAGGAATCTGTAATTAGCAATATTGGCAAAGTCCAATTATAGAAACAACAATATTTCAACCACTTTGGGATTCTAGGATCTAGCCCTCCTAAATCCGGAGAGGGATCTCTCCAATAGGTGCAAATATAGATTTTTCTTTGAAGTTTTGGGTGATGATATTAGGCTAGTTATGAAGGACAATGGTTTGTTTTGTTTTTTGGATGGTTGAGCATGATTACTGTGTGAGGTGGAAAGTTCTAAATGCAAAGAGTTTCAAAGGTGTGAAGTTGTAAGAAAATAGAATAAGCTTTGTCCAGGAAGGTAGATAGCTGCAGGTTTTAGTCCATTGGGCTATGGAATCATAATAGGGTTTAATTAGAACAACAAGAGGCAAGAGTGGTCCATGGGGAAAGTCATCTATGTCTAAGGATATCTTTAAGGTTTGATTTATGGAATGGAATGGTACAACAAGAAGGGAAAATAAATAGATGAAGAACAAAGAGCAGCCCAGGATCTGATAAGTACTTTTAAACTAACCAGCCTTTGACACACACTTAAGAAAAACATGAAAGAAAACTAGGATCTGGTAAGTAATTTTAAACTAGCCAGCCTTTGATATTCTTTCAATAGAAAACATATAAAACCAAAGGGAACTTGAAGGCAACTGTTGGAGTAGAAACTAGCGGGCTGGGCTCACCAAAAATCCTCTCCTAGCTCTGCTTTACTTGGTCACTTTCAAGATAATCACAAATATAAGACAGAAAGGCCTAAGATCTGGTAAGTACTTCTAAACTAGCCCGCTTTTAACACATTCCAAGGGAAACATTCAGACAGTCTTTGGGATAAAACTGGGACCAGGGCTCACCATATCTTCCTCAGTTCATATTTACTTAGCATATACTAAAAATAACATTTAAGAATAACATTCAGATAAGACAATAAGACGAGGGAATGCCAGCATTCCTATGCTCAAAATGAATTAAATCATTCCCAAATAGCACAGATTAAAAGAAAACACGAAGATAAAGATTTTTAGTCAGAGAAGGGTACTGATATAAAGTAGGTCCTAACTCCATGCATGTTGTTCTTTATAAGAGAAGATGAAACACAATGAAAACATAAACGAAATAACAAGTTACAATGAGAAAAACATCACCGTCAACATAGACTAGGATCCCATAAATCAGCTTGTATTGATGCTCCAAACCAGTTAGAGCTTTAAGTCCAATGCTTTAGTTTAGCAATCATCTACTCATTTCAACCTAACTTATCTATCACAAGAAGAGCTTCAAGGGCCAGTGAACACTATTTACAAGTAGAAGCCTCAAGCTCAATTACATTACAATGATCAAAAACTACATCAACCAACCCCTCTCTCATCTTTTGCAGTAGTATTTATAGAAGAATGAGGATGCAAGATCTGTTAAAAGATCTTTAAAGACAATTAATACAGACTTAATGGTCCGTCGGCCCTTGGGGGCTCAATGAAGAAAATTACATAGGTGTCTTCTTACATAAAGATTTAAGCTCGGTGGGAGCTCTTTTTTGACCTTTGAGGCTCTGTGTGGTGTCAAAGTAACTCTGCAGATTTTTGTCATTAAGTTCCTTGGCAGAATTTACTCTTTGGCTGCGTTTAAGACAAATATCTGATTCTGATCAATAACTCTGGCCTTGGATATGAATGCTTTGAGGCACAGGTGGCATCGTGGTAGCTAGAGGGATCAATTTGCCACAGCTATGGTGGTGGAGGCTTTCCTGTTGATAAAACACTTAAGATTTTCTTCAAACTGTGTTTTAATTAGGGATTAGGCTTTTGATAAATCATCTTAGACGTAATCCCCACAAAATTTTCTTTAATATTTTGTTCTGATAAATTTTGTCTTTGGCACTGATACTCTCTGACTGTGCTCGATTCATGGTTTTTTGCTGGTGTAGAGGGCTGTGCAGGGGTGATATGGCATCAATGCCTCATGGATGATTAATGATATGTGGAGCTTCTTCCTGCAAATGGTTTTATCTGGTGAATCGAAGGCGGGAGGATCGTCACCCTCCGCCTTTGAAATTTATTCAGACATAGCGGAAAAATTCATTTGAACCCTACAAAATACGAAAAAGATTAGAAAATCTTGCAATTATAGGTTAACTGCTTCAGAAGGCACGTGGAGAGAGCATGGCTGTCGGATGGCATCATCCAACGGTCAATATTGATTAGAGGAAGTCAGAGGGGAGCAGAAAAGGAATTTAGAATCGGAGTCGTCGATCGTGCAGAGATCGACAGTCAAGAGCGGAGGCGAAAGGTCAATGTGGGGGAATCAGGGTGATGAATTGTGGGCCATCGATCTGCAGATTAAATCGATGATGGAGATTCTTTAATGACCACACCGTATCCTGGTTAACTGTCGGACTTCTTTGGTGAGCGATCATCGTCCGATGAGAGGCCTCAGATCGGACGGTGGACGTCAATATCGCGCTGGGTCCATGTCCGATCTTTAACGGGCAATGAACGACGGTTTAGTGAATAATGCTCGGGCCACGCGTCAAACGGTGTATGGAATCGCTGTAAAATGAAAAAAACCACCCCACTCTTAAAAGCGATGCAATGGATACCGCGTGGTCTTGCAATGGTGAGTAGTTGGCGGGGACCACTGGGCGAGAGACTGTGCGCCGTTGATCTGTAGATTAGATCGATGGTGGATATTGACTGGAATTTTTGCACCGGCGGAAAGTTTATAATATAATAATAATCAAAAAATTAATATAAACAAAGGTTTATACTTTGGGGCGGGAAATTATTTTCGATAGGGTTTGGCGCCCGTCTGTGGGGCCTTTGGGCGCATAGGAGATAATATGACCGAGGGAGATAGGACGGAGGGATAATTGGCATCGGGGTGATGCGTTAAGCGTGTGGGTGGCCAACTCCTGGTTCTAGCACTAGGGCATATGGAAGGGAAGGGTTTAAAGACTTAGCCCAAGGGGGCTTAAGTCTACAATATATAAAAAATGTGATTTTTATGGTTTTTCAATGATTTTCAAAGGTTTTGAGGATTTCGATAAGGAAAAGAAGGGTCTTAAACCTTATCAAAGGGATTTTGATGAAGGGAAAATGGGGAAATCACGAAAATGAAGGGTTTTATGGGGGAAAGAGGAGGGGAAATAAAGTTAGTTTTAGAAGGGGATGGAAGGAGAAAAATGGTGTTTGCAGCAGTACTTTTTCTTGGGAATTAGCAGGATTTATGAATGTAGAATAGGCACAGTAGTGAATATTGGGATAGAGGCATGAGGCCTTCAAGAGTCTTCAAGAGCCAACACTTTTTAGTAATAAAATTTGTTCCTTGAAGGCTCCAAAGAGTTTTTAGCCAGCATTTGGTATAAAAAAATTTATAGCTGGCTAACACATACACCACGCATGCCAAAAATATCAAGTAACCTATACATGAAACTCACTACCTACAAATAAATCTAGTTTTAGTTTTTGATCTCGTTGTTCCCTTACACTTTCTTGCTTTCCTTTTCCTTCTTTCTCCAAATCCAGTGTGCTCCAAGAATGCTCCAATATTTCTCTATGTGTGCAAGAGTATGAGAGTATGATAGAAACAAAATAGAGAGAGCTCTAAGCTAAAACCGACAAAAAGCTGTGAAATGATCTTCATAAGCCTTTTTATCATTCATGCCTAAATTTTCTTAAATTTCCATTATTTTCCCTTCAATTTTCTACTCACATACAACATGCAACCTTTCACCTTCCTTTTCTCCTAATTTCCATTATTTTTATAAATAAAGTTCCAATTAATGCCACTTTTCCTTTTTCATTTCCTTTATCAATTTCCATAGCCATAAATTAATCCCCACTAATACCCATCACTATGTTTCTACCCAAGATTCAATTTGGAATTCGTGTCCCATGACCTTCATCTTATTTTTTCCTTGATTAACTTGATTACATGTATTTTTAACCAGGGTTGTTATATTGTTGCTAAAATAAAATTGCGCCACTTTCACACTGTTGCTAAAGGAAAAGTGCTCAGATCGAGAAAAAACTAAGAAAAATAAAAAGTGAAGCCACAAGTCCAAAAATTTAAACTTTCAATGTTCTAAACACAATCAATCAATGTAACAAAAAGTAATAAGATATCACAGGAAGGCATAATTAAGAACAAAACATTGCCTTGTATGGTTTCCAATTTTTTATGGCAAACAAATCGCTCTTAAGAACAAGAATAATCTCCCTAGATTCAAATACAAATATATAAACAAATTAACAAGTAACTGCGAAATTTCCTTAGTCTATAACTGAAATATGATATATAAAAATGTGCAAGAACCTCTTACCTTTCTATGAGCTGCTTGTATATGTCCCATGATGCTTTCAAAATCCTTTTCTTGCTACTTCAAGAGAAGATCTACATAAAAAAACCAAACAAGGAATAAAATCATAACATAGATAAAGATTAAAACACAATATATTGTAAATTTAACCATAGCATATATCATACCATGAATCCAATACACAATTACAAGCTATGCAAAAGATCAAGGGAATTTTCAATGAGCTTCATAACAAGTGCAAATAAGAAAGAAACATCTACTTGTATTAATATTTAATAAGAAGGAGAGATCCAACCTTAGCCTTGACGTTGCAAACCTCCTCCCAATAGTCTCCAATCTTCCCTTTAGGTGACGAGATTCCAACCTTAATATGACAACTTAAGTTTACATTAAAAAAATACTCCTTTACCCTTTGGTCTGTACTAAATTTATATGGCAAGAGAAAGAGGTTTGAGATCCTCTTCTCAAGGGATGAGATCCATAAAGAGATGTATTATGGTTCCACAAAGAGAGGGATTTTGATTCATGAACCAAGGGATTGGTCCCAAGTATGTAGGGGCTCAAGGCCTTTTGGTTGAGAAATATTCCCCCAACAAGGCTTCTTGAATTTGATTTTTACTTTTACCCATGTTAAGAGATTTGCACAATTTTTAGTGGAAGTAAGAGCACATGATTTCATAGGCCACAATGGCCAATACTTCATTTGTGTAGGAAATGACTAGGAAAACTACGAAATTTCTTGAAAATATGTTTTTAATATATGATTCTTGTTGTCTTTGGGATTGTTTTGTTTCCAACATTTTAAGGGAATAATTGGAACTCTTCATCATATAGCTAGAGATCTAGGTTGGCGGTCATTGTCCTATTGGTGAAAAAATGACCTGTAACACGAAGAGAGGAGTGAGATTCCAAGAAGAAAAAGGAAGATACAAAAATCTCAGTGAAGCTGGAGTTATACCTTGAGATGCACTAGCTAGAGAGAGTTACAATAGATAGCATACAAATAAAAGACATGAAAAATTATTCTAAGGGCTCCAAATCAGGTAGACCAATACAAACTAGTGTTTTTTACTTCTCATGAGTGGTGCTTCCCATAGGAGGTAAGTCAAGGTGTTTTTATATTCGATCCAATTTACGATCCATGGTGTTCAAGTAGCGGTGGAGGCACTCCAGAGAATAGAGGAAATTGTCCCTATGGTCATGTTTTTCCACTAAAATTCACCCCATAATAAAATTCATCTACCAGTATAAATATATGGTTCACATATACTAGTTGAAACACCCTCTCGTGTGCCCTATATCAGGGTTCCAATCCACGCATTCAAATCATACTTTGGCCTTAGAGAGGGAAGATCCATGTGACGAAGCCTCACTCTCATATCTAGTAAATTCTTCCTGAATAGGATCAAGAGTAATCTCCTTGCAGCTTACTACGAAGTCCTGCAAATGTTGGTGTCTATGGGATTACCCCCTTTGGGCCCTCTCTTGATAGTATGTCTCTCCTCTACAAACCTTGGTGCTATGACATGGAATTTTAGTAAATGTAATCTGATCCCAATGCAACTGACACACAAAGAGATCATTATATAGTTCAAGCTTCAATTTAATTCACCACCCATTCAATGTACTCATAATGTGTCATTCTCTAGACACAAATCTCTGCATAATAACTACTAACCAAGCTCTTCCATATAAGGAAGAAGCAACTTCTTCCAACCTTCATATTTTTCCAGACTAAGAATCATGAAAATAAACCCTTCTATAAAGTTTTTCCTAAGAACTGGAATTTCCCCACAATGCTAGTGAGAAAGTATTGATAGTAGAAAATGTAACCTATACAGGATAATACATTAATAGTGAATGGGATTACCAACTAAAAAATAAGTCCTATGTAGAGAAGGGAGGTCCATTGTAAAACTCAGTTTCCATTTCTGACTGGAATCAACATGAAGCAATATGGGCTAGGATTGAAACCTCTCTAAGGTATAGAGACTATGATGACAAAGTCAAACCAATAAACCAAATACCTATATATTTTTACAACTTGATAAAAAAATTAACCCAACAAGTTTTATCCATACAAAATACAAACTATCAAACTTATCAAAATATGAACCAAATAAACCAGCAACATAAACAAGGGATAAAATATAACTACAAAAAAAACATCGATATTTATCACCCTGGAGAGGCAAATTATTCCCTATTAGCTTATGGGGTAGATGATAGCAATAATTCACTAGTGCAGAGCATATTGCATCCTTACTCCAACAACATGCAAATAAGAAATGAGCCTCTATGTTTTAATAAGGTTGTAGCTTTCTTGACCTACAAATACAGTAGTAAAGTAAACCACTAACGATCATATGCATCTTAAATATTTGTACCATAAGCATGTAAAACCATTTTCTCATTCATAATAATTACTATTCCAATTAACATTGAGAAATCAAGAAGCACCATTAAGCAAGACAAAGGGGAACAAAATTTTACCCTCCCATTGCGAATTTTCCTTGTGATTTCGAATGGAATACAATGCTCTAGGCTAGAAACTCAGTCAACCTTATTCCATACTAATATAAACTAATCTTGTCTCAAAACCATTATGAGTCCACCAATGTAGACAAGTAGCATTTTCTGTCTTCCCCTCCTCTTTCAATATTCATAGAACAACCTAAATCAAACTTCCCACATCGTTGTACTACATGTGGAGGGACATAGGGCCATGGAGGAGGGGGGGTGGCGGGGGGGGGGGTGGTTGGGGGAGCTGGGGGGTCCTGAAATCAACTGATTTCACATTAGTAAATAGTTATAGATTTATTCCATTATACCACCATCTCCGTTATTATTCAAAATTATCAGATGAGTTATGCTTGATTAATGATTAGTTTGTGTGAACGCCATTTTGTTTAAATTTGGTTGGGGATGTACTACCATGTCTCATGGTCTTCAGCTAGATGGGGGGAGGAGACTTCCCTATTTTTCTCAAACGTTGTCCCACCTAAGGTTACAAAATTATTATTATCAAAGTTTACTTACATAGTTTTTAATTAAAATATAATTTTTTTAAATATAAATGACTTGTAATATTTTGAAGAACAATGAAAACAATTAACATATTTATTTTTTGTAATTTCAATGAATAATATTTATGATAAATTATTCTTTAAAAATTTAATTAAATTTTGAAAAAAATTGTCTAAAATATAACCCAAAAGAATAAAAATTATTATATATTTATACTAAGACTATTATAAATTCAAAAAATTGGAGTTATAATCCATGATTTGAGATTTAATACTTTTTCTACATGAATTATGTTGAATTTCTTTTGGATCCATCACATAAGTTTTTTTTTTTATTGACGTTTTGAACCATCATATGTAGTTCATCATATTATATTCATTATGATGATTAGCCACATATGATGGTTAGAAATGTTGTAGAAATTATGCAAAGGGATTCAATATGATCTTGTAATGTACTAAAACAAAATATTGAATCCTTCTACAATTTGCGGAAACCAAGTTCGATCACACAATCTCATAACAAGTAAGAGAAATAAAAATAAAAAATCGCATAACAAAATATGTATCCGGGGAAAGCAACTGCTCAAAACCCCGCTATATATATATATATAGGTATATTTCATAAATTCAAGACCATGAAACAATAGAATGCTTTCTCTCACTGAGAAACCTTTGTTCTCTACTGATTGTCTGACTCTGATCTAGGAAAAATCAGTCAAATACTTAACCAATTATCAACCTATTTCTGACCAACCTTTCTCACACATTCCTGGAGGAATTGTCACCTATTAAATAGGAAATTCCTAAGAATTGATTGTGCAATTCATCCAAGGATTCCTCATGACTCTATAAATGACCTGTACAAGTTTCTAAATATAAAACTAATAGCTATCTTCCCTTTAACCTAAAACTCAACTCACCTTCCTTAAAAATGACATGTAGCAATTATTTTTAGCAAATTATTAGTTAACTGATTTATCACTACTTCTGAATTAAATAAAATTTGATTCACTGGACCTATCACTAACTCATCTCTCTGTTAGGACTAGTTAAATTTATTTTAACTCAATTAATTGAGTTAACTAATTAAAACTCACAAATAACTGTAACTAGACCCCTAAAATCATGGCAGAAATCTACATGCCTCCTCTATGACCCTCAACTCAAATTTCCTAAGCTAACTAAGTCATCCTGACTCAATTAACAAATAAAAGTTGTCATGAGATGGAATTACAATTTCTCTTCCAATTTGATTAGTGGAAAATTAAATCATAAGCCCCCTTTGGGTGCCATTTCAATAGTCCTTAACAACAAGAAAGGAATTAATTTGTACCCTGATCTTGTCTCTCTAGAACTCAAATTTTCTTCTTTCCAACGTCTTTTTCAAGGTGTCTACCAGGGCAAATTTTAAGAACCCCCCCAAATTTATATGTATAATAAATGGGCAAATCCCCATGATACATAGGAAAAATGGAAGGCGATTTTATTAATAATATAATATGTATATATTATTTTTTTGGCGAATCTCTCACGAGATTATATTATCTTGTAAAATCATGGTGAATCACCAGTAAAAATGGCGAGTCACTAGTACAAAATGTAGAATCGTTGTCTAGTGGAGTTCGGGGTGTTGGTTCCAATGAAGATATGGTAGTTGAACTAGGAGTTGAAGGAAGCGAACCACCAAGAGCAAGCATGGCACATGGTGACTCGTGAGGGAAGTAGTTCTCGTGCAGTTTGGAGAACGTGTTCTAGTTCTACGAAGCGTAGTGTTGCTGCTCATGCTACTACTAGCACCAATATTGAGGTTGGAGAGGAGTTTGAGGAAGCATGGAAGGTAAAAGTGGTGGAGAATTACAAAGAGAACCCCATGATGGGCTCCATTTTTCCCTTCGGTATTTGTGTCTGCAAGATCTTCTATCCATTGAAACAAAAATTAACCGTTCAACCAACAATCAACTTGACTGAGTTGATTAGGTACGAGTCAACTTAGACTAATCTTCAAAACTATGCTTTGCACTGTCCCATATTTATCACACTAATGCTACATGACATTGAGCATTTGTACCCAACTCTCATGCATGCACACAAAATTTTCATTAACATCTATAACCCTAACCAAGTGACAATTGATCAAAAATTTGCACCAAAGTTTGTTATAGTGTTGAAATTTCATAAGAAATTTAGATCCATGGTACCTTAAATAACTTTTGATATAACATCTACAAATTTGACCACAATAGAGAAAACTTGTGATAAATTTTAAACCTACAAAAATTAGGATTCATGTTCCTAGGAATGATCATAAGAAGTAGTTGACATATAGGTTGATTTTTGAGCCTTGACACATTGATAATGTAATGTATTAGGTCAAAACTCACACATTGAAAAGCCATCAATGAAGAGAAGAAAATATCATTATGAATTACACATACTCCAAACTTCCTACCAAATTCTACTTAGTTGTCTGCAACTCAGCTATACATAATCTTATAGTAAATACAAATTCCACAAATCCTTCTTCACATAGATAATAAATGGCCATTGGAAGAGAAATCAATAGATTATTTCATATTGAACTTCATAGCCATAACACTCCTATGTATTGTATGATGTATTGTATCATGTTGACTGTTATAAGTTGTACTTTCTCCCACATTGGAGTTTTTCCCTGGCATCCGCCAAAATATTGTGTCCTCTTGTCTTCTTATGTTATATCAACATTTACTGTCAATGTTAATGTGATTTCTAAATAGGAAATTGAATTGGGCTAAAATATTGAAGTAAATTACTCCAAGCATAGAAAATACCATCGTTAACTAAAAATTAGCACATTTTTTTATTAATATGTTTCGACATTAATGAAAATTCGTTTTAGATCCAAAAATATAGGATCCAATCAACCCAAAATAGGAACATAAATTATCATGACAATAGTTATCTCATGATCCTTCGAATGATCTCAAGCTCCACCTAGAAATAAAGCCATTTATTGGACACACATCACCGTTCAATCTAACAAACCAAATTCTCTGGAAATTACCAAGGTAAAATCAGAAAATTAAACTATGCCCCTACATCAAGACATGACCATCTAAAAATTAAATGACCATCTAACAAGTGGAGCAGAAAATGTTTTTAAAAATGTGGGTTCTCTTAGTGCTTTCGATATGGCATCCTCCACAACTACTTGATATGGCCAGTCATCATATATGAACAAGGTCTTTATGATTATATAAACTAATAGTGATGCACACTAAATATTGACTTCTCCTACACATTCATAGTAATTAGTTCATTGCAAAAAATAACAATAAAAATATAATTCAATAAGAAATGAGGAATTACAATATGAAAAAATTATCCAAATGATCAAACAATGATGTTAGTGTGAAAAAAGTAATCCAAATGGAAAAATATTATCCACATCAATGCCAACTTTAATATATAATAGGTTAAATCTGAGATGGAACAAGAAAAAATATTAGAACAAAGAAAGGGTTTCCGAGTCCATGTGTGAAGGTTCGATGCTACCCTAAAAGACTGGAAATATGGGTTTTTTGGGACTCAGAGTGATTTCCAAGTCTCATCAAGGATATCTAGTAGGTCATCGAGCCATTAGAAAAAGTGGGAATGAAAAGATACTTGATCCTTTTGTTCAAAGATGCCCATGCACATCGTGGCTCGGGACCAAAAATGGAAGTTCTGGTCCTATATAGTATCAAAAGGTTGTGATAAGGTAAATACTATTACAATTCTAGATTTCATGAAAATAGAGATAGCAGAAAATAAAAAAGAATATATGGACAACCATCTGATTTGGAGATTTAATAGGTAGTCGATCTTGAGTTTCAGCAAATGAACTAAAAGACCAATTTTTTAAATGGGTTGAAGCATGTAAGGTTTCATTCCATGCTCCAAATTTTATTTATTTTTCCTTTTGAATCTTTGAATTCATAAGAGACACTGATATGGGAAGTTTCATGGCTCTATGGTAATGATGGGTTAGCAATAAAGTTGTGGTTTCATTGATTTAATCTGGAACCCATGAGCCATGCACCATGAAACCACTAATATGGGAAGGGTCATGGTTCTATGGTATTGTTGGATTATCAAGAAATTAGTGGTTTCATGGTTTAATCCAGTGGAAATGGAGTTATTTTTCAGTCCTGAGTCCTAGTTATAGTGTTGCTCCCAAATCTGCTTTTAGCTTCTAGGAGTTGCTTTGGCACTCCCACATTATGTGACTATTGAATGGTATCTTTTAGTCCCATTCACCTAATTTTTTTGGTCATTCATAGACATTAATAACATTATATTACCATACATAATGGGAAAGGAAAATATATTGGGAACCCTGGAGTCTATTGGTAGCTTTTTCTCTGTAATATTGTTAACGTAGTGGTATGGAGCCTTTTAGTAAAAATGTTTCTACAAGTGGGTTTTATTGTTTTTAATACATCTACATATTTATCTAATTCAACTTATATGAGAGAGAAGTTGCTATAGATCGCAACATATACTTATATGAGCTCATCACAACTACACAATGTTTCCTATATTCATTAATCAAATTGTTGCAACCTAGACTTATAAAAATATTTTCTTAATCCTTTCTAACATGATATCACTCAACTCAATACATACCTTAAAAAATCTGTCTATTTTCACTTCACCTAAAAATAATATGGATTTTATACAAGACGATAATCTGCTATCAGAGATAATAAAAAAGCAAAATGCTTAGATGGTCTTAACAAGAAAAAAATATCAAGTGTTTTGTAGATATTTTGAATAAATTTCATCCCACCTTATTAGCATCAACAAATAGAAGTGTTTGAAGCCAATTAATTTCTCTTGTACTAGTCGATAAGAAAATGACATCATGGATGTGAATCAAATCTTTAAGTTACATACAATCCTTCCTAATATTTGATAGTTCATCTCTTGTCACAAAATTTCCAAGCATTGGAATGGTTATAGAAACACCCTCTATTCGTGTTGAGTAATATTTGAACCAAAAAAGTTCAGCAAAATACAGTCATGTGGATCTCCAAATAAGGAAAAAATAAATCAAGCCAGTAAAGGATATAGAAACTACCATACCAAGAAAAATGCACTGCAAATTCTCTATTGTTGCATTTCCTTTTAGTTGACCTCCATTCAAACAATCATCATGAGTATATAAATTTTGGCACAAAGGATTTGACATAGCCACATGATCATGGTAAATTACAGTAATATTTCTAACACCCCAAGCCTACATATTGAAAAAAAAACACATTACCTTCAAAGACAAGTAGTGACTGTAAGATGCATTCTCATGTAAATTAATGGAACCTACCATAATATTATGAGTAGCCTGACACCCAAGTGTACCAGCTCCAAGAAGAAGGCATTTTGTAGATGAAAATCATTTCAAGTCTACAGATGGTAGAGCACACCATCTAATAAGTTTCAAATTTAGAACTCTTGCTAATATAGCCAACCTGGAAGTAGTGTCACCTATAAGGTAATTAACATATCATTTATCTTATCAATGCAAGTAAGCTACTCAAACTAACCTCTTTGGATCCATATATATTGCAAGATTAATCAATGTAGGTCCCATATTGCCATGTCTATTCAATTCACATCCAACTACATTACGAATGAGTTTGCAATTACTCTAACCTTGACATATCCAAACTTTGACAGCTTAGTTAAGGAATGGGAAAAACTTGATAATAAGCAAACATGAGATGATTTATTTATTTTATGAGTAATGTTGATTCCCTTTGTGTTTTTCCTACCTAGTGGAGTAGAAACCAATATATCAACAACAAGATATTATTTCAAATCTCCATTACCTCCTTTCTCTATGTAGCATAGAACTATGGCCTTTTATAGGCCCCACCTCACCACAAAAAATGGAATAAAGTTGTGAAGTGGCCAACCAAGGTTAGTTGGAAGGTGGCATGGGTTATAAAAACCAAGAAGCACCTAACAAGTCATATAGTTTTCAAATTCAAGTAAAGAATATGAGGAAACTAAAGACAAAGATATGTTTTTCATTTCCATTTTCTAATCAAGAAAATACTTTTCCTTTCAGTGAAATTCAAAGAATATTTAACTGTTCTTATTGTACAAAATTTCATCATAAATTTATTCTACTTGAATAACATGTGTTAGATATATACACAAAAAACTATTAGTAGCACAACTATGTTAGTATTTTTAAAGTAATTTTATAGCTTCCTCAAGAATATTGTTACAAAAAAGTATTCCATGAACTCACCTTCCAACCTTCTCATTGGGATGCTTCACAATCTCTTAATAGTCGTAGTCTAACAACAACATCACAGATTATGTGAACCAAAAAGAAAGGAACACCTACATTTGGCCAAGTCTTGTTTCTATGTGAATCAATGTATGTTTCGATATTAATTAAGGCTTGAGGATACAAGACATCAAGTGAAAACAACCTCAAATATCACACATTGACCTTCACCAATAACTGCAAGCATATATATTTTTTTATTTTGAAAGGGGCTTGTGCTAACCTGTAGTTGATGTTGACTAGTGCCATTCATTACAAGCTGCTAATAAGGTGGATTTGGAGCTAAAAGTATGATGAAATATTTTTATTAATTATGAAAATATGGAGTAATATTATAACATTGAGATAAAATATTGTTTATAGGTTTCAGGCACAGATGGAAGTGAATGAAAAATTTAGGAAGTTTTGTTTTGAAACTTTCATATACCTATGGTGGTAGAATACTCATGCCACAATTGGCAGAATTTTAGAAATTTGAACATCTGTAGAACTTCATATGTAGTATATATATTAAACAATATGGCCACAAACATATGCATCATGGGTATGTAAACCCAAACCCAGAGCACTTCAAGCAAGTACTGGTATATTTCAAACTTTGTACCTAGTAGTACAAGAATACTACAAGTACATGAATACAACACCACATATTGGTGTGTATTGTGACCATCCGGGTATGATAAGGCCCTCCTGAAAAGGAAATTTAGTGTGGATTTCCCATAAAAAGTGTTTTTTCTTTTAGAAAGAATACATAAAAATAAAAGGAAAAGGTGAATTGAAGATCTAAAACTCTAGCCTATCATTTTCTAGGTGCAAGGAAAAAGTGTATAAATCATGCTTGGGGGCTCTTCATTTGATGTGGGGTGTATGATATGTTAATAAACCTTGGTTGTGCCATGATGGATATTCACACTCAAGATAGATTTCTTATGGGAATTTCTAGACCTTGTCTTGATGCTTATGTGGTACACTTCCTTAGATCATTGGAGATGTTGACTGCACAATTATTTTCATGGAATATTTTGACACCTAAAATGAGCCTTGGGTGCATGTTTCATAGAAAAAGAATTATCACCTCTTGAAATCCTCTCACTTTTGGTTTTTTGTTCCCAACAAAAAAGGGGTATATATATCACCTACCTATGATCTACAAATAAATCGCTGAGAATGAACTATGCCAACAAGTAAAATAAACAAGGAAAATAGTAATAATATTGGGGAAGGATCCAACAATAGGTGTTTTCCATTGGGTCTTGAATTCAAATAAGAGATAGATAATTCCAGTGAGGCATCTATGTTAGATTAATCTCACTACGTAACACTATTTTGAACCCTACAACATATGCCTAGACACAACCCTACTCTTATTGTTTAAACCTAATCAGAGGAAAGTTCTTACCTTACCAATATTTGTGGTCAAGGACCAATAGGAAAATTCATAATAATCTTAGTGAAACCAGGGGACAAAGGCCCACACCATGTCATAAAATTAACTTGACTAGGCTGAAAAATAGAGATGTAAGCATTCACCAAAAATGGAAAATACATGAGGAAGACGACCAAGTGCCCAAGATTTAATCATGCCATATCTTCAGACATTTACAATTCTTTTAGATTCTAAATCTGCAATGGCAGAGATCAAAACTCCCAGAATTCATCCTCGTTGCAATGATTTTTTCTTATTTTAAAAAGTTATTCCTCATTGAAACCTGCACATTAAGTCCCAAAATTCCTGTGCATGCCGCTAAGAATATAATTAGGGAGGTGTACCCTTCAGTTCAGTATGCATGCATCTAAGAATGCATACCATCCATCTTAGTGATATTCTTCTCTCCTTGTGTGCACCAATATGTTAATCCATCAAATTTTAAATATGTACCCTATTGCAAAAGTCCAAAAACATCCATTGAAATTAATATCACAGGTGAAAAATCATGCCATATGACATGTGGCAAGCATATTTTAGAGTTTTTCAGTAGATATTTTTTAGATATTTTGAATCAATTTCATCCCACCTTGTTAGCATTAGCACATAGAAGTGTTGGAAGCCAATGAATTTCTCTTGTATTGGTCAGAAAGAAAATGACATCATGGATGTCAATCAAATATTTAAGTTTCATACAATCCTTCATAATATTTTATAGCTTGTCTATTGTCACAAAATTTCCAAGCATTGGAATGGTCATAGAAACACCCTCTTCTTCCTGCTTAGTAAGGTTTGAACCAAAACAATTTAGTAAAATATAGTCACATGCCTCTCAAAATAATTAACAAAGAAATCAAGCCACTAAAGGATATAGAAAATACAACGCCAAGAAAAATGTTCTTCAAATTCTATGTTGTTGCATTACCTTTTAGTTGACATCCATTCAGAAAATCATCATGAGTATATAAACACTAGCACAGAGGATTCAACATAGCCACATGATCATGGCCAATTAACGTGATATGTCTAACACCCTAAGCCTGCATATTGAAAAAAAAAAACACATTAACTTCAAAGACAAGTATTGAGTGGAATATGCATTCTTATGTAAGTTAATGGAACCTGCCATAATATTACGAGCAACCTAACACCCAAGTGTACCAGCTACAAGAAGAAGGATGAGGATACCCTTTGGATTTCCTATACTGTATAAAGTCAGAAGATCCAATAGCATTTCATCAATTCCATTCTTTTGATGATTGATACCTCCCTCTGATTTTGTTTTGTTTTTTGGGCATTTACATTTGAGGGTGGATCATGGTCACTTACAATTTTGGGGAGGCCAACTCAATGAAAAGAAAACAATTTGTTTGTGATGTGTTATTATACAGTTATTTCCTTTAACATTGAGGGTTATGTTATGTTATAGTATTTGCACTACTGTCACTGATATTATTATATACTGGAAACAAGTGACAGTGATCTGGTTGTGGTGATGATATTGAACCACTGACTTGATGGATCACAACTAGAATCTCGCCTCAAACAATTGCATTTGTTAGTTACAACAGATGGCATGGATGAACCATCAAGACACATTATAGTTCTGTCTTCTACCTTTGTATATAAATGCAATTTATAATCAGACATCATGCTCCATTGGGTATTGTCACCCATACAGAACATACCCATCATCGCTACCTTTCCTAGTTCAATAGCTTTCATGTAGAAAATAGTTCCTTTGAGGACGATGTTGCCTTGGGGAGTATAATTCCATGACTCAGCTTCTGTACAGGGGCCAAGTGTAATGTCTAACCTGATTAATGAACACCTTTGGAGGCACAGTCCTGTAGAGGGATGGTATATCATTTGATAAAGAGAACTTTGAGAAAAACCTAGACCTGCAGCCATAAATCAGGGTGACTAATTAATCACGGACGAGGCATCTTGATCCCTACAAAGGGAGGAGAAAATGACAATGATATTCTACAGATATTACAACATAAACTCATTGGACTTGCAGTGAAGGCCATGTTAGAAATGGTAAACATTATGTGTTATTTAGATAAGAATACCTGTCTGATGCCTCCTTAAGGAGTTAATCCCTTGTAAGAATATTTCCTAGTCCAAAAAGAAACACATTTTAAAAGGAAGTTTGAATTCATTTGGATTAGCTAGATATGCATTTTTATTCCTTAAGTTTTGGACCATGCTTTGGGAAAATATGGAAACCAAGTTGAAGAGGCCTAGAACATTTTATCCACAAACCAATGCACAAACTAAAATTGTGAATAAGAGAATGATACCAAATCTTATTAAAATATGATCGTAAAAGCCCAAAAATATAGGATGTGTATCTACACTAAATTCAACATTGTTACAATATACCAATTCATTATCCATAGACGTATGAAAAAACTAAAGTTGTAAATAGGACAATGGTACAAACTCTTATTATTGTATAGTAAAAAAATCCCAAAAACATAGGATGCATACCTACACTATATTCAACATTGTTAAAATAGAGAAATTTATTTCTCAACCAATTAGTCCTCTTCTCAAAAAAATTTAGGTTTTATAACTCAAACTCCTTTTGACATTGTTATAACAAATGCATTGATGCAACACAGAGTAGACAATACTTTAAGAAAAGCATCCAAATTGATCGAAAGAATACAACAAATGCAGAAGAAGATACAAGAACAACTCCAAAAAGTTCAGAGAATGTATAAATCAAGGCATGAATAGACTATAACTACTCATAATCTAGTCAAAAGAGATAACTCAACTTGTTTTTGCTAATATTTTTGGGCATTTTACTAGTTCTATGTGGGTGGGGGCCTAGTTTGAATCCCCCAATGAAGTGCACTAATATATACCAACAATTTTACAACGAATGATATCTAGTAATGCGAGGAAGCATCCACTAGGTTTCCCCATATAGTTTTCCTTGGAAAATAATCACTATTAAAAATTTCCAGGTTGAAGATTTTATGTGCCTACGTTTAAGCAAAGAGAGATTCCAAGGACAAGGGAAAAAGTTGAAACGTTGTCACTATGGCCCATTCAAGATTTTACAATAGATTGGAAGCATTCATTCAACTTGTACCTCCCATTATAAATGAACATCCTTTCCATATTGAATGATGAAAATTTGAAGTATTTGAACCATCAATGTCATCTTTGGATGAAGATGTAGAATAGTTCTAGCAGTTGAGGAGATATCTAGTATGCAAACTAAACTTGTACATGATATCATATTGCAAAGAAATATTCCTGCTTATAGGAAGTGGCCAAAGAGTACTTACAGAATGGTTTAGAAGGTTAAATTATAAGCATAGCCAAGTGATATTAATGGAGGAGATGACCCAAAATAAGCCACACTCCTCTTTAACATAATAAGTTAGTGCTGAACCTGAAACCTCCTAAATAGAGGAGGTATGGCCAGTATACATTCCATAAATTTTCTCGGTGTAAAGAAAAACAGGAGGGCTAACTATGAGATGATCAAATAAAATATTCATGAAATATTAAATTAAAAATTTATAATCCACCAAAATATATTATTAATTCTCACGAGAGCCATCAATTACTATAGAAATAACTAAACCTAATCAAATAGCCAACGAATTGGACAACAGAGAAAAACAGAGATAGTTGTTGAAAAGGAACATGAGAGTTTGTAAAGGAGAACAGGATGGAGAAAAAAGAAGGGGCACATGGGTTAGAAACATAAACATTGAGCATCTTCCATAGGAGGCAGGAAAATAATTCTGTCCTAGGGATTTCACAAAGGTATATTATGTAAGAACAAGAAACAAAGGACAAAGCAGCAAACTTTTTACTTAAGAGGATTTTTTTGGGTTAAAAGATCATGTGTATAATCATTGGCGTGTATGCATTAGTAGCTTGTAATTGAGCTGTATGATATAGATTTATTATATAGACAACATGGCTCCATTTCTATATCATCCAGAAGACGCAAAATATTTAAATCAGTAACAAAGGAGGTCAATAAAAAATCTATGTAACACTTGTGTAAAATGAAGAATTGAAAATTGTATCATAAATATAATTTATGGAAGATGTAAGGAAACAGTTCGATCATAATAAACAAAAAGAAATAAAGGTTGAATAAAATATCTTGCTACTAACTATTAGCATATGTGGATAACATAGCATCTAGAGTAAATAAAAGTTACTACCTTATTGATTATTGTGATCATCCCTCTCAGTGGTGCCTCTAACGTCTCTGTTCAAACAAACTTAAAGTCTCTGGTCAAGTTATATTAGCTAGTATCATACATTGATCAAATGCATCTGAAGCAACCTGCCTAGTATTCTCTATTTTGCATGTGTCAATGAGAAATATACCTTAAGTGTGATGATGCCTTTTTGTTCTTAAGCTTCTTGCTATCAATAGTATACCACAAGGTTTATTCTTGTTGATGCCTTTTAGGATCCCTTCAGGTTGTTGGCCTTGTTCTGCAAACCACTCATTCAAGATAGTGTTAATGACTATAGTATCATGCCAGAAAACTCTAGAAGATATTTGTGCTTAGCGAAACTGTATGATCTTCAGAACTTACTCACCGCAGGTATACTTTAGTTAGGCCCACAGGAGGAATATCATGAACACTTTAGGATTATTTTCATACAAAAGGTTATTTCCAGAAGGGTGTTGTATCAAAACACTGCAATGATAGTCTTAAGAAACTGTTGCAGGGCAATGATGAACCTTGAGGTTTACTGCTGCAATAAGATAAAGTTATTGTATATAGTGAGACTACTTGACAACACAACTACTGTGGAAATGATGAGATGTTAATTCTGATGCCCTTTCACTTCTTCAACTTAAATATGCCAAGTGAAAGTAACACATGTCTTCACTTAGGTCATTACTTAAATTGATCATACGTATGCTCCAGTACAATAATAACCAATCATTCAAGGTAGGATATCCAAACAATAAACATGCCACTGTAGGTTGATCAAACTTCAGGTGTGAACTAAGATATTTAATGAAATTGGAAGATTTCATTCTTAAAATGCAAATGTCTTAAGAGCTTATAGGGATCCTGACATTGTCATGGTTTATACTTGATTCATCAATAAATTCGATCATATTTGTGTCAAATCATGGATCAGGGTGCCCAAAACTTATCAACAATCAAAATAACCATTAGAAGAGGAATGCAGGGCACATCTCTGTCATGCTTCCATTTCAAATCACAGGATCATATCTAGGTAGAAGTATCTTGGATTAATTATTCCTGTTAAGTATATATATATATATATACATAACTTTAATAAATATCTAGAGATGCATCATAAATTCCAATTTTTGGTGTGCCAAAATTCTCAAAACACCGGATCTACGAGGACATCTAACATCATCCTTCTGATCATTTATAGTCATTCAGATATATTGTTCTAAGAAAGCTCGGAAAAGGTATTTTTTTTTGTTTTGAGTAGTTATAGACCTTTCTTGATACCATCTCTAGGTATTTATCTTCAAAAAGTGCAAGAAATTGGTTTGATGCAGCTCTCAATTCTCTCTTCCACATATTCTTAAGATTTGTGATCTGAATCATGGCATTGACACCAACAGGATTGAAATCAAGGAGCTTTATTCCCTTCTCCAAAATTTGGACCCTCCATCTCAGAAACTGCTTTAGCTTCTCATCGTCTCCAAAGATCTTCTGGTAGAGCTCCTTGTCCCGAAAAATCCCATAAGCAATGTAGCACACGGGGTGGCCCACTTTATCATAACAATGTGTGAAGGCCACTGAATTTAGATTCTCATCAAATTTTAGATCCTCTTCAACTATATTGTCAGCTCCAAATGCCTTCCTCCATGCCACACTATTCTGCAACATGATGAATGCATCATTCACCCTAAAATCTCTGGCACGAAGAAATTTTAGAAGTATAACATCAGTCTCTGGGCCAAATAAGCAAGGGAACCCACTAAGGGTCCATTAATTTAGGTGGAAGGTTCAAATTGATCATAATTGTTTCTCACATCAGTAAATCTATCCATGTTGTCTGGGCCTACCACCGCAGCTCCCACCAAGATGTTGGGATTGGGTGCACTGCTGTACAGAGATTGGAATCCTTCTTTGTATGGAATGGGTTGAGGATGATTGACCTTAGAGGGCAGAGAAGAGGCTCTGTGATGAATAAGTTTTGGATAGAGGAAACCATATCCAACCATGTATGACATCATCATTGGATTATCTCCCAGTATGTAATCAACCTTCATCAACACAAAATTGATTTAGATCCTGCATACATTAATAAATTTTTGAAATAATAGGAAAATTAAGAATTGGGCTATTATGAATCTATACCTGGCTTTTTTCAAGTTCTCTTAGTCTGTGAGGAGTGACTGCCACTGTCCCACCAAAAGTTACTACTTATTTGGAGGATCTCAAGTATTTTGCATATGTCAAGAGCAAGAAGGAAGAAGATGTAACGTAATGCAAATTAGTATCCTGCAATGTGTAAAGAATACCTCCTGCTTACACAACAAAATATAGTGTTAAATTTAGAAGAAGAGAGAGCAAGTGTACTATATTTTAATGCCAGTAAAATCTAGGAGATCACCTGGAGTATATTGATCATGTGAATAGGGTGTTCCAGGCAGAAGGTAGCAAATAAAATTGTCTGCATGCCCTTTTTATTCCTGAAGAGAGTGCACATTTCGTATCAAGAACTCCTGCACACAAATGGAATTAATACAATCATTCATTTACATAGAACACCCAATACACAATCACTCTGCCCAAAAAAGTCTCCCTGTAGTTAATTACAATAATAAAGAGGTAGTTGAATTATGAATATCAAAATCTATTAAGGAATACATATGTGAATTTAGGAAGGGGTATTTAATGCTTTTGGATTTAAACATGTTACCTCTTAAAACTAAACACATGCTATTGTACTGAATTCTGAACTTATGAGGATTGTAGATTCCAAGAATATCTAGGAATCTGACTGTCACTAGAAAGGTCAAACAATTGACCCTCTTGTAACCATCAGATTTCAAGATATTCCAGGAATCTACAATCAACATAATAATACCTTGCTACTAAATGTCAGGCAACCACAACTACCTTCCATGCTTCCCAAAACAGCCTCGATTTCACCTTGAGCAATCTGGAAAGAATCATAATAAGCTGATGCGGTTCCTTTGGTTCCACCAACATTGGTGGCATGGTCAGCTGTTTGTGAAACCATCATTCTAATCTCCTTAGCATTATGATCAACTGCCACTTTTCTTCTCAGGTCAGCGAACTCAGCTTTGACTTGGCATCAAAAGTGTAATTGCATAAAAGGAATGTCTGTCTCATGCCAATAGGTCTCCTACGATGAATGCGTAGGAACCTAGTACATCGAAATTTTTTCTCTTCGTTTAGCTACCTAGGGCTTATTTCCCTTTCCAAATATCAATAATTCTTTTCCAAGAAAAATCTATAATAATAAAAATATTTTACTATATTCTAAAAGGTGAAGATGTCGAAATCATGCCACAAAGTGAAAGTAAATAAAATATATTTCCTCAAACCACCAAATATATAAAGAAAACAATAATGATTATAATAATAGAACTAGATCTATCGATCTATGCATGATATGAGACCCATAAGCATTCAAGGGACTAAAAATATCTGACCAAAAAAAACCAAAAATTTCAAACTCAACAAAATCCTCTAAACAAACAACAAACAAACCACTAAAATTTTCAAAGATATCAAAGCTAGACATCAACACAATTTCATGTACTTGAATAAGCCCATTGTTGCTTAGCGTTAGACTTCTTAAATTAGTTATTTATCATTTAATACTAGGAAACTATCTATGTGAAAAGAAATAGGACCCAACTTCATCAAATCCAACTTCATTTCCAATCAAAGATCCAAACTAGCTTCGTTTCCAATATCAATATAAAATCACACATTTTCCAAATATCAATAATTTTTTTCCAAGAAAATATAAAACTCGAAACTCAGCAAAATTCCCCAAACACAAGCAACATATATACCAATAAATTTTTCCAAGATGTCAGAGCTAGACATGAAGGTAGTTTCATGTACTTGAATGAGCCCATTAATGCTTTGCGTTAGTCTTGTTAAATTAGTTATTTACCATTTAATACTAGTCAGACACTATCTATGTGAAAAGAAATAGGTACCATAATCATCAAATCCAACTTCATTTCTTGTCACAAATAAGAAACAAACAATGTAAGGATTAAATATGAAAAATCAATCTTAAAATAGCATGCATGAAAGAAATGTAGCTGCAATGTTACAATGAAAAAATACAAAATATAGAACCCATTTTTACCTGAATTTGACATATAGTAATCTTGCATGATCAACGAAACATATATACCAAAATAAGAGTCCTAGGGTATTTCAATTTCCCAGTTCTCATCTCGGTCATCATTTTCTACATTGTGAACATGATCTTCTCCAGATGTACTTTCATTATGAGCCTCCAAAACATTATGTTCTGTATCAAGTTCATTAGATAAATTTGTTATATTTTTTTCTCCCCTTCTATCACAATCCGATCACCAAAGCGCTAGTGCTATTTCATATGGAAAATTGTTAATTTCATACTTTGTTACATATAATATTAAACATGTAACCACATGTTTATCAATCTTGTTCCTCAACTTTGACTTCAAGAATGATAGTGCACTAAACATTCTCTCATCCTCCACTCATCCCAAAATCATGGTTTGACACAAATCTGGTAATTTGAAATATTCTGATATGTTTTCTTGCAGGTATTAGCTAGCACTTAAAGTATTCCATAATCTTGTTATAGCACCATTTTCATTAGGATTCTCCAAAAAAGGATATTTCTTCCACATTGTTTCAGCAAAGCATCCACCTTGTTGATACAATTTTGATGAATCTAAAATACCTTCAATATGTTCTCCATGTATCGAGACTTTCTTGCAAAAGTGGTCTATTAGCCACCTATGAAATTTTTTTCAAGAAAACAGGTGGCTAAATTGTTTTGTGAGCCTTCAAGAGATACATTTCCTATGAAAATATCTCATCCTTGAAGCCTCTGCGTTTCCTTTACCTTTATAAAGATCTTCACTAATGTTGCCATCCAAAAAGCCTCACTACCTGTGAAAATATGTATGCTCATAAAAGCCTTGTTTTTCCATTTATATCTCTGCAAATTTCCCCATTTTAACCTTTTTCCCATTTGCAAGGTTTCCCCTTTTAACTCCAAAATCCCCCTAAATCTTCCAAACCATCTAATTCCTCCTTCTAAACCAAGTGAAATCCCTTCAGCTGGTTTTAAAACTCCTTTATCCCTCCACCAAGTCCTCTGTTCAACCTTAAAAATCCTCTTTTTTGGCTAAAGAACCTATTTTTATTATAACGTTGGCCTAAGCCCCTTTCGGCTAAGCCACGCCCCTTTCTCCACATATAACCTGGCGTTGAGACCAAGCGCTAGGCTCCACAGGGCTAATCACAATCAGAAGATCGGTTAGAGCATTTTTCTTGTGTTAATGGTAAAATCCCAATGTGATTAGCTTTCGCCCCTAACCACTCCCCCTCCATGAGCCCTAGCGCTAAGACCAAGTGCTATTCCATAAGGTGTTTATCGCATCAAAGGATCAGAGCGAAACGTTTTTTATTTTGAATAAAAAATCTTCGACGTGATAGTATAATTGTTCTGTTGGTCTCGGGGGTGATATCTGTCATGGATCTTAATAGATCCAACGGCTCGCGCTTGTTACACCATGCCCTGCCTATTCCTTTTGTAACTTTCTGATGGCCATCTCTGCCGTTGATTCCCCTTTAATCTGACGGCCCGTATTAAATCACCCTCCACTATTTACTGGGTCCCACCATTTAATTTCAATTCATATGTTTTCGTTGCATTCCCCGTGTATCACATTCCAAGGTCCAAACCTTGTGTTAAAGTTCATGTTCTTCTGCCGCATCAAATTTTTTAAAATGTTTTACATTGGAAAGTTGCATTTTTCTACCCAAAAAAAAAGAACTTTAATGTTTTTTGTTAGGGTTTATTGCACTTCGCTCGATCATCCAAAGTCATTTCATTAATGATTCTCCACTGTCGATCATCACCTCCAGATATGATCGAACGGTCCACATGAATCCCTCTTCCAAACTTTCATCAGCTGCAATTTTCACCATGCTTATGTGTTTTCCACCATTTCCATCCCGTTGTGCTGCCATCCTCATAGCATTCCACTGCATCCATCCTCTCCCATGCATGAATTTATTAACATGGTTTATGTCTTGTTGCAGGGTATAGGCGGTGAACACCTCTATCGCTCACAGTGACTGTTATAGTGACATAGAGCACAAAAAGGGCCAATTTCTGAGCCTGATATTGCAAAGAAGTGTTTGGGAAGTTTTCTGCAGTAAATATTTCATTAAAAGTACATTTTTTGACCCTGTTAAACCTCTCCAACATCATTAAAACTCAAATTTCGTAGACAGAGAGAGTCATGAAGCGGCAGAGCGCATCAGTGGATAATTAGAGAATTTAATGCATGTTATTGAAGATTTTAAACTCTAATTCACAGATTTAAAGGAAAATGTACTAGATTGAAGACCTTAGGATTAATGCAAGAGGCCCAAGGGGACCTAACACACAGAAGAATATATTGACAGTGTTTCACATCAGCAGAAGTTTCCTCCCAAGCAGGGACACAGTACCCACACAGTCTTTACTCTATATCGTGTCCCTGAGACTATTTCCACCCTGACAGCAGTCCTGATGCTACCGGAACATTTTTTGTACAACATGGAAGACCCCAAAGTCATTTATCTGCCTTTTTTTATTCACCAGAGTACTGCAAAGTACTGCAGCCAAAGTACATCAAAGATACACCTAGATTAATTTTCAGCCTGTCAAAGACCACTCTTTCACCCAAAGAGTACTGAAGTTTAATGTATAGCTATTAAGATAGAATGGGTCTCGAGCCCTCTTCTTCTACTCTATTTTAATGATACATTTAGTTTTTCATCTACCTCCTCTACCTCTCTTTCATCTATAAGACTCTTGAAGAAACTCATTGTAAGGGTTGTTGATCGGATATCTGTGAACTGGAAGTTGTTTCTCTTGAGATATAGTTCTCTATGTAAATTTGTAAGATAGGCTTGAGGAACATGTTTTCAGACTGAATACCAAGCCATTTGAAATTTTGTACATGACTGGTGTTTCTCTTTAATATGACAAGTACATTTCTTTATATCCTGATTTAAAGCAGCGGTGATGTTTTTCTATCTCTGTCTCTATTTTCCTTTGTAATTCGTCACATTTCATTTCTCTAGGTATGCATCAAAAATCTAGCATGGGATATACCCTCACATGGTACCCTATGTCTCTGCTCTCCCTACCTTAGATGTTTTCTACTATATGTGTTATCTGAGTACTGATTCAAGTTAATTTAACCAGAGTAGTGGCTAATATTTACTACTAGTTGATGTATGAATTAATGAATCTGTTCTTAGATGTTCTGGTTGGGTTTTAATTGAAAGAATTGGGATACTAGGAGTTTAGAATACTTTTCTGTCTCACTAGGGTCCTTCCGATTAATTGAACCTTTCTAAGTTCCCTTAAGTTGGATTCTGAAGCATTGAAAGTTCAAAGTCATTCTCTGATCTCAGGTTTTCATCTTTGTGTTCAAATATTTAATGTTTTCCTTTTCTGAAGAGTCAACCTTTAGGAGTTGGATCATAGGTGTTTAATGGCATGTCTTTTCCCTGGATTTGATTCTTAATTTGTCACCTTGGAGGTCTCCTTGTCATTCACTTTCCTTCCTTACCATTTCATACCACATTATCGTCATTAAGATCCTTATGCTTTAGATGACTAGCCCATTTGAAAGCCTTGAATACTGAATAGCAAGTAAACCCTTTCCTAACTCCATTGCCCAATGGTCTAGAGTTTTCTGTGAGATATCTCTCCTTTGCCTAAAACCCTCTTTGCTCATCCTTGTCTTATACTGAAATCTGCTTCCTGATTCCCAACAACCAAATAAACAATCAAACAAAACAAACCTTGTGCCTATAACTAGCCTAATACCTTTAAAATTGAACTTCAAAGACATATACCTTTGCCTTTATAGAGAGATCCCTCTCTGGACCCAGGAGGGCTAGATCCTGAGGTCTAAAAGTGGTTTTGATGTTGTCCGGTATTTTGGTCTTTCCAATCTGGCCAAAGCACTGGAACCCCAACATAATGGTGACCATAATGGGGAATTGAGTGCATTTTATCTCAGACACCCTTAGGCACTCAAATGACCCACAATATCTAGTTAGGTTGGTAGTTAAACACTTCATTTACAATTCATTTTCTGCACCTCCTGTTGTGTTTCTCCCACACTCTTAGACAGAGCCTGGAAAGGGCCAAATAGCCTCCATATCTCACACTCTTTCAGAGGTGAAATGTCTAGTAAATGCCCTCCCAGTCCATCTCTGGTTATATTTTGCTGTGTTTTAAGGATATCCCTAAAAAGGGACATTGCATAAACACTGTGGTGGACAGTGTGCCTCCTCGAAACATCCTAAACCCTCCACCTGGCGACTCCATAGTTCCTTAAAAGATCAAAGACTCCACTGGTGATCAGTGGGCCTACTGATTATCTTGGTTTTACAGAAGACTCCACTGGGAGACCTGCCTCCATAACAACATCAGCCATATTAGAAGTGAAAAGTAGGATTAAGCTCCTTGGTTAAAGATAAACATACTAGCTTCAAGAACCATTCATACAAGAGCTTTTCCTAACCCAGACCCACCTGAAATAGTTGACAACCCTAAGAACATTCTTAGGAAATATCGTACACCTAGAAGGTCAACAATTTCCAGACACATCCATAGAGCTAATTCTGCACCAGAAAAATTTACAGCTCTATCAGACCCTCTATTTGACCTAGGCACACAAAGCAGTTTACCTAGAACTAGGTCCTTCAGTGTTCTAGACCAGCCCAACCTTGAGCTTCCTGATTCACCATCTCACAGTGGTCAGCACATCAGGGACAAATAAACCCCACCTCACACACCTCCTGATATTCATTTTGTTCAAAACTTGGGGCTCTGTCATCCTAAATCGTCTCAGAAGACTACTATTGGCCCTAGTATCCCTGTCATCCACATACCGGCTGCACAAGCCAATCCATTACCTCCTCAGGCCACCATTATGGCAGCCTGGTATGCCCCTCTGGTGTTACCATAGCCTCTAGTGCCCTTGCCCAACGATTTTCAATCAAAAATCCCACATTTCACTGCAAAGGAGTCTACCACGGCCCAACACCATGTAGACAGGATGGAAGATTCTTTTGACTATATGGAGATAGAGGATGATATAGTCAAGATGAGAATATTCGCCTAGAGTTTAGGAGGGGAAGTGAAAAAATGGTTTAAAGGCCTGCCTCTTGGTAGCATTAATGATCTCCCCTCATTATATCAGACCTTTATAAACAAATGGGAAGTTAAGGCTAACCCTCTCCAAATCTTAGCAGAATACAAAAACCTTAAAAGAAATGTAGGGGAGAGTGTCCATGACTATTCAACAAGGTTTAACAACGTTTACAACTCTCTTCCCCCATAGATGAAACCTCCCCAAGGTATCGCCCTAGTGAAATACCCCAAGGGATTTGATGCTGACATGGATTACCAGCTTAGGGAGAGGTATTATAACTCTCTGGAAGACATGAAAAAGGGAGTAGTGAGAGTAGAGGCAAACCTGATAGAAAAGAAAGCCAAAATGAGGGATGAGAAAAGGGTAACATATAGGGATGATGTTGTAGCTTCCACATCTGATCCTAAGTATGACCATCTAGCCAAAAACATGGAAAATCTACAACAAATGATGGAAAAAATGGTTGTCTCAGTTAGTAACCAGAACATAAACAAAAATCACAACCAGAACCATAATTTTAGGAGAAACACCCCTCCAAACAGACAGAGAGACTCTAACCAATAGATCATACCCCCATTTCAAGAGAATTTCGTGGATGAAGATGAGGGGATCATAAAAGAGCCAGAGGAAACTTCCATGAATATGGTAGAGGTGGATGATCAGATTCGCACCTTTTCTACAGATGATTATCAGTCCTCACACTCATATTGGGATGAGGAAGAGTTAGAGTCTGAGGATTACGGGTTTGGATTTGATAATGCCATCATGCAGGTTAGAGAACAGTATGAACTTAGAAGAAAAAAGAGCTTAGACACTTCCAAACCCAAAGCTTCTGAAATCACCATCAAAAAGAGACATGAGAAAACTCCTAAGGTGACTTCTGAAAGCGGTAGATCAATAGCTGAGAGTTCTAGGAAGAACAAAGAGAAGGACAACCAAAATGGAGATAAAAAATTCAACCCACTAGCAGCACTAGCACTGCAGCTAGTGCTCCTGATAAAACAGTCACAAACCCTGTACATACCGAGAATCAACACACTGATTCTACCACTAAAGTGGTGGCTAGAAAAACAAAGTTGAGCCCTACAAAGAGTCAATCTCCCTTCAATTTGGAGAGTGAGATTGAAAAAATTAAAATCTTTGTTCTACTCTCTGAGCTGGCCACTCAGGATGTATATAAAGGTCAGATTTTGAGAGCTCTAAATCTAGGTGAAAACAGTGACACTGTAAATCTGAGTGATGATCAACCAGCCCTTCTGTTTGGACCAAAGATAGAAGGGAAGTTCCAGGAAGGGGTAGTACCTCCTTTTTATATCAGTCTCAATATCCATGACAAGATACTCCACAACGCAATGCATGATTCTGGGGCATCACACAACCTAATGCCTAAGGTAGTTATGGAGAGGTTAGGCCTAGAGATAACTCGTCCTTACAAAGATTTATATTCATTCGACTCTAGCAGAGTAAAATGCCTCAGCCTAATCAAAGACCTTTGTGTGAGCCTAACCCAGATTCCAGCAAAGTGTATGGTTATGGATTTTGTGGTGGTAGATGTGGCACCCAAGTATGGCATGCTATTGTCTAGATCATGGGGAGACAAGCTACAAGGTACAATGTAGATGGATGGCTCATATTCCATGATCCCTGTCTTTAGCCAACTTAGGAGACTATATAGAGAGGCACAAATGAAGTTTATGGTTAGTAGCCCTAAAAGCCCGAAAACACACCTTTTTATTCTCTCCACACAGATCTGGACTCATTTATCCTTTTCAATGATGAATCCATGAACGAGCCAGGGCTGGAAAATAGAGATGCAAACCATAGGGTAGAGCCCACAGACTTGAACGTAATGGCCACTCTAGACCTAGATGAAAATGAAGGAGGAAACACTAGATATTGCACTGAAACTAAAAATCAGAGTGAACAAGAATAAGATCACCAACAGCCGACTAGTCATATCTCTGAAACCCACACACATCATGAAGAAAAAAACCCTCCACGCCATGGTGCAGACCCCATATTACAACATAACAGAGAAACCAGCATTAGGGATGAGAATGATGTCAAGACTGAAAAAAGACCCCTTACGGAGAATGAATTTCGATGGGTCATACACTAAAAGGACTGCAGGGG